>WBMV01005050.1:655195-983553 GCA_013396655.1 Campylorhamphus procurvoides
ACAAACAGAGAAGTTAATTTGCATGGCAAGTTCAATACCTGCCAACTGTTGTTTATCAGAGACAGCAAAATAACAAGGCTTTTGTTCTGCCCAAATGCATCATTCTTCTGTTTCAAAAGCTTTGGTCTAATGGCTCCTGAACATTGGAGTTTATTTCTTAGCCAGGTAATTTAGGAAGGTAAGGTATATGCAGTAAGGCTGCCTGTCACTGTTCCTCTAGTACCTTCTGAACCTGTTGGCCAAGGGGAGTAGAGTAGAAGGGAAGTATCTCAGTTACTGACCCCACAGAGAGGAACACTCAGCAGAAACCTTCCAGAAAGTCAGTTCCCGTGTTCCTGAAAATCCTTATTGTATGGGTGAAGTCTCTCAACTGAGTATCCTTTAGCTGGTTGCTTTTTAAGAATTGTGCAAGAAAGGGGTAAATAGGATGATACTTCTTTATACTGGAACTGAAGGAACAAGCTTATTGACATTTTTAGTGTGTGCCCCTTCTTTACTCTTGAGCAAAACTTTCTTTTGGCTAGGGATGTAAAGTCCAAAATGTTCTGGTGCCAGTGAAATATTTTATTATTTTCTTTATAAATGCTTCGCTTGGTTGTTCTCTTTCAGTCCAATGAAATTGCAATTACCCAGGAGCCATACCAAAACCTCTTTGACACTGCAAAGATTCCTACAGACGTTGATTAGCTATGTGTTTTTACAAGTCAGTTTTTATTCTTAAAGGGATGTGTCTTTTCTACATCTTCACTTTCTTCTCTCTTGATGGATACAGCTTTTTCTGATGGTGCTGATGTCTTAGGCCAGCACACTATGGGTGAAATCTCTCCTCTCTATAGATTTATAAATTAATGTATTTTTGCTGGGACCTTTTTTTTTCTAGGCATAGTGTCCTTTTTGTACCCCAGCATCCTTTACCTACCCCTCTGCTTCTTGTTCTTCTCTGATCCTGTTGTTTCTCATGGTTGACACCGTTTTGTGTTTTGGCTTATACTGGAGTCACTTGGGTGCATCTGGGACAGCAGTTTTGAATGTGTCTGAGAGGAAATGCCCCCAAAGCAAAACATTTTTATCTAGAGCACACAGAAAACTCATAATGAGTTTATTATTGCATTACATTTTCAGTATTGAAAAGCAGCATTTCTACCAGGAATAGGATGTCATCTGCCTCATTTGCATTTTTTTCTTATTTTTTTTTTACACTTGTAGAACTATGCTTTACTATGGTGCTGTGCAGTAATTAGCAGAAAGTTTCAGGATTTCTTAGCATCAGGCAGAAAGATTTGCTTCTCATAGCAAATGTCCCCTTTGGGAAGGAAGTTTCAGATGAAGAGCATTTCACTGGATCAATAGATGACACCAATAGAAAAGGAAGCTGACATTTGTCTTGCCGTGTCTTACATGCAGCTATGGGCAATAGAGGAAAGTATGTTATCTAGAGATTGCCTCTGATAAGGGGATATCCCTCAAACTCCCAGTGCAGCTAGCAATCACACATTGATTTTTGAGAAACAAGCTGTGGCAATTTTTAAATTTCTGTTTTATACTGTGGAACCAGAGGAATAAAGCCATGTCTTCACATCGAAAGAAATTTGTGAAATTCCTTTCCAAAGGCAGCCAGGCAGCCTATTAAAACACTACTTGCACACCTTAAACACAGCTAGTATCCATTATGTCATACACTATAACAGATGGCAAGGAGAGCACTGCACAAGGAATTACACAGTTGCTCTTTCTTTTTCTTTCTTTCTGTGTTTTATTTTAAAAAAAATGGAGACCTGATTTCTGTAAACAACCCCCTAAAGGTACTCCCTTACCAATAGCAGCCCACTGTAAAATAGATAAGGTTCTCATTATGTATCCTCCATGTCTTGATCATAATTTCTATCATGGTTGACATTCTGGTCCAGTTATATCAGGTACATTCTGTGTAAGTCCTTTAGAAGACCGGGATAAAACCCTGCTGAATGCAGGATCATTTTGCCTTGGGCAGAGAGTTAGTCAAAGTGCACATAGTTCAAGGTGGATTTCTAGTCAGATTCTGCAGTACTGGGACATTCTGAAAGAAATATTTTTGAATTGAACATAGCTCAGAAGGAATTAAATTAGTTCTTTAATGCTTGGTTTTTCTCCAGAGCCATCAACACAAATTACTTTCTAAAATAGGCAGCAAATATAATAACACAGCATTACACTGAAAAGAAAAAGTTAATACTGTTATTACGTGATGCATTTTGTTTGACTAAATTGTATGGATAATTTCCACCATAATTTCAGTGGTGTTTATAAAGATCTTTTAAAAAGATTTCAGTTTAACATTTCCTATAGCTGTGTTTTTCATAAAGTAATTGAATTTCAGATATCTGTACAGTATCTCAGTTTTCTCATCTTGATAACTGTTTAATGGTGTTTTAAATATAATAGTATCCTAGAGTATTCTGCATATGCACATAACTCCCTTCTTTTCCAAGGCTCTTAAAGATTTAATTAAGCTGGCCTAACATAGATTTGCTTCCTGGAGAAAACAGGTTGTATTAAAGCAAAAATGTTGGGTTTTTTAGTGAGCAGTGTTATAGCATCCATCATCTGCCCAAACTTGGTGTTGTTCCCTTCTATCAAAAACTTGAAAAAGAGTTCTTCCAAAATAGTTTGTTATATACATATGTGTGTATATATATATGTGAGTGTGTGTGTGTACATGTATATACATATATATTAGTAGTGTATGCCTTGTAAATACCCTAGACAATTTTCTGTTTGTGAGATTTCCTTTTTTTAATGTATTGCATTAGTGCTGTAGTTTCACGAATTGCCTTGTCTGCCCATGTTTAAATCCACAAGGATTTATTTTTAACTGTACTCTAATTGGCGCTACCTGGGTCACGTCATACTTAATTCTCTTCATGGATTGCTATTCCTGAGTCAAACACTTCTGTTCATGGACCCGTTGCTGCACAAAATAATAAAAAAATAGCAATAGAAATAAAGTAAAAAAATAATTTCCACTGTCAAGATTTCTCTAAATACATGTCCCATTGTTCCCCCAGACTCTAGCCATTTTTTTCCTGCTTAGTTCGTCTTTGTAAAATTTGCTGTGAAAAGGAAAAGGACATTTTTTGTAAAGTCAATACAGAAGCTTCTAGAGATCTGACTGGAATAACACTAATGGTGTTTTATAAACATTTTAACGTACAAACTTACACCAATAGATTTTTCTTTCATCTTTATGCCCACCTATTCCCATGGTGCATGAATATTACAAATCTGCACATGAAGTGAGAGGTGCATTTGGTTTAACAATTGACATCCCAACTTCACCCCTTTCACACACATACAATGCAATTGTGGCAAGGGAAGCAATGCAAGCAGGCAGGAATTCAATTTCTGTTTCAGCCTGTTGCTGTGAAAACCAGATAGAAGTCAAGGGACTTTGACTTGTGGCTTGTCTGTGTAAGATGAAGTTTCATCACTGTGCAGTCAGACAGAATGAGGTCTTTCTGTGTGGCTGTATGGGGGACCAGGATGTGCTGTGTGTCTTCTGCCTGCCCTGCCCACAGCAGCCAAAACTGTGTTGGTTCTCACTGAAGGAAGGTGGCTGTTTGGCTTCAGACCCGTGCTCCTAGCGTGATGCTGCTGCTAATTAAGCACAGGATGGAAAAGATCAAAGCTGTGCCTTTATTTTTTTTTTCCCCTAATCCACTCCATAAGACTTTTCTTATTTTGGCGCTTCATCACTCCCTGCTACGATGTTCACTGGGAAGATCACCTGTTTGCTTGGTGGAGTTTCAGCTGGTACTGGACTGCCATTTTAACTTGGCAACTTCAGAGTCTTGTTTCCCTATGGCCTGCCAGCTAAATTGGTGTGTTACAGATGAATGCACAGCTCACAGATGGTGTTTGAGTGTTTAGTGGCTCTCAGAAGTAGATATGTATTTGGTCAGGAGGAAGATTGCATTTTTCCTCCAGACAGAGCAAATGTCCTTGGGGATGTTTTCTGTGTCAAGGTAGAAACCATTCCATGCATCAGGTACAGGGGACTCTCTTAGCTTAAGCAGGAGTACTACCTACATATTATATATGTGCATTTCTTTTTCTCCTGGGTAGGGTACACTGCTCCTATTAACATAAATGAAAGGCTTTTTATCTTGATTCTCCTGAATGTCTATAGATGTTTTAAGTCTCACATTTCTCCTCCTGTATTTTTCCATTTCTTTTTTTTTTAACTGAGACCAGCTTAAAGGTGTATTTATCACTCTGATAACCCTGTAAACTTCTCCAGGTCCTAAACACTGTTTTATAGTTCATGCACGAGGTTGAGCATTCAGCATTACTTACTGGGTGAGCAGCTTCACAGACAGTGCTGTGTTTTTTTGAGATCTATGCCTCTGCTGACTCCTTGCATCCTCCCCTGTGTGGGTTGTGTCTTTTTCTCATTCATTCATTGTCGTCTTATTTACTTAAAGCAGTCAGAGGGCAAGAAGTAGGGGAGGAGTTACATGCTTTCCTTTGCTTCTTGACTGGCCTTGTCATGAGGATGAATAACAGAGGCTGTCTGCTGCCTTTTGTTCCTTTCTAGAGTGAAATATAAAACAGACAGAGCTTCTTAAAAGTTCTAAAAGCTGCACTCGAGTTTCCTTGCTTCATGTTTGTACCCATCCAGAGCTGGAAGCAGCCAGACTGGAATATTTTAATGAAGTCTGTTCCTGTAAGATTTCCAGACTGTTTTGCCAAGCCAATAGGCTCTTGAAAATGCAGTTAAGCATGAAATAGGCAAAGTTTTAGTTGCCTACCTAAACTGCAGTCCTGGTGATAATAATTTGGATTTTATCTTATTTGCTTTGTCATTGTCAGATGCTGCTCAAAGCTGAAATATGCAAAGCTTTGCCAGCTCTCCACAAGGAACCACACTGTCCTCCAGCACTATTGCCACTCTGCTTAAATTTTGTGATTCTTTCTTCCTCCAGTGCTCCCTTCTCCAGCTTGGTAAGAAATCTCTTCTTGTAAATGGCTCAGTTAATTCCCTCAGGAAATTCTTAGTTAGCTGAAGTTGGGAGATGGGCTCATCCACCATCCTAAAACTGTTGGGTAAGGGGACTGCTGAGGACATGAATCTGCTGCTGTTTGCCAATTTTGTGTTGTCACAAACTCTTTTATAGTGAAAGCTGAGTGTCCACCATTTTCAGGCTAGCACAGCTGTATCCAGAGGAATATGAAGCTGTCAGCACTTTCTTCCCTTCCTCTTTAATGAATGTGCCTTGGCCCACTGACCCACAGTGTCCATCCCCCAGTATGGAAGAACACAGTGGTCCCTCCAAGGCAACAGCTGTGCCAGCATATAACCCCACAAGAGGGTTGAGGGAAAATTTCAGCTGATTTTATTTGTTCTAGCTCCTGGCTATGCACATGATACAAACACACCTAGGCTGTTTCTAATCCAGAGTTTACTGCCTGCTGGCCATCTCCTGTGAGCTGGCACAGCCTGGATCTTGGAAGGAACTGCTTGGTGAGGCAGCATTTATGTTTCTGGGTGCATTCGCTTTCATGTGCCATGTTCTTAGCAGTAAACTAAGGCAGTCATTGCTATTGCTGAGTTACCATTTTCCTGTTGGGCAAGAATGTTTAATTCTTAAAGCCCTCCTTCAGTGTTTTCGGATTTTGCATGCTTCTGGCAGTTTCTTTTTTCCATTACGCCCACTGAAAAAAAAGTCTGTCATGATTTTCAGCATTTCTTCTATACCATGATTTTGGATTTTTCAGTAAGCTGTAGAAAAAATTATCCTATGAGCATTTGTATGTTAGGGAACTGCCTAATACTCCCTCAGATCTTTTACCACCTCTCTTACAGCAGGTAGCCCCTAGACAACCCTCTTAACTCTTTGTGATAGCCACTTTTTTGGTGTTTGCAAGCTGAAGAATATGAGGCATAGGTGTGTCCTGCAAAGAGACAAGAAGAAACAGCATCTCCATTGTTGGCGAATGTTCTCCCTTGCTTATATTCACTTTGCATACAAATAAACAAAAAAGTAATATTTTATTAGGAATCCAGTGGATAGAATAATGGACTGTAACTCAGCAGAGCTCGGTTCACAGCTCTGCCGTTGGCTTATTGGGCAAGTCATTTGTATCATCACCATACAGCCTGGGATAAAGACAATTTCTTTGTAACGCAGTACGAGCTTTGAAAAGGAAAAATATTATGCAGAAGGAATAATAATAAAACCCTTCTAATGACAACAAAATTTTATGCTTTATGTATATGTTTATGTTGTGCTCAGTGGAATGAACCATATTCTCTTCTGCCTCGTGCTTTGTCAGTGGTGCTTCTAACTGGTTTCCATTTGAAGGGCTACAAGTATTAATTTTAGATATGCCTTCAGATACAGGTATGATTTTCCCTTGGAAGTGATAGCATTTCATTGTAGTAGCATGGGCAATATTTCCTGCGTCTTTATTTCTGCTGATAAGCCATGAAGAACTTAGCACTAAGTTTAAATACCTACCATTAAGGGGGCAGGTGAGGAGGGACCTTTTTTATTTGTGAATTGAGTAAATACATTGCACTGACTCTTGGGCTGTAAGGACGGCCTGTGATTCCCTGAAAATGACTTGCATAAGGTAGGAATTGGTGTCTGCATTTGCTCTTTAAATCTCTGTCTCTATGGGTGACAAAGAAACATTTATTTTGCCTTATTTTATGCAATGTAAATAATAAATACATTCAGGAGTGGGTCCTGAATACCTCAGCTGGTATATCCCAGTGTAGCTTGGGATCTACCCCCACCATCCATTCTAAGTGCCAGCCTTGCAGTGCATTATACAAATGTTCATCGTAGTTTGTCAGCAACAAAGCTGTCACCCAACAGTACACACTGCCTTCTATCAGCCATTACTGTTCTGTCATCATCATCAAGTGTAGCTTAAGAGAATCTGTGCATCGTTTCTTTCCTTTGGAACGATTTCCATTGAAATAATTGACCTGCTTTTATGGTAATTTGGTCTCTGCTATTTGTTACTGCAGCATTTCTCAAAGAAAAATGCAAAACTAATGCCCTAGAACAGAAACATTCAGCTGAATTACTTACCAGTAATCCAAGGAATCATGGATAAATCCATTGCTCAAGTGGCTTCTCATTTGGAACTTTATGTAGATTTCACCCAAGGGTTGAGATTTGGAGGTTTTTTTGTGCGGGGTGGGGTTGTTTGGTTTTTGAAAGGTAATACTCATGCTCTCTGCCCTACAGCAACTTTATATAAATCTCTTCTGGAAACTATATCCACCAGCACCATCATTCCACCCTCAAGCTTTCAGTACCAACACCAGTAAAAAGTATTTAAAGGGGCTGTTTCCACTTGTTTGGTGCAATTCATTTTGTGTTTCTGCCTCTTCCTTTCTTCATTTTTCAAAAAAGTGAATGAGAGAGATGATATTAGCCCTGTGTTTAGAAGTGCAGTCAGTGAACAGCCTTATAACATGATTAATGAGTACTCAGGAATAGTTTACTGAAACTTACAAGTGAGTTGGCGTAAACTGAATTTGTTTTAAACTAAATGCAGATATTCCAGTTATGGGCTGGGACCTTCCCTGAGTCACGGCATATGTTACATTTCCCACCAATTTCTACTGCTGGCTGATGGTGTTAAAAAACCACAGGGAAGTACAAGCTAGCACAGAAGTGACACTCAGAATCTGGACTTCCAGCAAATTAAACAATAAAGAGCACTTTAATTTCCATTTAAAAGCAGGAAATTATGATCAAAGTGTTTGATGGAAATCATAAAGTCTTAAAAAAAGTAGTTGCTGAGCTAAAAATAAAAACTAGTGTTTGATTCTACCAATGGATTTGATTTCTTTTACCAAGTGAGCTTGGCTTTCTGTGGAGTTCCTGGGCTGGTGTTACTTTTTCAGGGGAAAAATACAGCCAGGTAGAGACATCATAAATGTTCCTCTGCTGGTTTAAGCAGGGTCATTGCATGGAATGCTTTTGGGTTTGATAAGTGAGCATATTCTGAATTTCTCTACTTCGATTTAGAAGTTTACTGAGTAGATGGATTCTCGTGGCTGAGAGAGCCAGCATCTCAGCAGGAATGAGATATTAGCTCTCTTTTGACCTCTTGAAAGTAGAAGCAGTCTAGGGAGCAATGAAGCGATGAAAGCACAGGTTGAATATTTTCAGTGCTGCCTAAACCTTAGGGAAGTTCCATAACCACAGTTTTTGTGGTGTGCTCACGATACTTACACAAGCATCTTCCACACAATGAGTGACAGAGCGGGAGCAAAGGCATCCATGGAGCTCTTGTGAAAGTTAATTCACCTTCCCAACCCCATATTTTGGTCACTAAAGTTTTTCAGCATTTCTCCAGGACTGCTCCAGGATTGCAGTGAATGAAAGAGGACTCAGTATGTTCAGTGCTTTGAGCTGTGTGCTCTCCTTCTCCTTCTGTGTGTTGGGTTGGAAGGAAGGATTTATGTCCTGAAAGCTTTTACAGGTGTCACATTGAACATTTAACTCTGTTGCTTATTTGGAAGAAGCTTTGTTTAGTAAATTGAGCCTAAATAATCTAGTAGTAAATGATTCCAGCATGAAATGGGGTGTTGATCTAAATCCAGGTTTTTGTGAAAAATACATGGCTGCTTGTGCTCTTGTCACAGAGGTGAAGATTGGCAATGATCCCTGGAGGATGTGGATTTCTGAAATGGGTGAGGCTGGGTGGGACATCTGTGTAATTCTGCTTATTTGATGAAGGATGAGAAGAGTATTATGAGCTAAGATAGCATTATTTTTATTTTTTTTGCACAAATAAACTATTTGGTCTGACTTAAATACCAGTGTGGCTAATCCTGCCCTATTAACTCTCCTCAAGGAGTGAATGCCTCAAAAGTAAATTTTGATGGAAGCTATTAAAGATGACAAAAGTATCTTTATATGAAAGGAAGTGTAGTGCAATATAGCTGCAGAGTTCAGAGCATTTAGAATTCCATGGTTATTGTAGTATAATACCACAGTCAATTATATTTCTTATTTTACATTTTTCTTTGTCTCTTTCTCACACAAGCCTAGACTGTGAATTCATAATGTTAATGAAACAGTGTTGTGATGTTCCTGTAGGCTGCTGTGGGAAAATAATTACAGTATGAGGAAGGTGATTCATGACATGGCCCTAAGTCTCTGAGGTAGGACTTTGTGACTGATTGGGATATAGGCAAAATGGACGGTAATGTCTGAAAAAAACCACAAAACCCCCTAAAAGATCAACCTACAGTCACTGCAAGGATCACCTGTCTCAGCCCAGCAGATGTGTCTGTGAGAAGTTTTGGAGATTTGTACTTAAAACCTTTTAGTGACTCAAAACCCGTTGTTTTTTTGTGGTGTGACTCTGACAACTTCTCATCCTCTTCTTCAAGCAACCAGGTAACTAAAGCCTGAGCCTTTTCATGAGAAAAAGAACTGGCTGACATCATCCTTATCCTACACATGCATCCTGCTCAGCACTGAGGATCAGGAGTAACATGATGCCAAGGCTGGTCTTAAAATCCAGACCTATGGCTAGCAAGTGTGGGGTTGTTTCTCCTTCTCATTCAAACCTAGACCAAATTAAGAAACCTTTAAAGTTTATCTATTGCTATTTACAGTTCTCTTTGTGGCTGCTGAAGAAAGAAATGTATACAGCCATTTATAGACAGGAAAATAATTTTAAAAAGTATAAAATATGGTGCAAGTACATCTGTCACTTATTCTCCAGTCACTTGCTACACTTTAAAAAGCCAGTATGATTTCTTCCACAAAAAGATCTTTATATTTCTGAACTTTCAGAAGCCTTAATCAACATAAATAACAGTATGAGCATGGTGACATCATCTTCAGTCCTAGAGTTGTGCATCTCAGCTGCTTAGTCATTTAAATCAGTGGAAATAAGCATAGCAGTTAGAAGTTTCCAAAGGTCAAAGAAGCTACTGTCTTTTCAGCTTTGAATCAGCTGAGAGACTCCAGTTTCTTGAAAATATAATGCCAAGGCTGCATCTCTGCATCTTTTTTCCTCCCTCTGCCCCCTTTGAAGCACTACGGTAATTAGTCTAAAGGGCAAATCACACCACACTCAGTAGCAGAACCCTTTACAGTGAGTGTTCCTTTTTATTTTCTCTTCCATTTGAAACTAAAGAGGAGTTTTAGCCCACATTGTGTACTGAAATATTTGACTGAAATGTTCTTACCCAAATGCCAAAAAGCTGTTCACAAGTTTTCAATAAAATTAATACTTTTCAGTACAAATATGACAAGTTCTTAAGCCGTTTTCTCCGAAGGAAAATATGTGATAAAGTGTTCCTCAGAGAACAATTTGTGAGAAAAAAATAAAAATGAAAGCAAAAGACTTTTATAAACTTAATTTTAAATGTGATTTGTTGTCTTCTTTATGAAAGTGGTGGCATGATTCCTGTGACAAAGCCACCTGTCACATCAACTTCCATGAAAAAAACATTATTTTATTTATTTATTTTTTTACTGTCAAGTGCATTCCATCAAAAGTTGTGATTAGAACCTGTACCAAATTACCTGTATAACAGGACTCTACAGTGTTTTAGCAGCTCTGATTTCTTTCATGTCTTTACGAGTGACTCTGTGTTTTGTTTCCATGTATTTCTAGCTGCCGTCCTGCTGCTGGAGCGAAACTGTCCAGGCAGGTTGTGGAGCATTTCCATTTCGTGGCATACACAGCCCTTTCGGAGCTGGGAGCCACACGCTGGCGCTCCAGGGACTTCTGGCTGCTCACACTGCTGGTGGTTTTGCTTTGGTTTGTGAGACTTTACCTGCATTATTTGAGCCAATGGCTCTTCCTTCAGATCATCTCAGTTCCTGTTACAAAGTAAGTCCTGCTATTATGCTCTTTTCTCTGTCAGAGTATTTCTCCAAATGGCTTGATTTAAAGCAGTTCCTTTGCACTATGAGGAGAATCAATGGCTAAGACTCATGCTAAGGGTAGGAGCCTCTGCAGAGACTAAGAGGACAAGGACTGCATCCAGATTCCAGACGATCTGATCTGCAAATATAACTCTGAGAGGCCACATTTGCATCTCAGATGAAGGTGTTAGTAATGCAGACTTTAAACCCAGAACACAGTGTCCATTTGTGTGTCTTGTGTCATGCCTGCCTCTCTCCCCTCTGAGGCACCTAGCAGGTTATGTATCTTCCAGAAGAATCATTCACCATTTTGGATAAAGTATTTCAAAATGCCTAAGAAGTGCACAAAACTGAAGAAGCATTTAAATCATATTTCATGTTACCAAAGTGATCTATGAGTAAAATACTTCTAAGAATTTAACTTTGATATATCAATTTTACTGTGAGTACTGCAAAGGGTTGACATATTTTAACTATATGATGCATTGACTTTAGCTCAGGAATTAGAGCTCTCAAGAGAGTTGCAGGAAAATCATTGCTTGTCATTACCTGACATGAAAAAAACAAAGGATGGAGACCAAGTCCACTAGGTGATATATGCCCAATTCTCTGTGTGTTGCTGTGGGGCTTAAAATGGGTTTGCACAGTAAAAAAAAAAAAAATCAGTCATGCTTAGGGAAGGGACAATTTCTCCACTTGAAACTTTTTTCTTTTATTCACTTTAAAACATTGCACAAGCCTGAATCAACGAGTAGGAGCAACTTTCCAACCTACACCTGCTGTGATAGTGGGATTGATTATTGTCTAAAACTTGAACTGAGGAGACTCTGGACAGTGCTGGCTGGGTATTGTTAAGGTGGTCTTCTAGATCTTAATGCAAAGCCAACCATTTCTCACTTCTGGCTTTGCACAGCCCATTTGGGCTCAGCCAGCTGGTGTTAAAACTTCTGGGAGGCCAAGCATCAAGTCTGTGAAAACAAAGGAAACTCAACAGAAGGAAGCAATGCATGAGAGAGTGGTGGTCATGTTCAAAGCCACTAGTCACAGCTGTCCCAGGCAGTCAGCTAGATAAAGGATAATGTTCTCGAGCCAAGATGCCCTGGATCAGCATCCCGGTCTGGAGCTGTGTGCCTGAACAACATCAGACTGAGCTGAGTGCTCTCCATTCCTACCAAATATTGTGGTAGCACTCACAAGTCAGAACCAAAGTGAGAACCAAACCACTCTACCTTTAGTTAGGAGCAGAATTTAAGTCACTTCAACTGTATTGAAGTTTTTGCCCTAAATTTTAGCATCTGTTTGTTGTTCACAATGCCGTGAAGTTCCTGTCTATAACAGTGCCAGCAAACTTGCTCACTGTATGAGCTTTGCAAATCCCACCATCTCATGGTGGCAGGAGGAACATTTCCAATCCCTTTAGACATGATAAAAGCTATGTCTTCCATATCAGATCTTCTGCTTTGTGGGGCCTGCGCTCATGTTGGTGCATCTGGGAGGTAACACCTTCATATAGCTTTTCCTGCACAGTCCCATGGGCCTGTAAACTGAGAGTCAGAGGTGATCAAAGCACACAGAGACAGGAGAGGGAGAAAATTTTATTTTTTTGGAGTAGCTCCATACAGTTTTTGGTCAGAGGATTGTGGCCCAGATAGGGAACCAACTTGACAATGCAACATGCATGAGTCTACTTTTTTTTTTGTTTTGTTTTAATGGTTTGCTTTAAGGGCACAGGCAAATGTTCTCCTTTTGCTTGTTTACAGGTTCCAGCTCTTCCCTCACACTGTTGAACTGTGCTACCAGAACTCCTTGCTGCACACCAGTGAAGAGTTGGCCATGGTTGTGGTGGGACCCCTAACCTTGAATGCAGGGCTGCTTCTTATGGTCCTGATCAGATGGGGCTGTCAGCAGCGGTTTGACTCATTCCCTTCCTTCCTGTCAAAGTTTATCATAGCTATGGGACTATGGACAGTGCTAGACCCCTTGGCAGTGTTCATAGTGGATTCATTCCTGGGGGTGAGTCACTTAAAATAACTTGGACATGAGAACTTGACGTAGAAGTTTGTTTTATTCAGTGAATCACTGAAAGATATGAAATTCCACCCCTGGCAATGGAACATGAAAGTTAAAAAGAAATTAAATAATAATGTTATGCATTACCTTTTTATTAACAAAATTCCCATCTAATGGAGTCACTGTGTTTCTACATAAAATTAAGAGCACTGTACAAGCTATATATGGAGATAAGAAAGTAAATCCACTGCTGGAGTGATTGCATCTGCTTTGAAAAGGATTGCTGCAATTTTGGATGTTAATGGAGATGGGTTAATGAGCAATCCTGATTATTAACGCTTCAGATTTTTCTAAGCCCTGAAACAGACAAAATGAAAAAAGTGGAGGTTATCGTGCATTTCTCTGACATGCAATGCAGTTAATATAATTTGCTGGCATTCCTAAAAAGGCTTGTGAGATCTAAAGATAGACATCTTTAAGGAAAGAGTTTCATCATATGCAAAATCAGGGGAGCAAAGCTCCCAGCTCTATCTGTGCCTTTGTATGTGCTGTGCAGCCCAGCAGTACTTTGGAGGCTGCCAACTTTTATCACATCCAAGGTAAGTGCCCAGTCTCCTTGAAGATGAATTTCAAATTTGGCTCCCACTGTGTCTGTGTTGCAGGGTCCTTTGGATGGGTGCAGGGTGCTGAGAACTTTTCTGGGGGTGTGCTATTGCTCCTCTTCTGCCCCTGCTGGGCTTTCAAAGTCATCTGTGTTTCTGTTGCTCAATTCAGGTCAAACAGTAATCCACTGGGGATCAGATTTTCTCGAATCTCTTGGTTCCTCCTCTTCTAACCTGTGCTCTGTGGGTGTTTTTTTTTTTTAACTCTTTACATTCTCTTTCCTACTGTAGTAGTTTTGAAAACTAAAATGCAGCTCTGCAAGAAATTAAGCTGGAGCTCACTTGGGAGGTAATTGCAATAGTTTAAGCATGTGGCAACACATTTGAGTTTTCGCTTGGACAGTCTGAATTTATTTATTTATTTTTGAATTTCATTATATGAAACATGCACATAATTGAATTTTAATTGCAATTATTCTGATTGAGATATGTTTCTCCCAAGAGAAAAACGTGCATTCCTGCAATAACCAGGTTAGAAATATTGAAATGCTTAAAAGGCTTTTTTCCCCACTCTGGTCTATTCATAAAAACTGGAAGAAAGGCTGAGGTCTGCCTTATCTTTCCCACACCTGCATTGAGAAAATCATTGCCATTGACTTCAGTGGAATTGTGCTCAGTTCTACACAGACTGGATCACTTACCAATTTCAAATAGCACTTGTGCAGGGGAAACATGAGATACAAATAAAGTAACTTAGTTTTTCATTACAATGTTAAAGAACTACACACCTCTCTGAACTTCATCCTGAAAACTTGGCAGTCTTGCCCACCAAGATTATCTTTGGTAGAAACTCATTTGTTCAAATATTACACAATATACTGTGTGTATCCTTTCCAAAATGAAACTATATCTCTTACATGTGTTTTCATTATTGCATTTGTTGTTTTTTTTTTTCCTGGCATTCTTTCAGCAGCTATTTCAGATTTCCTTGCCAATCTATTTTAGATCAAACCGTTTTAAAATATTGTGTTGTGGTAATAGGAGTTATTTTAGTGCTGGAATGTATTTTAGTATCCTAAATGGGCTTAATATTTATGAAAGATGACAGATAGCCCTGGAGAAAAAGTTTCTGTGTTTACTAACTAATGTTTTTTTATTGTTGGTGAAAGGCTATAGAGCAATTACATATATGGGGGGAGGTTTCAAGTCATAGTCCAAAATGCTGTGTCAAATGTGTGATTTCAGGTTTGATTTACTGTCAGCTTTTAGAAGGATGTTCCAGTGATCAGAAACATTCCTATGCAGTTCAAGTTCCAGTTCTGCCAGAGCTTTCCTGGGACTCCTCTCACTTAGTCTGTTTGTACCTTTCAAAATGCAGACAGTAACACCTCTTTGGCCACATGGATATGTGTCATCATAAAACCCACAAACACTGCAAAAGGCTCATGTGATCATCCTTCAGTAGTATCTACTGAAGTACTTGAGAGAAATGTTGACAAATGTTATTTAAGCAATTTAAAATGAAGACACCTTTGTTGGACCATGTCTTTGAGGACCACAGAAGGCATAGAGATTGACAGAATATCTTTGTTGACAAAAAGGATAGGAAAATACAGTCCTCTCATGCCATTTTTGCCTTGCCAGAAAGAACTTCTTGGATAAGAGAGAAACTTATTGTTACTTGCCATTCAGAATTTTGCCTCTCTGGAGGAATGCCAGGGCATGACTGCTGTGCAGGGGATTTTCCTTGGTAGACAGTTTCTTGGCTATTTTGTTGCTGGTTTTTGTTTTGTTTTCTCAAGAAGAGAAGACATAACAGGGAGACAGTACAGAATCAGAATATTTTAATATTTTTGTAACAAATATGGGCAGTTCTGAATTAGTGACTAGTCTTTATATGTCATTACCAGTCTCCTAGGACCTATAATTTCCTTTATAGAAACCTAGCAGTGTTGCAAGTGGTGAAAATAGAAACCTACTCAAGAATCTCAGTCCTGCAGCTCACCATTGGACTTGTAGTCACTGCAGGCATAGTAGGTTGCCAAAAGTGGGTAGAAAGTTTTGATCCTTTCTAGGGATTAGTCCAGGCAAGTTGCTCAGGAAGGTGCAGGTTTCTTGAAGCCTACAGGTCACAAACTCTCTGAATGATGAACACTGGATGTTTTGGTGGTGCAGTTTTACATCCTTGCAAAACGTGTCAGTGTGATCCAATACAGGTATGGCTGTCACCGTATCACTCTAAAAAGGGAAAAGGGAAGAGAGGAATTTATTTTAGTTCTGAGCAGTAGAAGACCCATGATATTTAGCTAAATTCTTCTAAATTGATCCAGCAGAGGGCAATAATATGTCAATACAGTAGCTAGGTCTTGAGAACTAGATATGGAAAAAAAAAGATAAAAAGGAAAATAATAGATGTTTGGAAAGAGAAAGAAATCATTCAATATTATACCTCCTTGGTCACTGAAATAAGGCAAATGTCAGCCTTCTTCCCCTTCCTTTTGTCCTGAAAAGCATTAACAGAATTCACTCTGAATATTTTCACTCAATGTGGATTTTGTTCAGTAAGTCATGTCTATAGGGTGGATTTTAATTGTACTAAAATCAGTCAGAAAACAGTTTCTTTCACATCCTGTGGTTAATTTCAAATTCTATGTAGCAGACTACTAAGTTTCAGCCTGTGTGCCCCACAAATTAAATGTGCCCCACATTTAAATCCTTTTTATAAACAAATTCATGTTCTTTTGTCTCTATGGTCTAATAAGGTTTGATATTTTCTTACACTGATTTTTTTTCTCCATGACAGCGGTTTGGGAACAGTGTAGACAAACCCATTGCTGATGCTGCAAAACTCTCCTGGGTCTTTCTAAGAGCAGAGGAATCAGGGGTACCTGGTGCCTTAATCACTGTGATGCTTTATACAATCCTCTTCATGATCTCATCAACAGTGTTGTACCTGTATTTTTTAAGGTATGTCTCTTTTCTTATTGTTCCCTTAGGAGCTTAGGCTCATGCCCCTTCTTCTGTTAGATAAAATAAGGTGACATCAGAAAAGACATATCAGTGTCACACATCCAGAGCCCAGAACTGCAGATAATCAAGGAGGGGTTACCTCCTGCTTAGCTTTTAATGCTCTGGGATTTGCTGGGCACAGCAAGTTAGAGATGGAGCCACTTATTTCCTCAACAGGAGCACAACTGATATCATGATTTTGCATAGACTCTAGGAGCCTCTGCTTCTTTGGCTTCAGGCAGCAGTGTCTGTGACAAGGGCTCAAGCTGTAAAGTGTGTGTACCTTTTATTCAGGAGCTTTGGAAGATGTCTTTAGTCTTACAAGCAGGGGCTTTGTGAGAAATAGGAAACATTTCAGAAAGATACATATGATACGAAGTGCAAAATCTCTGAGTCTGCAGTGACTCCCAGAGCCTTACAGCCTTTTTATGATATAGGATTTTTGACTTGATGTGACTGAATGATCATCATCTGACTTAATCCAAATAATTTTCCTGTTACTTCAGCACATTTTCAATATTCGGTTCATCATGAAATTTGACCAACTACTTTTCTTGCCACCTTTCTAGGAGACACCATTATCTTTGCAGTCAATAGGGACAGGTGTGGGACACTGAAAACTAATTAAATAAACTGTCTAATATAGTGAATGAAAAACAGTTTGGGGTTTTTTTCTGAGTGACTCATCTATAATGTATGTAAAAAATATGAACTTTGTGCTGGCTGTTGATTCATCCAGTGATAAAAATTGGCAAGCACCAATAAAAAAAAACATATGCAAAGGCAAGATGCAAGCAGATGTAAGAGTAGAAAAGCCCAGCATACACCCTCCATATGACAGAATCATCTTTCCATCTCCCTCCCAAAAACTCTGTTGCAGCAGGCAGGAAAAGATAAATGGCAATCTAAATTTCTGCAAAGTATTTCAAAGCTCCTGCATTCCTGGAAGCTGTATACAACTCCAATGTACTGGTAGTCTAGTTAATTAGTTTTTGAGACGTTAATGCCTTCTTAATCATTGACTTAATAGTTTTGAATAGCTTCATAAGTTTTAGCTGCTGTCGTTTATTACTCAGGAAAATTAATTTAAATTAAAACATTTGTAAGGCAGGTTTTTATGAGAATATTACCAACATCTTCATTGTCTGGGGAACAGGTGCAAGATCATCAAAGGTACCTTTCCTTCTGGATCAATTTTCCCATAATGTTTTCCAATAAAGGGGTGGGGGAATAATGTTACTAGGGGAAGAAAAAGTTGTCTTAGCACAACACATTTTAAAAATGATTCATAGCAAAATGCAAAAGCAAAAGGAAAATAACAAAATCTGTTACAGTGCATAAGGTCTTTGAAGTTCTGTGCTTGATAACAAAAGGAAACATTTTGAATACTGGAGCCTGTGCAGAGTCAAATTATACTGAGACTTCTGCAATTGAATCCACTTTCTCTTCGTTGTACGTCCACAGCCCAACACAGTGGGAACCTTGGACCTAGCTAGGACTCTGAGAAGCACACTGTCAGTCCAAAAAGGATAGTATTAAAACCTTAAAAATATGTTTTTAAGGAAAACATCTCTGCAATTCGTAATAGTTTCCTGAATATTGATATAACAGCATTTGTTTTCAAGAGAAAATAGTATTATAACCAAGGCAGTAGCATCCCTTTGTGTATTTCTCAGATGTTATATCTGAAATATATTCTAACGTAATGTTCCTCAGCTCAGAAAACATATATTGTTAAACAGATATCCACCTCATTTTTCTCTTGTACGGTAAATCAGTATAAATATCGAGGGATATCTTCTGTGTCTTAAGACCTCAATCCACAGGGAAGACTTTGGCTGTTGGATGGAGGAAGTAGTGCCATTTTTTAGAATTACTCAGCAATTTGCCATTAAACTGAAGTGTTTGACAGTGTGTAAAAAAAGGGATAAGAGCACTGAACCCACAAGACCATCAAAGCAAGCAGGGGAAGTATCTGTTTCTGCCACAGTTAGAAAGCTAGAAATCAGGGGCAGGGGATAAGCAGCAGTAGACATCAATTTGTGTCTTTAGAAACCAAAATACCTCAATAAATCTGGCTCCCCTTGGGTGTCTTGGGAGTCTGTAGTGCATCTAGCATGGAGAGATATTCTAATTACTTTTTGGAAAAATGAAGTGGCACTGGTTGCAATTCCTTCATTTTAATTCCACTAGACATCAGAAACAGACAGGAATTTGTTGGTGAAATGTTTGCTGCATTGTGAGAAACTGCAGAACCATCTGAACTAAAAGTGTCTGCTGGAGAGCGTCTGAATTTCCTGGTATTGAAATATTTTTCAGGGAAGAGCTTCAAAAATCTACATTTCTCAGTGTTAACAGCAAAATTGGTTTTGCATTTTTTAACGGTGGTTTTCCAAAAGAGGATGAGAAAGGCTCAAGTGAAGATGTAATAAATTATCTTAAACCACTAAAACTACCCTTCAGTTTTTGGTTTGTGAAATTCTTTGAGAAGCCTATTTTTGTATCTGAGTCTGGATAGCAAATAATTTCAATGTTTTCTGTTCTTTCTGAGAGATAAATAGAAGAACTAGTAGGGTATTATACTGATTCTCTTATGTCTAGAAAACATAATCTGAGTTTTGTTTTGGCTTTTTGTTTATTAGAAATGGAAATAACTATTTTTATATTTACAACAACCCATGCTAAGGTAGAAGAAGTGGTTTATTATTTTCATGCCAAAGAAAAAAAATTAATGCAGGTTAGAGGAGCAAGCTGAGTCCTTTTGGACAAAAGGAAATAAGTTGGAAGACAGCCTTCATGATTCTTAATTAATTCAAAGTTAATTATATTGTTTATAACCATGTGCTTAAAAACTTCATATAGAAAATGTTTATGGCAGCAAGTAGACTGTAATTTAACTGCATTAAATTTTACTTAATTTGAAATAAGAATGTTACATTAAGTGAATTTAAATAAATGGCAAGGTCTTTCTCTTGTTTAGCAAGATAAGTGGCAAGTCATTTAAATTGCTGACCTGGAATTTCAAATACCAACACCATGGAATAATATTGCTTCAACATGAGCAGAAGGTCAGAAAGCCCACCATCCTGACAGATAGTTTTTTAACTAAGCACAAGATAATTGTAAATTACAAGTCAATCCTTGCAAAAATGTATCTGTTGTACCAAAACAACATGAGATGCAGATCCAGAGATTAAGAGAAAAGCTATTCTTTGAAGACACTGTGGAAATGTTAGTTATTTATTAAAAATAATCTGTGCTGTAACATGTTTAAGCTACTTTAGTATTTTGCTTTACCTTAGCACTGATTTGCATTTCACACTTTAGAGCATTTTCTATTATTGGTAGCCAGTTTGTTTATATTCTCAAGACTTCCTGCCTCTTGATTCAGTTATCTTCCAGCTGTTCTCCCCTTTTGATAAGAGAATCCCAAAATGACATCTTGGAAACTACATCAAATTTAGGGCTGTAGCTTCAAAGAGGAATGTTTCAAAAAAAGAAGGGTGGGGGAAAAGTACAGAGAGCACCTTTGCAGTAAAGCACGAGATATAAATACCTAATCTGATGTTGAGCCAGGCAGCCAGATTTCAGTGTCAGAATACCTACTGTATCACAGAAACTCTTGGACGTAGACTTTGACCCTAAGGTACACATTTCAAGAGAGAGCTAAAACTCCTCGAGTTTAAGTTGAAAAAACCTCTGATGGTGCATTTCTTTATTTCGGTTCCACACTGAATTTGAGTTGTGGACAAAAGTGTACTAAGCAGCTTATTGAGTGTGCTTCTCTGCACTTCGTGAGTACTGTAAAGTGTGGTGTAGAACTCATCTAAATGTGAATTTCATTCTGATTTACCTGAGCAACCCATAGACACACTTTGTTCAGCCCATACAGATCCAGGGATAGTCACAAGAACTGGCACTAGTGCTGCTATGCATGAGAAGGATGAGGGTGCAGAGGGTCAAAGGAGTTTTACCTGTGCTCTGTGTCCCACTTTCCAAGAAATAAAGGACCTGTACAGCCCCACAGAAATCCAGGCATTTTGTTGGTTGCAGAGCCAAGCAGCAATCCATGCACTTCATGACTACCCAGCTGCTCTCTGGGAAGGACAAAAAGGTTGAAATTGGCACCAAGCTGCAGCTGAATTGCAATAAAATATTAGCTTGAAAGAGGGTACAAAAGGAAAGAGCTCGGTTAAATATCCATAACCAAGATTCCAGATTTTCTGATCTTTATTTTCTGAACAAAAGTAGAATGAAAAAGTGATTAATAGAAGAGGTTTGATTTGACTCAAACAGCAATGTTTTGAAGTATTTGAGTTCATCTTAGGCTAAAAATGTGGCACCAGGCTTTCCCAAAAGCCTCACAATAATTCTTGGTTTCACCTACATTAAGAAATACCACACAGCAAGTCTTTCTTGTGGTAGAAAGTTTTACTGTGTAAGTGCTTAGCCAATTTCTTACCACAGCACAGAAATGCCATAGAAAAACAAAACCAGCAAATGAAATGAACTTTTCTAACATCAGGAGAAGTTTACATTGTGTAGACTTCAGGCTTGGGTTTGAAAAAAATGGTGAGTGGTTCCTTTCTATATGATGTGGTTTGCCCATTATTGAATGCTGGCACAGAAGGACTTCCATTCATGCCTAACTGTGGTACTGGAATAGTTACCCAGACCAATGCTAAGGACAGACATTAGACATTTGTGAGGCAAAGGAAGGTCAGGACCTTTTTGGGAAGTCAATATCTTTAAATGATTAAAATAAATTTCTGCTTACATTATGTGATTTGATTCAGGTACTGTAAATTCTACAGAGGTCTGGGGAGGACTCTACGGTGAAGAACTTGGATAGCAGCTTCTTACTCAAGGGCAGAGAGCATAGTCATGAAGGGAAAATCAAGATTTAGAAGCCTACGAAAGGATGACTTTTGTAGGATACCTTTTTTTCTGTGAAGAATCTTTTCAAAGATGAACTAAATGTGTAATTTCTATCCTTAGGCTACATAGTGAAGGCTGGCTCTTGGATGTATTTCGACGTATTCATGGTGAGGAAGGCACATTCTTTGTTCCACTGGACTTAGAGATTTCCAGTCAGGAGCTGAGCTACATCATGAAGAGGGCTGAGCAGTGGAGAGGAATCAATGGTGAAAGACGGATGGTGAGTGGCAAACAAAGTCTCCAAAAGGAGTTTGTCATGCAAATTAATGTTTTGTATTTCTGGGTGTTGTGTAAAAGGGCGTAGATATCAGAAAATTATTCTTAGGAGGAAGAATCTAAGAAGCATGTTCAGGACAATTTTGTGACGTTGCATGTGCATTGTCTGAACATCATAAGGGGCTACAATCTCCTTAATAACCAAAGGCTTAGAGACACCCTTGGTATCAAAAATTATCTGTACAATCTGGTGGTTCTTGACCGGGTCAGAGGCTTACTACTTGTTTAAATGTCAGATAATTTGTCAGCCAGCTCAGCAAACTGGAGAGTTGCATGAACAAGTAGAATTCACTCTTTAAAAAGGCATAGGTGGGGCTGCCCTGAGGAAGGGATGTGAGTTTGGTCAGTCAGATATGATAGCTATCCCCTGCTTACCATCCCTTTCCTTCCAGGATTACCCAGAGGAGAGGGGTAAGTTGGAAATGTGCAGGGGAAGGTACTCTGCTTTGGTTATAAAAAATAATTCCTCCTTTTCCATTATGCCACTAGCATCTAGCCCCAAATACAGACTAAGCTGTGATGGATAGGAGATTCATCTGTGTTTACAAAGTGTCCCGTTTTGGGGTGCCATCTACAGATGAGGCTTCTGGTCATAATTGCTTCCAGAGGATTGAAAATAGAAGAACTAACATGGTCAGCAATCTGTGAGGGACATTGTCTTCCTTCTGTGAGGGACTTCTTCCTTGCTTTCTAGCTTTCTATCAGTGTTATTAATTCCCATAGGGCTGTTTTACCAACCAGCTCTTGATCAGTTGTTGAAGTGCTCATCATTTGGATTTATACATCTGTGAATACCTCTGTGTACAATGCCTTGTTTGGTAAATCTTGCTTCAGTGTAAAACTGAACAGATTCCATACAGGAAGAAAATTAACTTGCTTAAGTATGTATGAGTTGTTTAGTTTTTCTTTTCTAACCCACTGGATCAAGGGACTTCAGATTACGGTCTGCAGGTTATTTAAGTCTCTATAGCTGTCTCTGAAAGATCAGCAGTTTATATATATATATATAGCCTCAGTTGCCACTGTTATAAACATCTGCCAGAGCTGTAATTATTTTTCACTTTTTTTCTTTTTTTTTCCTTTGTGATGACAGTTTGGACCCTGAAAGAAAAAACTGAATGAAAAAGCAGATACTCAGTAAGCTTAATTTTTGTGGGAAAGTGCAGAGTAGCACATGGTGTTTCAACAGAGGGGAGGAAAAAAGTTTGAAGGAGTGAATGTACATCCACAGCCCTCTGCCTCAGACATTCCCACTTTTTATACAGATAGAACTTATTTTATTTACCCCAGTTTTTTCACTTGAAAACTTTCTACAGTAAGTCAAAGCATGACCACTGATGATTGCCTTCTATTACCTTAGCTACAAGCTAAGTAAAGTCAAACAAATATATATAGTGGAGCTCATTTTATGTGTCAGGAGGAGGTTTGGTTTGAATATTAGAAAAAGGTTCTTAGCCCAAAGGGTGTCTGGGCACTCCAACAGGCTTCCCAGAGAAGTGGTCACAGCATCAAGCCTGACAGAGTTCAAGAAGGGTTTGAACTTTCAATGCCACATGGGAAAAGTGGCAGATAAGGCAACTGCAAACAACTTCATTTCTGTGTCAGTTACTGAACACATTTCTAATTATTATTATATTAGCAGTGTATCATTTCTTGTAGCAGTATAGAAAGGGCTGAATAAAGGGGGAGGGGAAGAAAAGGAAAAAAAGGTGAGAGGAGAGGAGAAAGGGTTGGAGATAAAGACAAATTACTTTTCTGCATATAAATAGTCTGTCCCTGAATGAAAGAAATGCAGATTGTGCACTGCTACAGTAAGACATACTTCAAGGGCCAGAACACTGACAAACATGACCCACAGCCATGTGTAAGTGTCTCATTTTTGCTTCCAGTATTCAACCTGGTATGCATGAAATGCCACACTGAAATGTGTTTACCTGACCTTAGTCTGAGATCCTTTAAAACAGACCCAGTGTCTAAGTTTCTGATTCCTGTTCTGTCTACATCTGCATGAATTTCATGCCTTTTTCTTTGAATCAGCCCTAATCAAAGGCCAGGCTGGGGCATTGTTAAATATTCCTGTTCTCTGTGGGACATATTGGTGCAGTCTATATGATAAAAGAAGATATGAATAGTGTGGAAAGAGCACAGGAATTGGCATCACTGGCATCAGCAGGATCTCTACCATCTACTTCAGTGGCACAGGGTCTGCCTCACAAATTTGTGAGTGGAATCTACTGTTCAAAACCCCTGAATTATCTGCACAAAGTGTGAATTCTGTGAAAAAAAGCAGTGTTCTTCAGAAAGCTGAAATCTTCCCCTTCTACTCTTTGTTGTGTTATTTTGATGGAAAAGAGAAGCATCAAATGAAATTTTGGTAGCTCTTTGTCAAATCTAATTTTGTAACAGAAACTTTCTCCTTTCTAGAAATATGTTCTCCATATGGAACATATCCGTGAAGGAACTATATTTGCAGGTCTTTTATGCTCCTAGGCATTGCAGACACAGAAAGACCCTTTTTTTCTGCCATAGATTTGCATAAAGTATTTGTCTTGTCCCTTTCTTTTTGTATTTCTAATTGTACAAAGTAATCAGTATGGAAGACACATCACTAGGCCTTATTGCGTGCATTATTAATGTGTTAATTTTTAAATAAGATACGAAATTAACTGTGAACAATTTTTATAAAGGGAAGCATGAGACTGCCATATCTTACATCACTCCATATAAAAAATATATTTTAAATGGAGGTCATTCAAGTAAATAGTCAGTCAAACCTTCTGGAAAAAATAGGTCTACATTTTTGCAATATTTTCTTACTATTAACCATGTGCTTCTCATTTTTATTCACTGGATTAAAAATTGCCCCATAAATGGGTATTTTATAATATGCTTAATTTCCTTTTATTAAATTGATAAATGCAGCAGCAGAGGACACATTTACAATATGATGAGAATTTAAGGTTATTGCGTTTTATAATTTTTATATTGTTCAGAGAAGTGATTTGTCATTTGTGGAATGACATCTATGCCATCATTTCAAAGTATTTTTAGTCATTCTTTTGATAGGAAAAAGGTCACTTTCTGTAGATGAGGAAGACATCACTCTATTAAACTAATTTGCCTACATGCAAATTTTGTCATTTTTACCTCATTAACTATTTATCATAGAGTAAAAAAAAATATATATTCATGAAGGGGCAGCTAACAGCCTGATGGAGCTGGAACTAATATTTTGCAACTCTAATGATTTTTTGCATCCTTAATTAGATAGCATAAGGTTGATATGATTAGGTCAGGATGTAGTGTTTTTCATTAAAATACATTTTAGAAGCTGTATTCATAATCTGCCCTTGCAATTAAATAATGAGCCTATGAGTTTAATATTATCGACCCAATTATTATCCCATGGAAAAGTATACTGTTAATAAATTTGTGCCGTAGGACCTTCATTAGCAACAAAACGAATTATATTTCCAGGTACACAGATTACACGGCCACAATCACATTTACAGAGTGGTTTGGAAGGCACTGTGGGGAGAGAGCCACCAAAGCCCTGTGCCATACAGAAATGGCCTTGATTATTTTGGAAGGAATAATTTACAATGCCTTTAAAGAGAAAAACTGCAAAGGAGAAAAATACCACCTACAAAGACAGAAATATTTGTAGAAACAAATATTTTCATAAATGATGTTCTGTGTATCCCCTGCTATGAGGAAAGCTGGACCTCTATCCCTCAGCCTGGTACAAATACAGAGTCAGAGCTGAATGTTTACTGATCTTTTATTAGAGATAGTCATGAGTTAAATGTGTGTCAGATTCTAGAATGGGTTAAATCAGGACCAGTGGCAGACAGGAATAGTACATTGATAGCACATCAGTGATGAGATCAGGACTCTGGATTTTAGCCCAGCCTTTCTTGTAGGAGTGATAAAAGTGGCAGTGTCCTGTTGTCCTCGCCAAGTAATCGGTTTTCCAAAGTTAAGTAACAGCTCAGAGCCAAGGTATGAAGTGGGGTTTCCTTTTGTCTAAACAAATAGAAAAGTTGGGTTTTGTGGGTTGGTTTTTTTTAAATAAAATTCTAGAAAAACAGCTGACCAGGGATTGTCATCTGAGCAGGATCTGTCGTGGCTGGATGGGTTGTTGGGTGTGCAGAGCTCTGTGCACCACTTTGCTCATATATGAAACCTCTGAACTGTTTATTGGGTGAATTGTTATTAGCAGGAATAGAAAGGAACAAATCTGGCCCTTCGAGATTTTTACTGAATTTAGCCCTCTAGGTACCTGCAAAGGCACTTTTTACATAATAATACTAATGATGAGTAAAAGTTGTGCAGCTGGTAAGCTAAAACAGCACTGTTAGTGTACCAATCATAGGCTCAAAACACTGGCATATAAGGAGGGTTTTTTTTTTTAAAAAGCAAGGTCTGTAGGCAGGAAGATAATGTGAAACTTACACTTGAAATAAAGCCTGATGTACTGCAAAATTATTTTAATGAGACTAGGGCTAATTTTCTAATTTTAAAATGATATTATAGCAAACCATAAAAAATTACCCGGCAGTAGATTTTTGAAAGGAAAATATATTTGTAATTATCTTGAACACACAAAATTACTTCAGGGCCTATTATCGACACAATTTTTGGTACCACTTTACACTAATTTGCATTTATTACTCTCAGGCCAACTATTAATATGTTAATAAATAAGTCATTAATACTTGTTATTTAATTGCTATCTATTTATTCCTGTTCAATAATGCATTAATTACCTGTGAATAGTTGAGGGCAAAATCCTGCCCTTGCTAGTGGAATCAGCCCTGGCAAGAGAGGAAACCAATGCTGGATGTGTCAGTGTTACAAGAGCTGTCAGAGAGCAAGTCATTTAAGCCACTTAGCACAAGGAGGTTAACTTTTGATCTTGTCTTCGAGGGAGCTTCATGATCCTCCAGTAATTCTCTACAGAAAGGCTGCTGGACCATGGGTGGAGGAGGATGAAGGCACCTGAGATTGCTGTAATTTGTTTATTCTTAAGGTCTTACTTCCATGCTGGAGTTTGGAGCCTGCTTGCTCAGAGAGGTGGATGATGGATAGAGAGAAGTCAAAGACCAAAATTTAAGTTGCCTGAGAGCTGGAGCCAGACTGAGGAAAGTGCAACACATTCTGTGTAGAGAGGAATGGAAATAGGTACATTGCTTTCTTTCTGTTGGATATTGGAAACAGAAAAAGGGAGATCCCCTACCCTGCCCTAATTCAAAATCCTAGATACGAGCTCTTTGGATCCCCTTGTATAAGTAGATAGTAGTGTAGATCCAAAAAAGCCAAAGAATATCCTGAGAGCATAATTGGTGTATTTTCTGTTTGAAGGTTTTAACAGCACTCTGAGTGTGGTTTCTTGCCTCTTTTTTTTAAAGAAATGGATGGTGAGACCAGGCCAAATCTTGAAGAGGAGCATCAGCCTGTCTCTGTGGATCTAATAGATCTGATCATCTTAAATTTGATCTCTTTGAAGTTGTAGGGTGAATTTCTTCCAAAGAAAACAAACAAACTTTTGCTGTTGCCTTTCAGAAAGCTTGATTTTCAAAAAAATAGGTGAAAAGTTCCAGGGGTATTTTGATTTGAAATAAAATTTAAAAAAAAATAAGATTGAGGAAATGAGCTGGAAGGTATAATACCATGGTAAAGACTGTGGGGTCCTGAAGGAAAAGTCAGCAAAGAACAACGTGGTAATAGGAGAAAAGAAGTGAAAATATTTTGGGAATTTGTGCAGAAGATAGAACTATGCCAAGGAGAATGAAAAGAAACTGAAAGATATGCAAGGTAAGAGAAGCTGATGTGAACAGATGCAATCATGGTTCTGTACAGGAATTCTCCTCAAATTTCTGATTTAGATACTGATCTGCAAATGGAGACACGAAAACATATTGAGAAAGCAAAAGAATAGAAAGTGTAAATTTCCTTTTTATTCATTCAATCTTCTGTTTGCAAACTCTTTCTGACTGTGAATTATACCATATATATGTAAGCTCTACTTCATGTACACTCTACTATATCTTTAAGAAATAAGAAATGGCTGAGATGACTCAAGCTGCTGAAGATAAGGTCTTATAATTTTGATTTGTTGTTTCTTTTCCCTAAACTAGTTTCAGTGATCTTTTGAAGCCAAGCATTTTTTGAGTTCACAATTAAATTTTTTTCCTTAACCTATTTTGTAAAAAATTTTGAACTTGCTCACTGGAGCTCTCAGTCCCCCGCAGTTTAGAGTCTATGAAGAATCAAAACAAAGTTTGCTGTAAGAGTAGCATGGGACACTAGGAAACAGTAAAAAAACTGACTGTAAGCACACCCAGAAAAATTAACAGTAATACAGAATTTATTTCCTTAAGCAGCAGTATGAGTAAATCACTATGTTGATCTGGGGTAATGCACATTTGTTTTAACCAGTACAAGTAAACCACTCCACTGGTCCAGGACAATTCAGCTCAGCATGTTGAGGTGATAAGTAATCACCTTTCTGCTACAGAAATTGTAGGAGGGAAACCTTGACCCCTTGCAGTCAACAGCAAAACTTGCGCTGACTTTATTAGGGCCAGAATTTCCATCTATCTGTGTAAGCAAAGGAGAAGGGAGGAAATAGGGCCATGTCTCACTGAACTTCTACGTGATCTGTGTATATAAGGTCAGATTTTCATCTGGGATAAATTATTGAAGGTAGAGTCTCTTGGTTTTTTTGTTTTTTGTTTGTTTGGTTGGTTTTTTTTGTTTGTTTGAACATTAAATAGAGACTGAAAGTCATGAGATGAGCAGAAGGAAGGCTCAGCCCAGTAATGGGATGTTACAAAAAAAAAAGAGCAAAATGTAAGGTCAGAAAGGAGTGTAGCACTCTGACAACTCTTAGATTTAAAACAAAATGATTTCTGTGTGAAATGACAAGGCCTTGAACTGTGTAGGATTAAATTGGCCAGATGGTTCTGAAACACTTTGCTTGCTGTTCTTTTAGAGTATTTAGTCCAGAGACAATGGTGGGTGAAAAGAAGGAAAGGGGAAAATGTGGATGATCAGAAGCATCTGGAATAGGCATCTATGCCAACCACATCCAGGCATGCCATTAAACATCACAACTGTTGATTGGTAATTGATCAGAAAGTGTTTTTGGGCAAGCTGTGGAAAACAAGGTAATGCAGTGTAGGTAAAAGAAAACCTTCTTTTGGCTGTGTGGATAGATCTAACTGGTGGAACTGCTGAAACAGATGTGCACACAAAAAGAGGCTTTGTAATAAATTATAACAATGGTAGAATGAATATAATCAACAAGTAAAGTAATGAAAGCGGCATTAGAAATTGAGCTAGTTGAATGGCATTGCACAAGACTTGATTCCATGTTGTATTCCATCTTAAAGAGAAAAAACAAGCAAAAAAGCAAACAAGAAAATATTAAAACCCCCACAGATATGCCAGGTTCTACAAATCTGAAAGTTGCATGACAAGGAGTTAATCGAATAAAAAAACCCAAACAGGATAAAAAGAAAGGCAAACTACACAGATTCAAGTAAAATGAGATACAGCATTTCTTTTTTTGGTTGGTATATGATAGCTAATGATAAGACTATAAATTGAAAACCAAATTATTTAGTCAAACTCCATGGAATTTATGTAGAGAGGTTGTAAACATGATCTTGTGTTTAGAAAACATGTATCTTGTTTTCCTTTTCAATATGTATATAGTTTCCTTTTTCAGTGAGAACTGATTTATTCCAGTCTCCTTTGCTATCTGTATTATATGCACAGAGTGAATGGTAACAAATCATCTTAATCCTATAATCAATAAATGAATTATATAAAGGTGTTAGTGTGGATGAACCAAATTAATAGTCTGCTGACATGCTTCTGATTACTGTACTGGCAGAAAGGTGATAATTTCTGTATTACTTCAACAGGCATCCAAACTGTTTAGTCAGAAAGGTTGGACAGTGATGGAGGAGGAGCGCACTTAACAGTAATTTTTGTGGTAATTCATGGGAAGCTTCATTGACATGTGCTAATGGCACTTGATTGCCCTCAAGATGTTTTCACAACAGAACTCTGCGAGTACCACATCAAGGTTTGCTCTGTCAAATAGTTTTTTTTCTCCTTGCATCTAGATAATTTGTGACCACAGGCAAACTTTTGAAAATCCAAGGTGGTTTGCTCACTCCGCTGGGGTGGATCTGTCATCAGCCGGCTGGTACAGATTGGTGCACTAATAAAGAGCAAGCTCTTTGGGTTTTTTGTCATTTCTGTGCAAGCAATCCATTTCGTTTCTCCTCAGTGGCAGGGTATGTTATACATCTCATCCTGTATAATCTGACTTACATTATAATTTGATTCATACACAGCCTTTCCACAGAGATTAATTAGCAGCAGGCTTGAAGTTTGCAAGTGAAAATATGATAATTAGTTTTCTTGGAACGTTAACATTTCAACACTTCAGGTTCTCTCCATCTTTGTCTTCAATGAAGCTGCAGTAAACGAGCACTATTTCTCTTCTAAATCAGACTCTTGTGAGGTTTGAAATACAGACATTTTCATCAAGCTGGATAATTTCCATAGAAAATTTACTAGCTCATGAAATATTGCAGAAGTAATTCATACAATGGCTCCCTCCTCCCCTTGGTAGGTTGAAGTATGATGTGAGCAGTTCTGAAAACCCCCAGGACAGTCACTTATTTAACAACAGTGATTCCTACTCTTTGTAACAAAAATCAGCTGACTCTTCATTTTTTGCACAAAAAACAGAATTAGCCAATAGGTCTCTCCTCTAGTGCTGTAAACAAGGTTACCTTTACACCTTTGACTCCCTGCACTTGTTTGTTCTCTTGGAGTGGATAATACGGGTAACTCATTTGGCACACACAGCGTCTCTAAGACCGGTGACTTTGCAGAATTCTGAAAAGAATTAGCAATATATCTGAATAATGAGAACATTCAAAGTTACAATAGTAAGTAAAAATGTTATATGAACTATGTACCCCGATGATTTAAACACATAACATAATTGCTAACAGATGGGGCCTAAGAAAAAACTCTCATTATGGAAAAGTTATTGTGGTGGTGTCCATTATGTGTGGGTATAACTGTTTAAAAACTAGTATTTATTTAATTATTTGTGATCTATCCTCCTTGGTGTTGAAACAATTTCCTTTTTTCCAAGGATATGATTTTAGAAATCTCAGTATTCTCTGATTACTAGGCTTATCATCTTCTTGCAACTCTGGCAGACATCCTCTGAGCTTGGGCTGGGTACTGTTGATGCCCATTGATCTAGGCAGGTAAGGGGGAAACAAAATACATAACCAATACTTAACATCTGAATTACCACATGGTTGTGAGCTTGCATATGAAAATACATGAAGCTCCTGGGTCAATTATGTATGTACTTGCAAACATGGTTTTGCAGATCAGGCTCTTTATTTCTTCCTTTAAAGGAAATTACTATCATTGTGTGATTGTCACGCAGAAGGCCACTGACAAAGAGTGAATTACTTTAGATAAAGTCTTGAGTAGCTTGGTTTCTAGTAATGACCTTTAAATATTCTGGGAACTAATGATATTTAAATATAAAATTCCACACATTTCCAGCAGAGACTACTGAAGAAACCTGCACAGAGCAGAGCAAAATCTCTGCCCACGGAATGGGGCTGGTGGGATATAGAAAGTACTGAACAAGGTCTGGTTGTGCATGAGAACAGCTCTAGGAGACTCAGAGGGAAGGCTGAGTTTTGCCACTCTGTGTCTGCCTGTGAACTTGCTCTCAAGCCCAAACAGGTCCATCCTCTTTTCTATCTTAACCTGAGCTCAGAAGGCAAAGCAAATTCTGTGTGAGCCAACAGGTGAACTTTGACTAAGCTAAAACCAAGTGCAAGCAGACTGAATGTAAGTCATAAGACTCAGTGGGGACACTTGTCCTTCCTAGTGTAGATATGCTAAAACCTGAGGTCTCAGTGAGCTACAAAGCCCATCTCTGGCACAAGATTTGAAATAGCTACCCTTTGAAGCTATTTAGAAATAGGGGTTGAATTAAACTTCCTCTGCTGAAGCCTAATAACACTGTCCAGATCTTATATTGGTGGAGTTTTCTGAAGGGGTCACAATTTTCACTCTGATGTATTTGTCAGAAATGTGTTCTCACCACGCTTCCTATCTGCATCATTTTTCCCCCTATCTTAGTGATAATCAGGGCATCTGAACCAACAGTAATTTCCTGGGTCTGTCTGAAATCTGCCACAAGTGTATCTGAGGCCAGCCAGAGAGACTTTGTTGTTGCACAGAGCCTTGTTTTCTCCTGATCGACAAAGGGGGAGAGGAAGACATGCCCCAGGGAGGTGAGGTTGTAAGGAATTCCTTCCAACAACAAAAAAGAGAAGGAGGCAAATTGACTGTTTTATTAGGAACATGATCTGTAGTGTTTTTCATCTGGAGAGGGGATTGTTGCATGCTGATGAATATGGGTATCGTATCACAAGAGTGCTAAAATGCCCCTGAGCGAGTATGTTCCTTCAGCTCTCCTTCAGCAGCTCCTGCTATCCCAGGCACTGACCTGTGAAATGTGGTCGCGTGCTCTGGATTTTTCCTGTATTTTGAAAGCTGTTCTTTTCATCTTGCGAAATATTACCCTAAACAGTTAAATGGGAGTTGCATTTGCAAGGATTTGTGTATTAATATTAATGGAAAACCTGACAGGTCGGGTGGTCAGAGAGGAATAATCATGCCATAGAGGTGACATGTAAGTACAGCAGGTTTTATGGATTTATTGTTTTGAAACTTTCTCAGTTTTGCTCAAAACAAAATGGACTTTTAAAAATCAATATTTTTGGAATAAGATCCTAGAGTTTTGGAGAGGGTGTCGAGAAATGACCATGAGGAAGGGTCAGCAGCATCCAACTTTGGCATGCTCTGATGAAGATGGAGCCAAACTTTAAGCCTCACCACAGCTCAATCCTAATGGGCACTCTTCAGACAGTCTACTTTCCACATGAATCCTCAGGCATTCTCTCCTGTTGGCTTTGAGCACTTGTCATTGTACCTAACCTAAAACTCTGGAATTATCTCAGCAGTTCTTCTGAGATGTTTATCTCCTGCTCTGATGGAGTGCAGGGACTTATTTACACAGGCTCCCTTATAATGGCCCTAAGGTGCATAATTTACCCAGTGACATTAGCATCATCATCATCTTGATATAAAATTTTAGTGCTACCATCAGGCACTAGGACTGAATTCCTACATCCTCAAAATGAAAAAGGAAAAGGGTGAATCTAGGGAGCACCTTAAGGAGCTGGGCTCTTTGCAAGCCCTTCCTAAGCTGCAGCAGTGGGAGCAGCCCACCTGGTTTTGCAGGGCATTTGTCTGGCTAGAATAACCATGAAGGGTTATTTAAAAATAGGAAAATTGCACCTGGTCATTTAAAACATTTCAGAAGGGGTTGTTGCTCCTGTCAGCTGAGTGGCCATTGAAATTGGCACGTTGGCCATGACATGAGTAATTCTTCAATGAATCAGTCTTTTTGCATAGAAAATTATCCCATCAGAAACACTCTAAGTAGTGCTAGCCTGCAGGCTTGAAGCTTAAGCTCAGTCACGGCATAAAAACCTCCCCAGCCTTGTTTTCTTTTGCAGCTGAGATTACCCATTTAGAACTTGTAATTTAGACTTCTCTCAGATAAACCCCCTTTTGCATTAATGGGTCTTGCCTGAGAGAGCAAGCCTGCCAACTGGATCCTTACTTCACTAGTTCACAAAAATAAAAAAAAAGGATGCTTATTTTAGCGTTATTGAACACACTTGAGCTTTATATTGCCATTTAACAAGTGGGAAATAACATAGGAAAGGTAGAAAGCTGGTTTCTGTCTCTTTCAAAGTCAATATAGGTGGAGAAAAATACATACACTATAGTGTTAAGCCTTTTAGGATTACTCTACTCTTTCCCTTGATTATTTCCTCTTTGCTGAAGTCTGATGGGCTTCAAATAAACTGAAGTCTTGTGAACCTGGGAGCCTAAGCCCTCCTGCCGCTAGGGAAAGGTTTATAGACTAGTTCCTTTCATTATTGCTTTATAAATGACATTGTTTGAAGCAGTGTGTGCTGCAACTTGAAAAACAACTTGGAGGGTGTTAGTTAATTTGCTGTTTGAGAACTAGTGTCTTTTCAAGTGGTTTTTGTGGGGTGCAGATAATTGTTAGTATTTGAGAGAGATGGGAATTCTCTTGTTGGCAAAAGTTATCCCACCTCAGTCTGGGCAGTGTCTGGGCAGTGTCTGCTAAGTATTCAGACCTTGAGTGCTACAGATATACAGTGGGTGCCTTTGGCTCTGTAGATAGGTATGATGCAGAAATAAGCCCTGCAAAATCTAATAGGCCCTTCCATAGGATGAGAAGCCAGAACCTCCATCAGCTGCAACCCAGAGAATGCAGCAGATTTCTGTGGATTACTCTTCCCTTAAAAGAGCAGTGCCAAGATTGGAGCAATGTATTCACATACAACCTGGTTCAGCCTCAACCCCCTCCTCTATGGGGTGATCTTCTGTTGTCTGGTATTGTCAGTGTCCCCCATTTCAGAATATCTGAGTCTGAGGGTGGTGTCCACAACACCCAATTGCTTGTTCCAGTGACAAAGATCTTTGGATGCAGGGTGACTGAGTTTAAAAGTGTTATCTTCTCAAAAGCTCTGCTCTTTCTGGCATAGCCGCTTTCATTCTGGTTTTCTTCCACTGCAAACTTCAGAAACTGCAGGTTCCTTCAGAATCTGTGCATCCTCTGGGTTTGGGTCTCCTTTCTCAGTACCCTGGCTCCCTTGTGCTTGCCCTAACATTTTAATTTTTTAATTTGACCCTTTCTTGGCTGCCATCTGTGTGACAAGTAGCTAGGGAGCAGGGTAGTCTTTTTCTTCTGTACCTGAACAAGTGAGTCCTGATCCCTGTGGTGGTGCCAGCTCAGCATGGGTGTGCAGAGGGTGATTTTGAGATTTGAGAAGCACTCCTCAAAGGAAATAGATCTGCAATCAAATAGCTGGAGGCTGATGAGCACCCTCTATGGCACAGTTGTACTGCTCATCTTAAAAACATCGTGAGTTTTTGTGATGTCTTTAACCTGACCAGTCATCCTGCTAGTAGCTGAGAGGGTTCTTTAGCCTGCCTGGAGAGAGAAAAAAACTATTGTAAAGCTTCAAATGACCACTTTTCATCACAGAAGTCCTCAGCTGTGCTGGGTCAGGGACCAAGGTGCCATGGCTCTCTGTATGTCATGACTCATGGCCAGGGAGGCTCTTACAAAGAAACTTGAGGTATGAAGTTGGATGTTGGACAGAGTGACTAAAAGGAAAGGAGGCCCAGTAATAGCAAAGTATCCAAAATATTTTCTTGTCCAGTTTTTGCAAGCGAAAGGATAAACATATGTGCGTGAGAGAGAATGATATGACAACGGGTTATGATTGTTTTGCACTCTTTACCCTTAATTTCCTCTTGCCACATTTAGACTCTGAAAAGCATGCATGTGGACCACAATTCTTGTCACTCATATATATCCAGCTTGAGAAGCTATAATCAGCTTTCAAACACTACAAGAACAGTTTTTATATTGATTGCAGTGTCTCATTGGTGTTAATTTATTTGTATGTGATGTTAAATACTTGAAACCAACCCTTTGGGCAGCTTCCAAATGAGTATTTTGTGACGAGAACTAAAGGCAAATGGAACAGGCTTTTGGGGGGACAGGGAGGGAGGAATAAAAACAACAATGGCAAATAACAAACAAAAAGCCTCAAAACCAAATCACAATTACTGGCATCTTCGTGTAAATATAACATTCTCCTGCAGTGTTTACACTCCGAACGCTGGGGTACTGGAGGGGGTAAGCAATCAGGAGTGAGGCAAATCTTCCATCATTATTATTTACTACAAATGCCTGCTAAATTTTTACTTATTTTCCAAGCTGAATGCAAAACACCATGAGAATAAGTAAGTAAAATTTACCAGGAAACAAAAATCCCTTTGCTTTTGCACTGGTGATGGTGCAAGTAATTGTGGCTGCTTTAAATGTCTGGGATCTGACTCTCATTTATGCTGTTCTGGCATCCTGACAAACCTGTAGCATGGGTATAATGATGTGCCAGAGCTGTGTGGAAAGGCCTGAGTAGTGGACAAAGAGGAAGGGATTTATGATTTTTGAACCCTGAGATTAGCTCAGTACCTTGAGATTAATGATCTCAGTTGGTTAGAGCATGGTGCTATTGTCAACAAGGTTGTGAATTGGATCCTTGTATGGCCCATTCACTTAAGAGCTGGACTTGATTCTTGTTGGTCCCTTCCAAAACAGAATATTCAGTGATTCTGTGAACCTGACAGTGAACTTTATGCTAATCATTGAGGAATTCTGCTTGTTCTTCCATCTCTGGCTGGTAAGGGTTATTATTGTCATTTGTTGAATGTGTAATAGGATTTAGAGATGGATTAGGCTAAATGTTTTGGCTTTAAAAGTTTGTTTTGTTTTGCTTTTTTTCAGTTTCACGGAACAAATCTCTCTTCTGCCTGCACAGGAAAGGTTGTAGAGTTTAAACAAAACCTAATGGAAATTCTTGAATAAGGCAAAGATGTTGCAGTTCAAATACATTTATTGTGTTTTCATGGTGATGTGGCATCATCATGAGTAGAGTTTGTTGTTTCTTTTTCTGGTTGATGTGTAGCCAGGCAAAGACTCTGGCTTAAAAGCTTAGGATCTAGACTCTCTGCCCAGGCTTTTTTGAGAATCATTATCACTACAATTGAGCAAGGAGACGCTTTATGGAACAAACAAACCAACAAAAATAAACAGAGAGCTCACAGTATTTTTTCGTGTTTTCAACCCCATGACATTTTCATATCTATATTAAGTATGTGAGGTTGAAAGTTACCATAGGTCATAGACTTTTGCTTAATTCCTGAAGGACTCTAATACTGCATTTCCTTTTTTTTTATTATGATTTTTATTTTTTTTCCTTAAGGGAGTAAAAGCTGTTTCAGTCAGCGCACAAACAACCATTTCTATAACTTCCCTAAATTCAGAGTAATGATACGCTCAGCTAGGATATGCCTTCAGTGGATTACTAAAGCATGCTTACTATGACATTAATCCTCTTGTAATGCAGGATTTTTTTCAGCTGGAAGATTTCTTTGGTCTGGGCTTAATTTTGTTTCCTCTAAAACTTCACAGTGTTGGGGGAAGAGAAAAAAGGGACAAGTCTTCTTTTAAAGATCATGTATGTGCACATAATTCGTTTATGCCAGGAAGCTGACCCCCGCTGCTCCAAGAGTTCTTGCTGTCTTGCCATCACCCACAGTACATTTTCGGATCCTTTCAGTGCAAAGTTATCAGAAGAGGCCCTAGCAGATATGTTTGTTGTGAGACTGTCACAGTGCTGCAGCCTGTCCTTGCTACATGGCTTGTCAGACCAGACATGATTCCCATATCTGTGCCGCTCTTACCTCTGGAAGGCATTTTCATCTCGCACACAGTCCAGGGAGTTGTTGCATTTAGACTGAAACAATCATAGAAAATACAAACCAGAACCATATCACTGCACTGTGTTATTCAAATGAGAGGTCAAATTACCCCCACTGATGTAAGCAGGGTTGCCAAGGTCTAAATGAAGACACAACTTGGCCAAAGGTCTGTTTCTAATGTGGGGTTTGAAGGCTGGTAGGTCCTGCATCTAATATCAAACATCTGCAAGTCAGTACCAGCTCCATTGAAAAATATGCACTCATTTCTAAAAAAGCCCTCCCCAAACAAAAACGTAAAACCCAACAACCTCAAGTCTTAACATATTATTTAAACCTCTCCAGAATAAAATTGAAAATATAATTGCTCATCCTTGCCTACTATTTTGAGTTCCCTGTATGAGACTATTTAGGTGCATTAAAGCAAGCTGAAATATTTCAGTGTAATGCTCATCCTGCTCCTCCTCCTCACTCCCACACACCCCCCCACGTCCCTCAAGGGCCTTTACAAAAGTGCAAGCTCATTTGTACCCCTGCAAGTCTGTGACAGCTTCTCTTCATTTGCATTTACTAGCAGAAAGCAAACTCTAGATGTGAATTTGGTGTACTGGTAGCACGAGAAAAAGAGAGAGCTCATTTATTAATCCTCAGTTTCATTTTGCAGTGCAGCTTTTGGTGTCCTAAGATTACATGAGAAGACACTGTTATAACTATAATCACTCAGGAACTCAACTACAGACATATATAATAAATGAATACATTGCTTAGAAATTGTTAATGGCCAGCAAAGTATTCTTTTTCTGAATTACTGCCAAGTTTCAAAACTGCATGTGTCATCTTATCACGTACTATACATTAAGTGTTGGTCATGTAAGTCAGATCTGCCCTATGGGTATTTTAAATTGCAAACATAACTTTTTGAAACTCTATTTTAATGGTTTTTATTTGGCTTGGTTTCTAAATCAACATGGTTTGTTCATACCATTTCTATTGCTTTTCTCTTATTGTTTGCCACTTCTAAATCCTTTATCTGAACAAGATACAAAGATCAAGTAATTTGTTACGTAGCTGAGCATCTAATGCTGACTACACTCCCCATAAAATCTATAGTAAATTTATGGTATGTACCTTTTCTTTTTTTTATGTGTAACTGGTATAGGAGTGGAACTTAATACAGCCTAGAAGTTAGCCATGAAAGAAGCATGGTCTTTTTTTTTTTCCATCAGGTGTTGTCAATAATAAGCCTAAAACATTTAAGATAATAATGATCTCAAAACATTTGAGTTTAGGCATCTTTCTGCTGTACAGTTGTAGTTTTGTGGTTCAGCTGATACCTTCCTGCTGTATACTATAGCTCCTAATTTGGATGTAATCCCTTGTACAACTTCTTTGAGGTGGCAACCCATTGCAAGTCTGCTTGAGACTTATGCTATGCCCAGTGCCTATTTCAGTTTCTTTTTATTTCTCACACAATGACTGACTCCATAAGCAATCACTCTTGAAATTCACAAATCAGCAATAGGAATGTCAGGATATGAGGTACTGGGGTGCACCACAACCTAATTGGCTTCTCCCTTGGATGCTACAGGAACTTTTGAGAACATTTTAGGAAGAAATTCTTTATTGTGAGGGTGATGAGGCACTTGAACAGGTGGCCCAGAGAATTCTGGATGACCCATCACTGTAAATGTTCAAGGCCAGGTTGGACAGAGCCCTGAACAACCAGGACTAGTGAAAGGTGCCCTGTCCATGACAGGGGTGTTGGAACTAGATAACCTTTAAAGTGCCTTATAGCCCAAACCATTCTGAGATTCTATGATTTTTCTTTTGTCACCTGTGTACTAGAAGTAGAAGGTAGTGATGTGGAGATGAGAGCTTTGAATGCAAACAGATACATTTATCTCTGAGAGTTATGGATAGATAAATGGATCCATGAAGAGTCATATATCAGATGCAGAATATATTTGTGAGGCACAAACAAGCTGTGAGGGAAACAAAAGTCTAGAAAATAGAACCGCAACATCTCAAGGCACGGAAGATTAAAGTTCTTCTTCCAGCCATTCTGTTTCAATGAGTTATTGTATATATAAATCCATTGGCACTAGAAGTTGGAGAGGCCATTTTTTCTCACAAATACTAGTGTTAACCCAGGAAATAGAAATGGGACTGTGAAATTAATTATTAAACACTGCACTTTAGGGTTTAAATAGCTCAAGTTCAAAGGGACCAAACATGATCTAATTCCGGGAGTCAAATTAGCATTCTTTACCAGACAGGACACTACAGCACTTGGCTGCTTTAAACTACATCCAGAAAAGACCTTGTTGTCATCAGTCCATGGCCACAGCATGTCAAATGTAAGATTTCTTTGCAGCACAGGTGAAATGGGATGCTGTTACCACAGGGACAGGGTGGCACAGTTACGTTGGATACTCCCAAGCTCCCTCTGCTCTCGCTGTCTCTGGAGGAGCAGTCCTGGTGCAGGGACCTTCCCTGGCTGCAGTAGCAGCCACCAGCCTGGCTTGCTGGGGCACTGGTGGAGGCAAAGTAGATGGAGAAACAAACTCATATCCCAGGCATCTGCCTGCCCTGGTTATGCCTGGAGATGGTCCTGCTTCAAAAAGGCAAATAGTCTGGACAGAAAGAACAGTGCTTTTGATGGGTGATTTTGTTCTAACATCGCTTGACCTTTAATTTGTAATGTTAACTGGACATGCAAGGTACAGTCAGCTGGAAACTGCTTAAATAAGAGGAGAGACAAGCAAGACTCCTGATTCTATTGCAATGATGGGAAATTACTCCTTAATATGAAAGAAAAGTGATTCATAAATACCTCCCCAGAATAACATTCGGAAATGATCCCAAAATATTTTTCTCAGTATGTTTTTTCAAAATATATTTTAACTTGAGAGAAAAAAAAAATGGAGCAACCCCATTTGCTGTGTGCTATGACTTCAAGAAGTCTACAGCCTTTTGGCAGTGTTTCCCTAAAATGAAGCCACAAAAATGTGCTTGAAATAATAGGAGATGTGCTGAGTGGTTTCTGATTTTCTTTGAGTGGTGTTCAGCCATCCCCATAAGACACATAATGAGAAAAGGAACCTGCAAAGAGCTGAGAAATAGTACAGGGTATTCTGATTGGAAACTCACACTTTTACATGAACCAAAAAACTGGGCTGGTCAGTTATACTAGTCTTAGGCAAATCAATATATAGAAACTAGCTCTTTTCTGGGTGCTTCCCATCCTTGAAAAGTATCAGCTAAGTGTTTGTCTGCTGAATTCAGGAGGCATTGCACTACCCTTGGGTACACTTGCCTCTTTTCATCTTGAATAATACATTAATTTGATTGTTGTTTTTCTATGCTTAGCATTCTGTTGATTGAGATGTTTTTCTGTGACAATGAGGAAATGTTCTGGTTACAGTTAAATAACATAAAATGTATGGACATGATACATTCCTGTGCTGCTGTCACTCTCACTTTACTTGATCACAGTAGCTACACCAGCATAAAAGAGGCAAAGATGCAGTGAATCAAGCACATATGCAAAGCAGAAAACATAGTAGTTTTTAATGAGATATGAAATTGCTTCTGTGCATTATCTAAACTATGATACAATGTATGTTTTCCACTGAAATTAAAGATTTATATAATGTGATGCAAATCCCACAGTAAGAGGCATAAAATTTACTTAGAACAAATGGTGTAAAGACATTAGATCTATAGTTTTAAAGCTCTGCTGTTATTTTGACTAATATTTTTCTCAAAATTTGCCTTTTTGAAAGTAAACATGTCAGTTACAAGTGCTATTTTTTGTATTCTCGCATGTACCATAAGCTGAATCACTTGCGTTTACTCAGAGCAAAGTGATTTTCAATGTTCACCATTTTTTATATCTTCACTATGTAACAAAAATCCACTGTAAAATAGGAACATCTCTCATTAGTTCTGTGAACGAGTGATAAATTTGTCCTGTATTAAGCTATCAAAATTGAAGCAAAATCACTGTGGAGTAAACAGTCATCTTCCTTTTCAGTATCTGCTGTCTGATATAATGAGGATGATGGGCTGGCATGCTGTTTACATCCCTTATGTGACCTGTGGGAGAGTCTCTATCCAAGCAGAGCAAAAAATAGATACTGATATAAAACTTTGATAAAATTTAGACTTCTAGTTTTGTTTGTTTTGCCAACTCAATATCCTGTGGTTTTGTCTCTATGCTGTTGTAGTTTTCTACTGAGACTGAGCTGACTTTTAATATATTAATTGAGACTAAGTAATGTTAATTTATTTGAGTTTCTTTTCCACACTTTGCCATTCATAGCTTGTGATATACTCTTATGGCAATATATGAATGAAATATTGGGTCAGAGGTCCAACCTGTGCCCTGGGAGGGAAGACAGCATGTATTCCTGCTCTGCAATGGGGAGAAGTGGTCCTGTCCTACCAGAAAACATGGTCACTGAGTTAGAAGTAGTGGGAAGAAAACAGGGCAGTAACTGCTCCTGAAACTTATTAAGATGCTGTGTTCAGGCAACATACATTTTATTATAACTGCATTTTACTATGAGTAATATTTCCTAATTAACCACAGGGTTTCATGAGCTTTGCAGACTGAAAGACTGAGCATAGGAAATGTCCCAGGTCTGTTTTTAATCAAATTTATGTCGTTATGAATTGCCTGCTCTTGGAAAAAGTTTCAGGAGTAGCTAGTCTAAGGAATTACCCAGGGGGTGTGAAGATACTTCCAGTTACATATTTGGAACGTCTCTGGAGCCGTACCTGAGTTAGTTAGAAAAGAATTATTTCTGCAGAATTAGAGCACGCTTCTGAGTGGACATGGGAATTGTGGATGATCTCATTACCTCTGTCCTCCTTAGATCTATTCTAAGGTTTTTTAAACTCAAAATTCATCAGGAATTGTCTTTCCAGTCCACACAGACCCTGGTGGGTCATGAATCTGGAAACTGAACTTTTGCACATGGATGATGATGGACTTGCAATAGTGGAAACCTTAAACTCTTGAAAAAGTTTTGGGTTTTTTTGTTTGTTTGTTTTTCCTTTTGTTTGTTTCTGGTTTGGGTTTTGTTTGGTTTTGTTTGGTTGGGATTTTTTTTTTTTTGTACAGAGGGAACCTGTATGCTGGTAGAGACGACAGTATTAAGGAGGGAAGAAGAAATTGGAGTGTGGCTACCAAATTTAAACTGGGTCATATCAGGGCTATGTGTCAACCAACCTCACAACGTACATGGGACAAAAAAGGGCAGCATTGAGCAGAGCTAATGCACAAGGAGGTGTGACTGGAGTACACATTTTAGCAGCTTTCTTTTTCGTGGCAAATCTGTGTAAAGAAACATGTTGCATCCTAGGAGATATATAGTGTTTTTCTGGCTTGTGGCTTTTTTTTCCAGCCAGGGCTAGACCACTTGTTTGTGAAAATTAGGGAGTGGCTACTTTAAATGCAATTAGAGTAATCAGAAACTCTCAAAATTTGTTCTGGATTTTTTCAGTGTTAAAACATGCTGTTGTCTATACTAGAATGCTTAGTTATTAGTGTTATAATTAATCAAGTTTGTTTATTTTATATTAACTATAAGTTACATGCATGTTTGTGTAGATGTGAGTGCTACAACCCCACACCAAAAAATCAGTTCTGAAATTGGTAACCTTGGTCAAAAATCAAGGTTTCCAATACAAATCTGTCACTAAATTCACGGGACATTGAAGTGTCTGGCTGGATCTGGTATTGTTTGTACCCCAATTGTGGGGGAGATCTGTCTTTCTGTTCTGCAGGTGAATTCTTAAGAACACCTCATACAGTACAGGTCTCAGTCCATAGCTAAGAGAGCATTCAGTATGCAGAGCAGGAGCTTCATTTCCTTGGCCTGTACAACACCTACCACTGCTGTAGGGAGCTTCATGTTCCCAGAGGACAGTAAAGACATCACAGAAGTCTGATAGAGACTGGTAGAGACACCTTCCTGCAAGTGCCCATGTCATCTTCTTCCTCTCCAAGAGAAGAAAAAGGAAAGAGCAGCACGATTTCATCTTGCTGACTTCAGTTTGGGAGTGAATGAGTGATCCAGGCACACTTTTGTGATCCTGTTGTGGAACCACTGACCGAAGCACAAGTCAAAGTGTCTATGTGGCTGTGCCAGTGCACCAGCATTGTGAGGAACTCTGTGTAGTGGGTACCTGCTGAGCCAAAGATTTGAGATGAATAGCACCCATATTGATTTGCCTATAATGGAGTGGAAAAGAAAAATGTCCAGGTTTTGTTGCAGGTATTTTCATGGGGTATTAAATTGGTGGATTAGTTGCAAACAGCAGTACTGATAAAGTCTCCTGTCCATCTTGATGGTTGGGCCTTTCTATTAAAATGACACATAAATAACCTATTATGTCCCCCACCCATGGAAATTCAAATGCACCTGTCAACTTGATAAAGCACTTGCCTGGAGGGAAGCATTGTTTACATTTTCACTCCATTCTTCAGAAAAAGTGAGATTCTAATTATTTTTCCCACTGTAAATTAATGCTGACTATGATGGTTAGCATATCTCTGTATTGTTATATCTATGCAAAAGTTAAATAATAGAACTGATCCATCATGTATTATGCAATGTGCATTTTTATGACAGGCTTCCCTCTGATCTTATTATGCCTTTCTTCACAAATACTTACTTTTTTTTCTTTTCCCTAGCAGCTGGGGGAATCTTTGTTGACTGCTGGTTCAGAAGTTGAAATCTGTCCTGTGTGAAAAGAAAAATGCAATTTACATGTTTATCGGATGCTGAACTCTGCTATCTTCTGAGAATAAAAAAAATAAGGATATAAAAGTATACTCCATTAATAATAAGCTTCATTGTAATACACAATTGGTCACAGTACACTAAACCATTTCTCAACAAACCAAGCACATCAAATTCAGTAATACAATTGTTTCTGGATATCTCAGACAGTAACTTTTAATTCAGGAAAAGCAAACTACTTAAAGTGAAATCAAAAGCAAACAGAATCTTTCTTGCATGCATAAAATGACACCACACCTTTGTCCAAAACTTGAAGCTATACCATAAACCATTCGTTAGGGCTCCTAGAAGTCATTTTCCTTTGTATTTTTTTTTTTTTGGTGCATTTCATGGTTTCTGCTTGAACGGAAGACAGAATGGCTGAAATATCACAAAGGGGGCTGTTTTTGCAATACTGTGCTACAAGTGGAAAATATTGTGAGAAGAATTCTTGCTATCTGGTTTCTTAACTGAAGCAGGGAAGAAGGCATTGCTGAGAGGCTCTTGGTGCCATTGGAGAGCCCCAGGAGACAGCCTGATCTTGTGAGTTGCTTTTGCAAGTTCTGCAGACCCAACTGGTTTGCATACCCTGTTGAAGGCTTATGCAAACTGCCCTGAACCTTGCACTCTTTATGTGCTTGCTACAGTGGATTTCCATTTCTAGAGAAGCATCAGTGCTAGGCATGGTTAAAATATTCTTTCTTCTGGTGCAGGAGAAAGAAGGAGTAAACTGACAACAAGGAAATGCCTTAGCAATTGAGGCACTTTTAGATTGGGTTCTGATGAGCTTGCAGTTGGGATGATGGCCCTATGGAGGGAGAAGAAACATCCTTGGGGTGAAGACAGCAGAAGGGACAAGATGAAAATGGGGAATACCAATCTTGATCACAATGAAAGACCCAAACCTCTGCCATCTTCATTTTCTTTCTTCCCTTCTTTTCTATAATGAATCGAGCATTTGGTTTAATGCCATGAAACTTCAAATGCTTACTCAAATATGTCAGGCCCTTCCATATATGCTGCTTTTGCTCTGATCTTGACACAGATTGCTTTGTTCTGCAGGCTGCCCATTTCTACCTGTCTCTACAGCTGTTGGAGCAATGGGGCTGCAGTGTGAGTGAGGCATTCTACATGCTTCTGTGGTAAATGTTTGCTAATAATTAATATCTGTCCTGGAGTAGTCAGTACCCTCGTTAGGACTGTTGAAAGATCAGAGAACCACACTTCACAGATGTTCATGTATGTTTTACCAAAAGGGTTGAAGGTTGCTTTTTTCTTTCACCTTCATTTTCCTATCCCCTTTCCATCTGCTTGAAAAGGAACCTGGGTCTAAGCAGGCAAAATAGGAAAATTTTGATTCTTAGTAAAAACTTATCACAATTTCACTATTGTTTGAAGGGAAAAAAAAAAGGAAATTAAAATCCAGACTTGGTCAGATACTCAACAAATGATTCCCTCCACTGTTTACACTACACTCTACTGCACTGGCACAAGAATACACTATTCTGCTGTCTTCACAGGAGGAAATTTTCTGAAGCTGAAGACAATACAAGTAGAAGCCACTAGTCCATTATATGTAAGTTCTCAGCTGATTTGCTGTCCATGTACTGATCCAGGTTTAAAAATTTAGTTTCCAGGAACAGATCTGTCTATCTGATGTAAGTCACAGGTGAATAAATGCATGTCTCAAAGCCAGACATACATCTTGAATGCACATGGTCTTGGACATGTTGAATGAAATCTGTGAACACAGACTTATTTCTTTTAACTGCCTTTTTCCTGCATTTAATCAGTCCAAACAGTAAACCTAAAATAAAATGCTCATTGCAAATAAATTAATTGACAAACTTAGCTCCTTTGTTTCCTGTTTACATTATTTTTTAAATGCAGGGTTATTTTCACAAATTTTTGCAGAATGTGGTCTGTGGGCAAATTTTATCCCATAAGTTGAACTGCTCCATGGGTCTATTTACTGTTTGTTGTTTCTGGTGTATGTTTGGTCACCAAAGTCATATAGTATTATTTCTGCTTTCTGACTGCATTACATTTGTAAACAGATGAGTAATGAATAACAAATGTTGATGAGCAGATAATTAATAGCAGGCGCTCTTATTTACACAGATATGCCCTTGTATGGATTAAAATCCTGACTTCCATAGGGAAAATAACTTTTCCTAAACACTTTTGTATATAAAATCTTGTCTGTCTGAAGTTACTGAAGATGCTTTCTTAAGTAACTGATTCCAGCATCCCTTATAACATTTGGGAAATGAGGCATGGAGAGAGATTTCTCCTGCCCATCTAAACCAAACACATTCTGGGCTTGGAATACAGCAGGATTCCCTGGAATAGGAAGGGAATGTATTTTATCTCCTTTCCTTAGGGCAAATCAATGGACAAAGGCACTGCTATGCACAGGGAAATGCAAGAAAGCTGTGGCCTTTAATTTTCGCTCACTAAGGTTTTTCCTGCATTGAATATCAGTTTTCCTTTACTTGATTATTGAGATGACATTTTTTTCCTCCAAATTTTTATTGTTTGGAAGAGTCTATTTCTACATTTGTATATTTTTTATGAATGACTCAAGTGTGGAGACTTAAAACCACAAAAGATGTGATGGTAAGCAGCAGTCTACACTAGCAATGGTGTGGCTAAGAAATATGTGGCTGCACTTTGTAATATCTAAAAGCAGGAGGTGAATATCATCTCCTAGAAAAGATCTGCATTGCTGTTCGTTGGACATATCCATAAATATGATGCTATTGCAAATCAGAAACCGGAAGACCCTCTGCTGTTTCCTAGTGTTAAAATGCTAAGCAGCTTTCCATAAATCTATTCTGGGATTTCTCCTTAGTCAGTTACAAAGAGGTTATTCTCTGTGTATGGTTGTTTTCATCATTTAGTCTGTCCAGTCAGTTTATTAAATAAATCAGGGAAGACCGTACCAACAATGCTTCAGGCATCCATAATTTGACTGAAATAAACAATTCTCAGATACTACTGGTCCATTATGTTCATAAATAGAACAATTTAGAAACAAGTTATCTATCTGCAGAGCTACTATGGGCAGTCTTTGGTGGGGATATTGTAGTGATTCAAAGGCTGCTGATCCAGCTCTGGAGGTCAGAGCGTGGCTGGTACATCATGAACATCTGAAATGTGTCCTGTGCCAACAGCCCACCAAAGGCCTTTGCTAAACTGAGACATTTAAGTGCTTCATTTTTGCCCCAGGTGTGAGAGCACATGCTATCACTCTACCAAAGTATGCTGTGTATGTGTAAGGATGTGTAAATACTTCATATATGTAAGGATTAAGTATGAGGAGCATTGGTGTAACTAGTCATGAAGTTCTCATCTTGGTATGATTTTTGGCAGTCATAATAGGCTTTCCTTGTTCGTGCCTTTGTTTGCCATTTCTCCAAATTCATTATTTATAAAAAGAGAGTTTGTTTTCACATCTTATGAAGTATCCCATCCTTCCTGCAGTGGCTTGGAAACCTCTCCCACTGATAGAGCTAATTCAGCATGAGGTTCCGTGAGCCGGACATGGATGCCACCAAGGTTCCTTTGAGAAGGGTGTTTTTAGACATTTCCATGTAAATTCTTCTTTTCCCAGAGCTGCTGGCATGGTTTTTAGCAACAGTGTGTCAGAGATGGGGTTTGCAATGCTTAAGAAGTGCTGTGCTTCCCTTAGAGGTTAGCACTAACCAGCTTTTGTTTTTTTTAATTGTAGAGCTATAGTGGTTTAACAAAGATTGCCTTCAGGACATTAATTCCCATATTTACAACTCTCACCACAGAAAACGCATTTACCATGTTCATGAAAGTTGCTTGAATACATCACTCTTGACTTTTGATGTCTTTTTTTTTTTCCCTATAATTTCAACACTTTGCCCTCTTGCCTAAAGTTAACAGCTTATAACTTCTGCTAATTATTTGTCATGACCAGCTCTCTGTTCCACCCATTCTCAACTGGCCAGTCTGGTCTGTATTGCTCTTTTTATGCATTTTCTTTGAATGCTGTTTTCAAACAATTCTTTTATACATTTTGAAATGCATGAAGTTAGAATTGATTCAAATGACATTGCTAATAACAATACTGCAAACAGTTAAAAATCAGTGCTAATCATAATGCAGTGTTTGGACACACACATATATTTCTCAGCTTGTTAAAAAGAACTTTTTTTATGCTGATGCCTCTTTTTGAGACACTAAAAGTCAATCTTCTTCTCATTCCCACTCCAGCTCAGAAAATCTAAGGAAATATTTTTCCTTTTCTTCTTTCACAAAAGCTGTTGGAACAATAGAAAATGTCATAGTACCTTTTATGCCCTATCATGGCATTTTCTGCACCCTGACCTTGAAAATATTAATATTAATTGGCTGTGCCTCAAGTGTGTAATATATTTATAAATATACATTTATTAATATATTTGTGTTTAAATGTTCTGCTTCAATAACATATTTTTTTACACTTGACATGATATAGTTATACAGCAAAGTACATTTGTATTTTTACTTACAAATGTATTTTTATCTTTTGTTCTAGGTTATGTACTGTAATTTTCAAAGGGTTGACATAATTTACCTTCTTTGTATGAGAAGCGTGTTCCCTTCTTTTAAAAACCTGTGTATTTTTACGTCACAGTGTACGTTAAAGGAGCAGTGATTGAAATCATTGTTGTCAAGGAAGAATGTATTAAAATTATTAATAAGACTTAAAACCACATGAGACTTACTGAATCATCTGATCTGACCTAAATTTATGACCCTTTCTCCCAGTTCCTGCCTTCACATTCTTGCACAAAGATAGGACGATCAAAAGGAGAAAAAATGCCAGCATAATAAAGGCCAGTGAAAACTGTACATTTGCATTAGGTCGATGTAACATTTTGTGATTATAATAATATAAACAAATAAACTATAAGGGCATTCACATCAGACCTCATTTCAAGCTGAACTATTATAAAGCGATTAACAGCCTCACACTCCCGCTTTAATTAAGTTATGTTGTGAAATATTCAGCATTTGAACCTGTTCTGGCCTGCCTCTTTTATCATTGAATTACCATCCTTAATGTGTTTTTCTGCTGAAAGATGAATTTCATTTAAGGATTACTGTACGCTACTCTGGCATTTTGTGGTTTCTTGTCAGCCCTTGTGAATCTAGATCATCGCTAACTTCAGTTTCTCTGACATGTCCTATATGCACAGTCTCTTGACTAGCCTGTCTCAGCGGATTTATTAACTCATATTGTATTCCTGTAGAAATGAATGGACATTTTTGATTAACTTAATGATAGAAATTTCAGATGACAGCGGAGTTTACTTTTGGAGCTTTCTTCAGGTTATGTAGGCCACAGCAGCTCTCTAGTGACCTATCACTTCACAGAAATGTGTTTTGAAAGTTTCAAGGCAGTGGACATCTGTCTGCCAAATGCTTTCAGATGGTTCTAGCAAGGAGGTGATTGAAGGGTCCTGCTGAGCTGGGGTCTCCAAATCCACAGCCATACCCAATGCTGCTCTTTCCTTTCTTGTGGTTGGTTCTCAACTGCTATATCCCACCACATATTTCAGAGTCTGCCTTCAAGCAAACTCACACTACCAGTTGATTTTGAGGAAGAGTCAATGAGTGATGCTCCAGCCAAATGTCCTGTTTCCTTCCTTTAGTGCCTACCCTGGACCAAGGCTATGCAACTCAGCACAGCACCATCAGCTTTGGTGGTGCTTTCTCCCTCTCAGTTGTCTGATGATCAATCCGTGTTTTTGGGGAAGGGAGGATATGCTGATCAATATCATTGTGTTCTCTTGGCTGCTCATTTAAATGTCCTCAGAGGAATTCACCTGATCTTGAAATGTGACAACAGGTCTGGTGGGTTTGTGTAATCCCACTACCCTGCAGAACTGTCTGCTTTGGGGGAGGTGGCAAGGCAGAGACCTCTGATGCCATCCCTGGTACCACATGGACACAGTGCCACAGGGATAGCACCCAGAGCCAGGAATTTTGCCAGGAGGTCTTTGCTCTGGCAAGGTGAAGATTTGCTCAAGCACAGAGGTTTGAGTGATGTGGCTTTGGATTCCTGCACAGTAATTGTGTGTTGTAAATTACTCTCGACTCTAGCACTGATTGAAAATATAGGTGGCAATTATTTTGTGGGAAGGTGGTCTAAGGTCCATGCTCTCCTTTGTGCTGGACAAGCACAGTATGAATATCTTTGACCCCAGAGCTCACAGCTCAGTCAGGCAAAACAGAGATGCAAAGGAGGATGCAGTATTCATAAGGAATGATCCACAGCTTGCAAAACATGGTAAATAAGCCCCTTACAACTTGACAGGGGAAAACAGAAGAGAAGAAGAAGCAGATTCAAAGAAAGTGAGAGAAGAGGCAGAGGAAGGTGTGGCATTGATTCAGGAGGGAAGAAAATACTTAGAAGGGAAGTTAGCGGTGCAGGGGAAAATGCATCTAGCGTAAAAGGAGGGCTATGACAGACATCATCCTATTAGTTGTGTTTGCTAAAAGCTGAGTTTCTGAGCTGGGTCTCCGAGCCATTTAACCTTCCTGAAGCTGATGATCAGGGAGGAGACACAAGGCCAGGAAGGGCTTGATGCTCTTGAGGTGAACAAGTCAGAGCTCTTGGTGTTGAGACACTGGAATGAGAGAGGAGGGTAACCATGGCGGGGTCTTTGTTTCCATTTCGCAAGCTGTGGTGTGGCATCTCTTGCAGCTGCTTGTCCATGTTGAGCTGACACGGTCCCAATGGAAGCTGCTTTCCTGCTTTCATGACAGTATTGGCCACCTTAATGCTTATGGAGCACTGTGTACAGCAGGCATGTAAAACACGCTTATATGGTAGACAGAAAAAATGCAGGGCTTGTCCTCTCCTTATACCTGCTCTGTGTTCCTAACCAGCTGTCCTGAATGAAAGCCTTTTAAGCCCAGAGACATTGATGTGAGAAATCCAGACTCTGTTTCTTTCACACTAAATTTCAGATGACCTTTCCTTGTTTTAAAATTTAAAAAATTGATTAGAGCTGATGCAAATGCAAGCAGAAAGTGTCCTATTGTTCTGTTGTTCCTGGAAAAGAGTTGGAGATAATTTCCTGTACGTGCTCTTGCTTTCTTAATTCACCTAAAACAAATCCTCTCCTAAGGCAGTTGCTCAGAATAGCAGCGTGCACGTCAGGATTGTGGCATTGACACACTGTGCTAGTTGTGGGATTCCTCGTAATGCGTAAGAACAGTTAAGGAAACATGAACTGGAACACAAGCAAACTGAGCTAAATCTAACTTTTCCCAAGTGAGGGGAAAAAATTTGTATCTGGTGATTTTTGAGATCTCTTCTAAGAATCTGAGCTCTTCATTTCAGCAAAAACTAAAAGCCAAACTATGCAAAAGAAGGTTTCGATGTACCTATCTTAAATTAGAGCTTTTCTTTACATAGCTGCATGGTGAAATGCCAGTGTTTTCAGGCAGTGTAATACATTTTCTTGAAAGAAAAGGCATGTGCTAGGCCAGCAAAAGAGGTATTTCCTCTACATTAAGTAGAAGTGCTTGGGAAGAGCACATCTGTGTATTGTAAGGATGTACCAATATCACCAATCCCTTTCCTTCTGTTAACAAGAGTAGCATCTCATGGGGGAAAATGAGTGACACAAAGGTCTTGCAAAAGTGGAGGGTTAAAAAGCTCACACTTCAGGGGGAGTATAAAAATGATGCTTCTCATTGCCAGTTTAATTAAGGATAAAGGGTGCTTGAGCCATGTGCTATATTCCATCTGAACTATTGAATTCTGTTCAGCCTGTGTAAAGAATTAACATGAAAAAGGCTAAATGGAAATTCTGACTAATGCAGGGAGGTAAAAAACCTACCAAAGCAAATATGTTTAGAGCAAACTAGGAAACTAGGTAACTGTGTCAATAAAGTAGCTTTACACAGCGCACTAAAATACACCTTATTTACTCTGCCTCATCTACAATTCTGTTAGCAGCACAAGGTCATTTTGATACTATACGGAGATCAGAGACTAAAAAGTGCTTGTGGGTACAGGCGCAAAGAGACAGAAATACAAATACTCATTCATGAAATTCTTGGGAAGCTTTCTTTTTTTAATCAGCATTGCCATTTTATTGTTTAACCTCCCCTGCTTGATCTCCCTACTTTTGGTTAATACGGGAGTCAATTACAGCTTCATCTGTGCAGAATTAACTTTATAGAATATACACTAGGGATTTGTCTATCTCCTCTATTTAGATCTATGTCATAAAAAAATATGTAGTAGAGAACTGTGTGCAAGCACTGCATATGGTACAGGCTTTGCAGATTTATTGTAAAATCATTTTAAATCGGTTAAGCTCTTGCTAGAAGTTAATTAAATATGTTCCTTTGGTGGGGGGTGGGGGCACTCTATGTGCATGTGTGTGTGTCTGGGGTGGGGGGGACAGACCCTCTGTCTCACTAGGTGGCAGTGTGTGATTACATCTGGAAGGACCATGCCAGCCAGCCTGGTGTCTCCAGCTGTGACCTCCAGCACCAGGATGAAATCCCTGACTCTGCAGCCAGCTGGAAAGGCAGCACCACAGTTCACATCTCTGTCTACACTGTTCACCTCAGCGGTTTCCAGGAGCTCTACAGGCACTTCCTCCGGCTACCTGATGGGGCTATCATTGAGGTAGGTCCAAGCAGGCTCCTTGCTCTCAGATTTTGAAGGCAAAGTGGTGCACCTCAGAAGTAGGTCAGCATCAAAACAGGAAAATAAGCCTGCCCAAAATATACAGTGAAATCTTCCAGAGGAAGACCTCACTCCAAAACATAGTGTAAAGTCAATGAGTTACCGTTTTTGCAGTGCAAAGTAGCAATTTACTATTGTTTATAGAGCCATTTAAAGGCAATTATGTAAGATATACATTGAAACGACACACATAGAGATTATTTATAAATATGTATCGCTTTGAACCACGTAAGGTCATTCTGTACAGGAATTATTATACAAGTAAGTACATAGAGTAAGTATTGTGCACATTTATTAGACATCTAGTACTACAAGTATGGTCATTCACTTTGTCCTCAGGTACGCAGAGCTAAGTCACACTGAGATTGCTTATTGGCATCTTGCATGTTTTAGATTGAATCCTACATGTTGTCAGATTTTTAGCAGCTTGTGCACTAAAATACAATACAGGATGGTATTAAAGAGAAGTATCACCCATTACTTGTTTCATAGGCTGCATTTTGTTCATTGTTTTTTCATTTTTATTCTAAGTGCTTTGAAGAATTGTGTTTCCTTTTTGCCTTTGGTCTTGTGCTGAGAGACTATTAAAAAAAAAGATTGGCATTTAAAAGAAAGTAGAGTCAAAGAATATTACTTTACCTACCCAGATAAGAAGTGGGAACATCATAGTGAAGGCCTGTTACCAAAACTGGCAGAAATGATGAAGTACAACACTTTCAGTTGCACACTTCAAAGGTGAAGGTTCAAGTACATCTTTCCAGCATGAGGCAAACATTGCTTCTGCTCCTTTGGCTGATGTTTCAAGGCTGTTTTCTTCATTAAGGATTTTATTTATGTCTTTGCCCTACTTGGCTTTTAAAAGAAAATTTAATTTAAAGGAAACTGTCCTCAAGGAATCCAACCATAATTTTCTGCCTGGGGAACTTGTGATTCACCAGAGTGAAGACACCAGAGTCTTCGAGCTGGCCAAAGAAAACAAGAGAAGGCACGTGGCCTACATGAAGTAGAACTTAATTACTGGAACAGTGAAACCAGCAAATCCAGGTCCATGCCTGAGTCTGTTAAAGAAGCTCCCTATACAAATAATTGCCTAGACTGTTTCTTTTCCCTGGTTGAGGTGAACAACGCAGCCCAATTCCTAATTTCTGCCAGCTACAAAAGTAGTTCTTTGCAGAATGGTTTTTCCCCATTAAGTTCTCAGATTTTTAGTTGTGACGTTTCATTCAACTTCCATAAGGCTGTGAAAGGAGGGTCTTTGGACACCTGAGGCAATCTTATCCCAGTGCACTGGTTCAGTTCATTGATCCCTTCTGTGTTTCTGAGAGAGGGGAAATACATTCCCATAAAATGTAGTTTTGTTTTCCCAGGTGAGCTTTCGAGAAGCTTCCAGCATCCCCAATGTGGGCACTGCACAATCCAGATGTCTCAAGCCACTTCTGTACAGTTTCCCACAGCAGATGACAACATAAACTATCCCTAGAATTCACATGACTGAGTCTTATGTCATTATCTTGAAAGCTGCATGTCTAATTTAGGAGATCTGTGCATGCTTTGCAGCATTTTACTTGTAAAACTAAATACAATTACATGTAAGAAATGTGCTTAACTGATAATTGCAGTAAAACCTATATACAGATCTTACATTTAGCTGATAACAGATGTAATTATACATTTGTGTATTTTATAGGTCAGAGCTTTCTACTTCAGTTACAAATTAAGACCATTTAACGAACTTTAAAGCTACACACTGACTAGTGACAGGTTTGCTGCCATGGGGTAAAATACACCTGAGCTTCACCACTTGCTGCTGTTGTCACTTCTCAGGAATGAGTTTTTTTGCCTCTGCTGCAGCTAGACAAGCAGTGGTACTCGAGTGGGGTTAGAAAATTGTTTTGGAGCTGAAGGGATGCATTGCAACCTTTTGTAGAGCTTTTAAGGGTGTAGAAGATGAAAGACTAGCTGTGCTTCTTGGGATAATCTTTTCAGTCTGCTGCCTCTGTTGACAACTTGTTGTATATAAATATTCAGTTTGAATATTTAGAGCTAGTACTAAAGACTCAGGTAGTTTAGGTTACCTAGCCCTAGTCTAGTTTAGCTATTTTGTTCCCAGCGATTCAATGGAAAAATTTATCTGGATACTTACAGTCTATATGGTCAGAAGTTTCCTCTTATTCTAAATTTAATCATTGTCAGCTTCCATGTATTTATTTGAATCACCTTTTGATACCAGGCAGGACTACATGTACCTTCTTCCTCAAGACAATCATGCTTTTTATTACAGGAACATACCAAGGGTGAAAATATAATTATTTCAGTGTGTCTTTTTGTTTGTTTGTTCACTTTTATTAAGAAACTCTGAAGGCAAACTCCGAATAGAGCAAAATGGAAAGACTGATTTCTGTGACTTTCAGTAATCATAACTGAAAGAGCCATAACACTTCTTCCTAATTATAGCAGTGGAATCTCATTAGTTCAAGCATTTGGGGACTAAGGCCTCTCCCTCAGGTGTGTGATGCTTTGTGCCACTACAGCATGATGGTTGCTGGTATTGGTAGGTGTTCTTCAGAAATAATACGTACAATAGGAGGAAATGAGCAATTTGGCAGAAAACAAAGCAGAAAACAACACAGAAATTATAGTAACTTTGGAAAAGCATGTGGAAATACAGACATGGTTCAGAGGGCACCACCAGTATAAGCAGTAGCTTCTTGGCATTCCACTGACTGGGGTGTGTGTGCAGGTTAGAGAGATCTGGGGCAGTGTATCCCTTGCCAAACACACTAACATGAGAACAGTATTGTAAACACCAGGCCAAATTCTTTCTCAAATTCATGTGTTCAGCGCTTGTTGACTTCAACCTCAGATATGTTTCTGTATCTGCAGATATTGTTTGACAGGCATAAGAGGAATTTTGCATAATCTTGCTGTAAAGTCCTTGGATGCTCATAAGGAATTCACTTTATATTTACAACCTCATCCTACTCTTCTATATTTCAGTGAAAGCAAGATTTTCTCATAGCCCTAATTCAACAAAGCATTTCAGTGTGAACTAAATTTTATCTAAGAAGCCAAAACAAAACACTCATTTTAATAATAGTACTTTCCTTTTCTTTTTCCCCTCCCTGGTTTGTAAATGCTAAGTACAAATCAAGTAGCTAGGAATAATGTGCCTATATGCAATAATTTCTTTAAAATACTTACATATTTAAGTATGGTACTCCCATTAGAGTTCCAGCTTTCCTGGTATAACTAGAAATTTCATGTCTGGTATGAAAAGTAGTTTTATAGGTTTCATAAGGATGAGGCAAAACTAACTGTTTTAAAAGGAACATTAAGTACAAGGTGACATGTATAAATTGTCCTAGAAATGTTAAATAAAAAGATTTTTTTTTAAGTGTGCAGCATAAAGATTATAGAGGTTAAACTTGTAGGTGCAGTCCTTTTATCTTAAGCATTGTAAAACTCAAAGAATTCACATGCAATAAAAACCATTTTCCTTTTTACCTATAATATATTTCTCCTTTATAGTAATTCAATTTAAGTGTTGGCTAACCAAGGAATGACCTTCCTAAAATAAATCATTTTTCATGCTTTTCCATATTCATTAATCTGATGTTATTGTAATATACAGAAAATTATTGGATTTTAACATTTTAAATATATTTGAAACCCATGCACAGAAAAGTTAATGATAGTGGTATGTGTTTGCTGTCTACATGGTGATAACACCAACTTGGTGATTTTTATCTTGACTTTTGCTGACTGGAGTTGATTTCTTATTAAAAGGACAAAGATAAGTCAGTTTAACTCAACAAAAAATCAGTTTCTTATTATAGGCCTAGTAAACCGCAGCATTGTAGAGAAAGTTTTTTGTATAGCATGATTTTATCTATCAAATAAGCCTTCACAAATGTCAAGGATTCATCCAATTTAAACTTCCTGTGTAAAAGAGATCTGTTTTCCCTAATTACTTGAAAAGTACCTAGCAGTAATGGGATAAGACAGAGTAGGTGACTAGCCAATTACTTAGTTTAAGCTATTTACATCAATCCATATGCTATAAATTATGTCTAAACCCTCTTGCACTTCTGGAAAAGTGAATAAAATCATATAAGTTTATTTTGAATACAAGATCAGATATGGTATGCTGAGTGACACTTAAAAAGAATGAAACAGTAACCGTAGCTTATTTTCTGAAGCAATCTTGACACTAATGCTAAATTACAGCTTGGAAACATCTAGCATTTTTACCTTTATGAGAAAAGGCTTTTTACATATTTAACATAATTCTAGGGAAAATATACTGGAATTATGTATAAAGATATGTACACTGTAACCAAAGGGCATTTATATTCCCCAGTAGAATACTTACAACAATTTTATTGCCATTTGGTGTCATTTTCTAACAGATATAAAATACAGCCAGTAAACAAACTAGACTTTAGATTTAAGCTGACAGCTGTTCCTTCAGAAGCAATATTCAGATATTTAATCTTAAGAATACTGAATATTTTAGAATTGTTTGAGCAAACTATACTTTCAGCATGTGAGGGACCGCATGCTTTTATATACAGTTCTTGGATCTGATAATGACACTAAAAAACAACCTTAGAATAATCTACACATTTGTCGCTCCCATATATTCCCTGGGCAAATCAACAAATTGCCTCATGTTTTATTCTTAATTCCACAAATTCTTTTCTTTATACACAGTGTTGATGTGAATATTAGGCTCTATTTTTTTCCCATGTGCATGCAAGCTGTGCCATTGACTTCAGTGCAGTTTATGCATGTTTGTGAGTGCAGCTTTTTCTGCCTCTAATTCTATTAAGGGAATAAATTGGCCAAGTTTACTGCAAAAGCCCCACATGCTGTTTCCATAAAGAGTCTCACTTCAGTGGTCACTAAAGGTTTATGGAGAAGTTACCAGCCTGGTAACTGAGGTTGGTACACTACCTAATGACTTCATCATCTCACCACACACCATGGAGGGAACAGCACAACTCCGACCTTTCCATGGGCTGGGTCAGCCGTGGTGAGTGGGTGAGGACTTCTTGGCTGGGCAAAGGTAATTTTTTTGGTGTAAACTGACCCCCTTTAGCTGGTTTCAGCAGCATCATGTCAGTTATCCACAAACAGAGCCAGTTTATGAGTTTGTTTCCTGAAGATCCCTGTCAAAGCAGGGATTAACAGCAGAGATTTATCCCTGGCAAGAGGGGTTCTACCCACATTAATGCACCCAGGTATGTACCTACTCCTGGGCTGAATAAGCTTCACCACATGCTGCCTGCCTAATTCTGAGATTTAATCTTGTCCCATGGAAAATGAATAATACTTTGCAACTGCATTTAGTGGGAGAATGATCCCTCTTGGCATGTGTGGAGGTTCAGTTGGGAATCATACAAGGTAAAAGTCAGCTGAGGGATGCTCCCATGGACACAGGCATTAGAATCAGTACAGTCTGAAAACTTAGTGCCCTTTTGTTGAGGGTCATGGTAGTATAGCTAGTTCCACTGCAAATAAGAACTAAAGCAGACTGTTTTAAGTTATTGTTACCAGTATATATTTCTTTAATGCCATAATTCAATTAAAGATAAGCAATTTAAGAAATTGGCTGTCCAGGCAGTGCTTTCCATCCTGCTGAAAAGATGAGAACAAGAAAAAGAGTTTTCCTGGAGAAATCTTGTGCATGTGTGCTTTTTCCTTAAATTGATCCAGCTCATCTCACCTGTGACGTATGAACTGTGCCCTGACTTCATACCTTCTGCTTTAGGTTGTTTACTCTGTCAAGTATAAGATTAGGTCCTTGCTTTTCTTTTCAGGACACTGTGGTATAGATTTAAACGGAACCAGTGTCTTTGAATGCATTAAGATTATCAACTGCAGTCAAGATTATGTTACTACCTGCAACAGGATGGAAATGTAGGAGCAGCCTTGCAACATGTGGCTGTTCCTCCCCTCCCTAGCTTTCTACAAATCTCAGGTTCTATATACTCTGTACCCCAGAAACTCACAGAGTCACATGCAAAAACATTTATTTTCTTCAAGTTGCCATGTCCTGCTTGTCTGTGGTGGGGGCTGTGCTCTAATAAGAGGACTATGAAAGGGATGAAACAGGTCCACCACTGGCTTTTGGCAGGACTCACAGGCTTTCAGGTAACCCGAAAATGACTGAAATACCAGAGCTACACAATTTCAAATCATGCTGGTTCTTTATTACTGGGGGAGAATATGGGATGAGGAGCAAGGGTTACATACCTAACCAATACCTACACAAATATATTATTTTCATGGGTATTTTAATTTCTTTTTCTGTGGGGGCTGAAAACTTAAAACTGTCTCCTTCAGTAGTTCACAGAAGGGATGGAAGCAAGTTCGAGTGCATCCATTCAGTCTGAGCCAATGATCATGGGAAAAATGCTGTCCTAGCACTGTAGTTGTGCTGTGTAACAAATAGCAGTGCTGATTATTGAGGTACTTTAAATGTGCTATTTTGTATTAAAAAGTCCCTTTCAGCTTCAAACTTCTTTAAGCACCAAGATTTGCTGTATTTTCAGTGATTTTCAGAGTAATTTTATGCTGCAAGGGCAGAGCCACTGATTGTTGCAGAAGGAATTTTGTACTTTTAAATGCTTGTAATCTTTATTCATCTATCACATAGTTTTACATGAATCAGCAGTAAAATCTCTGAAGTCAAAGCATAATTGCCAAAACAGCATTAACTTATTTTATCCGAATTAAAAAATAACCTTTGAAAAAGTACCTTGCAGCTACACAGATTGACAAAATGCATCAATTATATTTTTGCTCACTTTATAATTGCACTGCAGCAAGTGCACAGTGAACTTTACTACATGGTTGATTAACCATAAGGTTACTGCTATTAAGTCACTCTCTAAGAAACAACAACGTGGACTTTAATTTAAGAACATAACTCTGTACAACATCTGATCAAGTCTAAAAATCTGACCTATTCATACAAGCTTCAATTTAAAGTACACAAGTAAATGATAGCACCTTAATTGCAGCAAAGGGTTCCTGTTGCTTCAGTCAGGCATGCTGTCTATATGAATGATCAGATTTGAAAGAGCTTTTGGGAAGTGTTAACTAACAGCAAAAGAAAAGCTTTTCCAGTAGACTCTAAAAATCCCATGTCCTCCTTTTTTTTTTGCATAGAAACAAGAATTACAAGGAATGGCTGAGGGAGCTGGAGTTGTTTAGCCTGGAGAAAATGATGCTCAGGAGAGACCTTATCACTCTCTGCAATCACCTGAAGGGAGGTTGTAGACAGATGGGGATCATTCTCTTCTCCTGGGCAACAGCTGATGGAACAAGAGGAAATGGCCTCAAGTCACACCAGGGCAGGTTTAGTTTGGATATTAGGATAAATTTCTTGACAAACTGAAAGGATTGTCAAGCACTGGAACAGACTGCCCAGGGAAATGTTTGAGTCACCATCCCTGGAGGCATTTAGAAGATGTGTAGATGTAACACTCAGGGACATGGTTTAGTGGTGGACTTGGCAGAGTCAGGTTTATGGCTGTACTCAATGATCTCAAAGGTCCTTTCCAATCTAAACCATTCTATGGAGTGAAATTAGTGTTCCAGCTTCTGGGGAAGAGGATTAGATCTCCAGGTATACCCTGATGATACTTTTTTTTTTTCAGATTATTGCAACTGGAAAAATACTTCTGTTTCTGTTAGCTCACTGATGCAATATCCCCCCTTTTGGTCTTCTATCTTCTTGACTTTGCATAATGCAAAAATGTTGCTATGAGGCCTTGCCATGATGTTGTACTTCTTTTTAACCTGCCCTGAAGATTGTTTATGCCGTGAGAGAAACAGCTTTCGACAACCTAAAACTGGACAATCTCTTAGCTTAAAGGTCTAAACCAGGAAATAAAGTAGTAGCTGTTCTGTGTAAGTGATATCTAGCTGAGAAGAAAGAGTAGCATGGTACAAAAAAACTTGCCTAGGATGTAGGATGCACAAGACCACTCCAACATTGAGTCACAGGTTTTCATGTAAGGTGGGGAATATCCTCTATATTACCTGTATCCCTCTGTTCCAGTACTTTCTAGCTTCAAAATGTATCAAACCTAGAAGTACAACAAAGACTGTAAGATGCGTCGACAGATTTTAACAATACAGAAAAAAATACAACAGAAATTAGATATTATTCCAGTACATATAGCAGTGTTTGTATAATTTATTAAAACTATGCTAAACCAGCTTGAGAATAGCAAAATTTAAAACCTTGCTATATTACTGGAGAAACCTGCTTTATCGTGCTAACATTTGAGTAACAGCAGTAAGACAGAGCTGAGGCTCAGTTGCTTCTCAGTGTCTGAAATTTGATTTCTGTTCACAGCCATCTGAGCAAAATTTCTCTTATATGGGCACTCAAAAACATGAAAACAATCAGAGCCACGGTACTGTTGTGCAAAATGCCACCCACCCATATGACACAAGCTGAGGATCTGACGTGTGATGTGGTAACTAGTAACAAACTGAGCTGAATCTGATGCACTCATGGCTTTATAACCAGTTTCCAGTCCTATAACATCATCTCCTCATGGCCATGATTTTCTTCTTTGAGGGTCTATTCTTTATTCACTCAAATCTTCTCCATGTGTCAAGAACATCATAAGAAGAAGTTATTAAAAGCAACGGGCGTAAAAATCCCCATTCCACTGTTTTACTAAAGCATTTAGAGTGAGAAAAATTAGGCAAATTCACATTTCACATGTGTTTAAATTGTTAATCTCACTGCTCTATCTGTATTAGTGAATACATTTACAGTAAGTTTTACTTTATAATATTTTGGCAGAACTGTTAGAAAAATTGTTATAAGCCTAGGAGTGGAACTGAACCATGAAAGCTAAACTGTAAGCTGCTGCAAAGCTGGGTTATTAGTATGACAGAATAAAATTTCACACACACAGAAGCTTCTAAGCTGCGATATTTTGAAAGCAAGAAGACAGGGGTAAAGAAGGGTAATCAAAGTCATCTATGTTTCCTCTGATATTTCACTGAATGCTGCCATAATAATATGTTGGTTTTGTCTGTTCTGTTTGTCAGGCATTTGGTGATATTAGTGAAGAAAGTCTTCTGTGTAAGGAAACGAGCACAGCTCAGGAGAAAATAAGTGAAATGGACAGTGTGCTGTGCACCTCTACAGGTATCAAGCTGAGGGAGAGGAAAAAGACTACAGCAAGGTGGAAAGGTATTCTGACCAGTTTCTGTACCTAGTTGAAAAACAATACTGATACCAAAGCATAAAATGTGGGATGGCTAGAAGAAAACAAATAATTTGAAAACGTGGTTTCTCCTGGGAAGAATAGGGTGCAATCAGAGCTGAGATTTCACAGTTATGTTTTCCAGTGTGTCTTCATCCTTGGGTAGTTTCATCAGCTGTTGCAAGAGTCCTGAATGCTGAAGAGCTCTCCTTTAACCAAACACTGTCACACTTTCTATTCAGAATCTCAATACAGTAATGCAATACACACCAATCTATCTTGAGCCAGGGCCAGCATTTAAAGGACGCTGGGGGCAGGTTTAAATCAGCTCTTTTATATACAATTAGGTATGCATCCACACATATTGCTCTGAGTGTGAGAGTGCTCAGACTTGCATTCTGTTTTCCACTGTGTACTGAGAGGTGCTGGACCCCTCACAGTCCTAGAGAGGTACATGCAGAGTTCAACAGGCCAATGTATGTTAAGTTGCTCACTGAAGTTGCTCCTGACCAAAGGCAGTATCAGGGCATTTGATGGCAAAGAATTACAGAATACATTGTGTGTCCTTAGACATCACTGTTATTGTGAGATATCAGCTTCCTCTTGTTCCTTATCCAGGGCCACAGTACCAGATCTGGCTCCACCAGATTCCTACAGTCAGATGAGTCCTATCAGTGTCAGTTTTCCAATACCTTTTGAGGAATAAAGCTCAGTTAAACACACTTTGCATTACTTTTAAATCCACAGTAATCTTGTCTGCTAACAGAGAAACCTTGGAAAGTACACATGAGCACACAAGATACAGACTTTTTAAGGGGAAAATAATGAATTAAGTGTGTGGGCTCTTGCTCTTATATTCCTTCTGCTGGGGGAGGGAGGTCATACTCTGTCATTGGTGTATTTTCATGATGTCTTTCTCTGTGTTCTTCTTTCTAATCCAGGAAATCCAGTTGTCTCTGACAAGAGCTAGTTCCTGCAGTAATGCATATTCCATGAAGTTGTTTACATCCTGATCCACATCCATGTTATTGGTTACTGTCTGATAGGATTTGTGTTTCTGATGACCACATCTCTGTGCCTACAGTGTTGTCCTGCAAATACTCCATTCATAGGTCTTTTGTGGCTTCAAAAAGCTTTGCAGTGTGGTGAACTCCTGGGATCAGATCACAGTTTGGATCATGCAATTATTTCATAGGATTTTTTTCCCCCTGCCATATTGTGGGACACTCCTAGATTTCTCAGGTTTGCTTGTTCCTGCTAGCTGTGGTGGGGAAAATGTTGCTGATTTGTCTTTCGAGTTTCGTGACTAAAATATGGACAGTGTTCTCAGTAATTGTTCAAAGCACAGCATAATTGTAATTGCAAGGCTGCAAAAATGCCCAGAAGAGGAACAATGATGGCTTCATCTACCAGTTCTGTAGCCAAGTCCCAACAGGCAGCAAAATTTACAGGATCCCAGAGACCATTTTTTCTGAGTTCTTCATGGTGACCATACCTGCTTCCTTGGGACTTACAGCAGCTTAAAGCAACCTGGAGGTTACCCTCATGCTTAGTAGTATTAAAGTACTTCTCAGTGGTTTGAACCAGTCAGTGCCTATTCTATTCAGTTTCATACAAATACATCAGAAATTAAGTCCATGCCCCAAAGGCAAGAGCTATGAGAGACTACAGAAGGAGAAGGTGGGATGGGGAACACAGGCAAGAAAGGTGAAATCAGTTGTGCAAGACCATCAAAATCAGAGACAAATGTAGAAATATAGGGCAGACTGCCAGTTCCCTGAGTTTTAGTCTTCCCTGTGGTAGGATCCTTTACATCCTGAAAACATAGTTGGCAAAGGGAAGATTCTCATCTTACTGCTATTTTGAATCATTTATGTAGAATGCTGTAATCTATAAACATAGTGACATTTTACTCACATGTATGACTTTCGGGTGTCCCTTTGTTCACATTGGTATGGTAAAAGTATTTCAGTTGCATTTACCTTTGCAAGATCTTACCCAATATATTGAATGTTATTGATTAATTTTGTTACTTAAATCTACGATTCTCATGCACCTCAATAATCATTAAATGACATTGGGTAGTAACCGGAATGTTTAAATGACACTCCTGAGAACAGTTTTCTTTGGGTTTGCAAGATAACAATGTGATTTCCAATTTATTGTTGTTTTCCCAATTTATTTGCGTGAATGTGCATATGTGTTATAAGTTACACCCAGCCAGATATGGTGTTCTAATCTTCTGAATATTTACAAGAAGTGATGTGATTTTTGTGGTTTCTATTGCATCAGATATTACTTGGATGACTTCTCTCTGTCATAACAGGGACACAAATGCCTTTTTAATGTTTGCTTTGCCTGTTGACACTTTAAACTGCTGTACATAACTTTGAAAAAGAAACAAACTGAAGAGAAATCATCCAGTCCCAAACTTTTTCTGTGGAATTTTTTCTAACTGAGCAGAGTTACTCTTTTCTCCAGTTACTCCAGAATGTGGGGTAATGTCAATAATGACATTAATTAATTATATGACACACACAATGTGGTGGAGGCTGCTGGGATTGCTTGCATACATGAGTGTCCTCTGCTGTGAGCTAAGATATTGATCTGTAACCTATTGCAGTTTCTGGGTGACAGTACCAAGAGGACAGCATGTTGTGGACAACATCATACTCCGTTCATCTTCTTGGCCTCAGTTTTGTCTTTTAACATGACTGGATATAATGGTAAAAATCCCTTTGGGCAATATTATAGCCTTAGTTTCCCACCACTGAGTTATGATATCCCAGTCTGGTTCTGTGAGATTTTGACTCCAGTGTTGGTAATACAGTGTTGGTATTTAGTCTGACTTTATGTGTGGAAGCACCATATCTTCAGTTCTGATAGGACTGTGCTGACTTTTTAACAAATGTGGATTGGTCCTGAGACCTTGTTCAGCATGAAGGACTTGCTTGATCACTTTTATTTTCTACACTGACTTTCATCTGATTTAAGATTCTGTAAAATTCTGTATGTTACATATTTGTGAAAGCTGAATTTAAAATATGCTTAAATATTAAGAAAGTTCACCTTACTTTTTTTTTAATTCTTTTTTTCCGCTAGAAAACGTAGCATCCTACCTATTAATTTTGATTACTTGCATCCTACGAGTTCCCATGTTGGTCAATATACAGTGGGTGGCATTGGCTTTGAAATTGTTTTCTGAAGTGCTCTTATCAGCAACATCATCTGTAATACTCAGTTATAGTTGGATAGTAATTGCCTTTCTATGCAGTGTTCCTTTACAACAATTTTCTCCCGTGTAGCTCTATATATGTAGTCATTACTGAAAAGTGTAAATAAAGAATCCTTTTAGTGGTGTAGTTTCCCTGGGTACCTACTGTGCTCTTATTATCTAAAACATACTCCCCATCTGTAGTTCTGTTCTATTAAAGGATAAAGAGATAACTATGAATTAAAAATTAAAATGCTTGTTGTAGATTGGAGAGCAAGGTCTATTAGAATATATCTGGCGCTGGGCTCACAGTACAGTAGATAGATTACACTGAACACCAGTTAAGCAAGGGGATGAAAAATGAGTGATTTTCATCATTCAGTTAAATATAGTGCTAAGTGGTATGTGCCAGCATTAAAAGCAAATTACTTAGCACTTCACCAATCACAGCATGAGAGCATTCCATTGGAAACAGTATTTCCAGTGATGCTCAATCCTCAGTTTTATTAAATAAATCAGCTGTTAATGCTTAAGGAAGCAGTAGAAGATGTATTGCTATGATAATAAAAAGATTGAAAATGTAAAAATAAAGAGAAGTAGTACATTTTAATTAAATGTGTTAAGAAAACTTCCCTCTCTCTTAACAACAAAACTCCAGAGTGCTGGGAAACCTGTAATTTCCTGTACTTTCTTTAGGTCTTCCTTTCTTCCTAATGAATATGACCTTTACATTTTTTTTCCTTCTTTATAATGATATCTTTTTTTCTCATAAATCTGCTGCCATGTCACTGAACATTTTGATGAGCTTTTCTGATTCCCTCTTATATCTCCTTGATAGGATATTATTACCCAGTAATCTAAAGATGGGGAGCCTGATCCTCAGCACTGGTACTCTGGCTGCTCAGTTAAAGACAATGGAGATGTGAGAATTTACAGCACAAGAGGTTTTGACGTTGAGGGCTACTTTTATATCCAATAGCAACATTATTTCCTCCACAGCAATGATCATTGGAACACAGTCAAATATGCTGTTTGAACACATGGAAGATGTAAGAAATCATAAACCTTCCTGAGTCGCAGACCATTCCTAAGCCACTGTCTCCTCCTAAAGAGGAGTCACCTGCCAGGAGCTCCAAACAAAAGTCCTGGAAATGGTAGAAGGAGGAAAAATTAAAGTTCAGGTATAACAATTACAAGTTCAGGGAGCCTATGCGTGAAGCTGTCTTGAGTCCTTCATTTCCCCCCAAGTGTCATTCTGTGTGGAATCCTATTTTGAGTTTTCATTTATGACTAGGTTTGAAAGCTGATTTTTTTGTAAAGCGTATTATGTTTGGCTGAGATGCAGTTAATTCTCCCACAGCAGCCCTCACAGTGCTGTACTTTGCACTGGTAGCCAGAAAGGTGTTGGTAACACACCAGTGTTAAGACTATTATTGCTGAGCCATGCTCATACAGCATCAAGGCTGTCTCTCCCACATTCTCCTGCTCACCAGTAGGCTGGGGATGAGCAAGAAGCTGGGAGGGGACACAGCCAGGACTGCTGACCCAAAGAGACCAAAGGGATATGGCATACCATATGGTGTCTGCTCAGCAATAAAAGCTAAGAAAAAGGAGGAGAAGAGGGTGGAATTCATTATTTATGACATTTGTCTTCTGCTTCTTGAGAAGTGGCCAGACACCACTTGATGATGGGAAGTAGAGAATAAAATCTTTTGTTTTAATTTGCTTTATTAAACTGTCTTTATCTTGACCTGTGAGGGGTTTTTTTTCCATTTTATTTTCTCCTTTGACATTCTGCAGAGGAGGGGGGTGACAGACAGGCTTGATGTGCAAGTGATGTCCAAGAAAGGTCAACCCACCACATGAAGAGAAATGTGTAGGAAGTGAGGGACAAAATGAATGATGGACACCAAGAGTCTTCTATAAGCACATAATTGCAGGAGCTCATGCATAGAATAAAATACCGCATCTTCTTTGTAAAAATGACAATCAATTGTTTTCTGTTGTTGGGGGAGGAAGGAAAAGGGGCAATCAGCTGAAATATCTTGCAAATGTTTCTCTCTCAGTTTTGTTAACATAATATACCTAAGTGATAAACTAGATATTCTTGATCTATTTTTAGTACCAGTGTTGGCTGGAGGTGTCTTGAGTTTTTTTCTGCCCCTACATTTCTGGGGTTCTGTGAATATAGTAGGACCTGCCCAAAACAAATACCATTTCCACTTGTGTTTAATTTGTACTTAACAAATTCATGAAATCAGTGTAGTCCTAATACAGCAGAAGCCTTTCTACTAATAGTATAGGAGAGTGATGCTGGACCTGAAATAAGTATTTTGCAAAATCTTAACTTATTGCAAAAAGTTTCCTTGGGAAGAAAAATTGTCATATTTTTTCAGTATATATTCTAAGCCAAGCCATTTGAGCAATACTTCCTTCTCTTTGTTCAGCAGATTTTAATTCTCATTTCCCTGTTTTCTACTTAAATATGCACTCCAAAGTTGGCTTTTTTTTTTCTTTTTTTTTTTCCTATGTCTTTATTCAAGGTACTTTCTTAAACCTTAAAACAACAGACATTCTTTTGGTACCAATATAATATTTTCTTCTCAAAATATTTGAGAACATGATATTTGTCCTAGTTTTCAAAACATAGAATTCCTTTTTTTCATTTTCCTGGATGACACGTAATGGTTTTGATGAATCTTTTCTGGGTATGCCAATTCTGTCATATACACTAATATGAAATAATGACACAAGGTCGACTTAACTAAACATAATAGGGCATATTTCTAAAACATTCTGTATGGGAGGTATATGCACAGATCTTGCTACTTGTTAATGACATTGGGAAAGTTCTTCATCTGCACTACAATATATATTTATAATAGCTTCCTACTCCAAAGACATGGAGTCCTTACATAATAAAATAATAAAAATAAAAGTTTAAAAAAATGAAAAGAAAGGACTCTGCACAACGTTATCTTGGATAAATTTTAGAACTTCACCATGTGCCAGTGAATTTGGAGCAAAGACAACTATCGTTGCAGGAATGTGTGTGTATGTGTGTGCTCATGTGTATGGAATGATAGCAGGACAGATTTCAGTGGCAATGCTCTGTATTTCAAACCTTTACAGAGTTTTGTGTCTTGTTGAGGTTGTTTAAGTCCTTGTTTCCTGTTTCAGAATTAAAAATCATTGTTTGAAGGCTTTTGTCTTTTTCCACTGATGCTATTTGTGAATATATTAGAGAGGCTCTGAATTATCAGAGAGCATACATTACTTTTTCATAATATCTTTCAAATTAGAGATGGAAAAGTCTAAATTTGCTGATGGCGTCATCACATGATTTTTTTTCTCTAACAAGTCATGGACAGGAATTGGTTGCAGCCTGTCATTACCTCCCTCCCACCTCTACACACCCTCCTCTTTTTTAGGCATTGACAAGCTTACCATATTACACTGATGTCCTAACAACTCTTAAATGCTGGCTTTTCCTTATGAATCAATGGCCTTATGCACATGTGTCTAGCTTATTAGGAATGCAACATTTTGAGTCTGAGGCTGTATGTATAACTGAGGGCTTGTCTCTGCCCCTCTGACAGCCTGCGGGATTATAGAAAGAATGCTGAAAGAGCCAATACCTGCACAAGTTGGCTCAAAAAGAAAATAGTGAGCACAGACTAAGAGCTGTTGCATCCAGGTTGCTAATTTTCAGATTTCTTTTTTTACCCTTGCTATTGTTGTGGACACACTCTCCTTTGAGCGCAGCTGTGCCACCTGAAGAGATCATCTACAGCTGCTTTTTCATGCAGGAGAAGCTCCCGTGGGAGCTCTCCCTCACCCAGTTCAGGATGAGTAGCAAATACCTTCTGTTCCATCTGTTCAAGCCTTACAGGGCTATATTTACCCAAAACAGGTGTGAGAGCATTCCCACGAGCAGCTCCACCAGCAGTTCTGAGTGCAGTCATCTCTGAGAGAAGGGTGGGGAGGACAGGTGGGAGTGAGGCTGCTGTTCCTTCATCCAGCACAACTGCAGCTGAAGTGGAATTCTGCTCTGTGTGTGTGTGTGTCTGTCTGGTTTAAAGCTTTGTTTGGAAGTACTATGTTTCTTATTTGATTAGGAGTGTTGTGAGTGATAAGGCAGACCTTTGAGGTAAGAGACAGCCTGGGGATTACACATGGATGGGCTTTAATGCTCATTTTAGACTAAGATGGGGAAAAAAAATAGCAAGAAGCGTGTGCTGTGAGAATATGCAAGGAAGCAACACAAAGAGAGTACACTACATTAGCAACAGCATGGGACAGTGCAAACAGACCTGTAAACCCTCATCTGGTGCAGAAAGTTTGGTGCCCATGCCACAGGTTGTGGGAGTTTACTTCACACTTGTTGTGATCTGGTCTTGTGAACTTCATACCCATTAGTCACTGGACTAAGATGGGTTTATTCCTGGAATAAACTCTCAAGAATAATTTGGAGTAATCTTCCAGTCTAGCTTCAACTTAGGAACCCCCTGGACGTGCCCCAGAATTGCAGTGTGAAGCAGAAAGCACACTCGGTGGGGACATTGGGAAGATTTGGCCTGAAAGCTCATCTAAGACATTTACCTCTGAAGTTACCCATGCTTGGGAGCAGGAAAGACATAAAATGTCCATCCAATGGATCAAAGTTGATGGCTGTCCGCTAGAGGAACCTGCTCAGCTCTGTAATGGCTTATACTCCCAGCAGTAGTAAGGATATCAGCAAGTAATTAAATAGCTGTATGTTTTAAAATACATAAATATTCCTACTAATGTGTTAGCTTTCTCTCTAATATTGCTGTGTCCTGGTGACATGAACCCTCTTTCAGCTTCATCAGGTTATATGGGGAAGGCAGAGGGAGCATTAATTCTGTTTAGTTCAAGACTTCATCCACTCGGGTATGGGACAATCATGTTAGATGAGAATGCACAAAAAATACGCTTCATTTTAACCACCTACGCATATTTTCAAAAAGAAAAAAATTAATAAATAAAAATGGCATTTAATAAAATTTATGAGGATTATTACTATTATTATTCCTATTATTTTTATTATTTCAATTATACACTCTGCTGCTGTTTTCATAATTCCATTTGTCTGTTCTGAGGGAGAAACTCAACCCCTGTTAATGCACCACTTGTGTACCTTGGGGTAAAGATTAGCACTAAAATGGGAGTTGCCAACCAGACTCAGACTTCACAACACTGAAGAAGTAATAATAGCCTTTGTATCTTCCCTGAACACAATGGACATTACTCTTAAGAGGCAAATAAGCTGTTGGTTATGCCCTTGGCCTCGTCTGTACACTTGCCCGCCTCTCTGTGTGCTGTGTCTTATTGCTGGGTAAGATGGAGCAAAAAGGTGCTGAGAAGGATACTGCTTCAAGTGAAAGACCCAACAAGAGGACTTCTCGAGGCTTCTGACCAGATGGGACCTGAAGAGGAGAGGAAATGGACCTCATACAAGGGCAGAGCTTTGTCAGCAAGAGCTGCAGTGTTCTTACTGGCTCTGCAAGGTTCCAGAAAGGGGAGTGATTTGTCTGGGTAATTAGGTCAGGATTGTAATAGTTTGGCTTTCCTTTATCCTTGTTATGTGGATAACTCAGATTTATTTTTTCTTCTCCACAGACTCAGCAGTACAATTTCAAAATTGACATGGTGCTTATCAGAAGTTAGTAATTGGATAGTGCAACCCATTTGTTTGATAAAGCTGAACTGTTCATTTTTGGTTTCTAAAAGCTAATAGGCATTGTTCCTTCTTTGACATTTGATTTTAATGGCTGTAATGTTGCTCCTGTCTCAACAGCTATATGTCTGGGTGCTTCCCTTGACTCCATGCTTCCTTTGCAGGCTGCAGGAGACTGTTTTTAACACTTTAGCTTCTGGTATATGTAGTAGTTTCCTCACTCCTCCAAATGCTGTTTATCCCATGGAGCTCTCAATGGCAAAATGCTAGGATTCAGCAGTGAATTAAAGCTGAAGGCAGAGGTGCAGGTTTTCCCAGTTCTGCATTGCTCTAGTTAATTCAGAAATATCATAATAATATTAAAAAAGTCTTCATTATAGTTTTGCATGAGATGATTTGTTAGGATGGTGAAAGTTTGGTAAAAAAGGGATGTGTAAAATTTCTGTGACTGTATCATTTGCCACTGAATGGAGCTTTCAAAAGTACTGCTTTGGTTACTATAGGACTGGCTTATTGCAGTTCCTTTTTCTTTGGCCTTCAAGCAAAATCAATTCATGAACTATGCAACACTGCTTTAAGGCTTTTTTTATGAGACTGTCCTAATCTACATATGGCATTGGCCCTACTTTACAGTCTTTTAATTGGCTACAAGCGGCTTACCATATTGATTGAAAAATTCTTCTTCTTACATTTAGAGCTGTAGCTAATTATGATCTTCCTCCTCTCCTTGTCTTCTTGATTTGTAGTTCACAACTCCTTCTCAGGAGCTCACTCCTTTCTCTTTCAGCCTGGAGTCTCCTTTACTGGGTCTCATTCCTGCCCTGGTCTAATAAAATCTCATGTCTAAGCTGGTACTGTTAGCAAGATACCGAATAAGATGGACCCGGGGCTCAGTGGCAAATTCAACTTTCCAAATAAATACTGGGAAGCTCTTGATAGTATCATTACCTTATCTAAGATTGGTTGTTCAGGGAATATTTCAGTAGCAAAATAGAAAATATAAATTAAAAAAAAAAATTGACCCTAAGTCTTTTGTGTAATTTTATGGAGGCTAAAGAGAGGTTACAGAGAAAAGGCCAGTCAGTAAATAAAATGCATACTTCCTTACAGTTAGGTACAGTAGAATCCTTACTGAAGGAGCTGTTAAAAACTATTGTCACTGTTGATAACTGTAAATGTGTAACAAAGTTAATTCATTAATTTGTATTGTTATGGAAGGAATACTGGAAGAAAATGCTATGATGAAGTAGCATTTTCGAGAAATCTGACTGCAGAAATTTCTTCCAATGAAGAAAGGAATTTGATCCAATGATACATGAACTTCTAACTCCTGGAAAAAAAAATAGACATTCTGGAATACTGGAATATCCTTCTTAAGACTATTGCATCAGATTGCTGTACAATCCTCACTGCTGATGTAATGAGTGGGAAATATGTCTAAGCAAGAAAGATGTGACCTGTCAGGCCACACTGTCATGAGTAAAGCTGATTGAAAAAATTCCACTTGACACACTGTGCCACAAACTGGGGGCAGAAATTTCAGCATAATTCAGGAACTCAAAAGAGTTATTCCAAGATCTGAGAAATGTTGTCATCAATCTCTTTGGAGTAAAACGTGAATTATTTTTATTGTTCAAATCGTTAATATCCATATTTCCTTCTTTTATGCCTTACTTTACACATTTAATTTGAATGAGAGCAAATGTGTTCTGGCTGAATGTCATATCTATGTTGTATATAATAGAACTATGATTAACTATATGAATAATTACCAGTTGCAACTTAACAATTCAGACGGATAGTTTCATTAAGAAAACAACATGGGGTCATTATAAGGTTCTGGTCGCTGCCCCCAATCTTAGAAAAAAAATATAGTTCTCTGAACCACCAATCTGAACTGGTGATAAAATATCCCAAGTAGGCTCACATTAAGCTGGATAATATGCAGGCTGCTTGATTTGTATTGAATATGTGTCTGGTGGCTGGAACCCACTGTAATGAACTAGCCCACAAATCACAGCTTAATGGGAATCTACTTATACATATTGCTTAATTAAAAGTTGTGAGCTTATTAACATGTGTCTTTGGCACTGAGCTTTGGGGATGTAATCTCTGTGCAAATAAGACTAGGTTGTAAAAGTTTTATAGATTGACAATGATATTAAATTCCATACCTTAATAACTCGTCATTTTCTCAAAGCGTGGTTCCTATTCTCTGTTTATTCAAAGCTGTGACAAATTATTTGTTTGTAATCCTTTGCAGTGTAGGAGTTCCTGTGCTTGTTTTATCTCAGAAAGCTTGTGCTGATGGTGTTTCACCTGCTTCTGTCCTTTTTTTGGGGGGTGTTGCCAGCTGTTCTGGCTGGCATACAAGCTCAGAGACTCTCTTTTTATTACAGACACCCCCCATGGCACAACACATTAGTTAGGATTGTGCCAGTGTTTCCATTACAAACCTCTGTTTTCATGGGTTTTTAACTTTACTGTAAAAATTTGCTTCAGGCTCAAACTTGGACTAGAAGTTGCAAGAGTGGGGGAGAACATTTTTTAACAATTAGAATAAAAATCTGCAGTATGTTGTTCTTGGTTACATGACTTCATTTCTGTATAGCTAGTTTCAGAAACACTTCTGTCCAATTTTTTTTCTTTTTTTCTCTTAATCTCAGATCTCAGCTAATTGCACTTAATGTTCATATTGATTTCATTTTACTTAAGGGAAAAAAAAATAAATCAATCTCTTGTAATGTTTTAAAAACTTGTCTTCTGCTTTCTTTATGAAAATATTTATTTCAACCTATTTGGTACCTTCCCTTGGAGGCTTTCCAGTACGATGATGCTATAGGGGGAAGAAGAATTGGGGGAATTGGTAAATGAGATAGAGAGATGAACTTTCAGAGGCTGTTGCAAGATTCCAGTGGTTATCATGAATATCACATATGCCATAACTGTCCTTTCAGAAGAGAATCACACATTTTCACATTACACCCTCTGATTCACAGATCTGTGAAACAGCAATGAAAATAAAGGTCTGTTCTCACTAGTTTTGATGTCTTCCTCTTCAGGAACTGTTCTTGAGAAAAGGACTGTTAGCTGTGGGTATGCATCCTCCCCTTCATGCCTCATTCCCCATCCCCTCGCCTCAATGTCCCACCAGAGTGCAGACACGGCAAAGAACTTTGGTTTTCCCCAGAGAGGGGTTAGAAACTATTTCAAACAGCTGTACCTTCTTCATGTGAGAAAGTTGTCTCTGCTGCCAGCATCAGATCACTCTAAGTGAAACCAGATCTCCTTAAAGGACTTGGAAGTCAGAGGCAAGGACATGAATCTCCATGAAGGACTTGAACACGGGAGGTGAGATCAGTCTGAGGGCAACTTAGCCTCATGTTTACCAGATGTCTACACAGTTCTTCCACCCTTGAGAAGACAGGAGGATGTGTGCTATACTGTACTTTACTATTATGCTGTTTGCTAAAATCATATCTGGGGAACAAAGAGGGATGGCTGTTCAAACAGAAAAGGAGATGGGCAGGATTTTGGTATGCAGATCTGTCATCTTTGACATGGACTGTCTGAGACCTGTGCATCTGGGTCTAGCCTGAAGATTCTCTGCAGCAGCACAATTACTGAGCAGTGCTGAGGGATCTCTTCCTCAGTGTGCTGTCATCACACCTGGGTTGCCACCAGTCTTTGGAGGCTGAGAGTCTCACATCTGAGGTGCCCTGCAAGAAGGCGTCTCCTCCACCCCAGAGTTCGGCTTGTGCTCAGTTACTGCCTGTCCTGAGTCCCACATGCTGTTGTGCCTTCTAAAGCTTTGGGCTGAAAGCTTTGGGGTACATAACTACCAGGAGTCTACTGCTAAGAGAGGTTTTTATTGAGGAAACAAATGCTGTCCCATCACAACAAACTGAGATCCAGCAGTGCCATGTCCAGCAGCCAGCAGGTCTGGACCAGGTTGTGATATTTCCCAATCCTGGTTTGTACAGAGCCTGATGCAACAGGTGGCCCCATATGAGCTTTTACAAATGAGCTTTATACAATAATGAAGGATTAATCACAAATGACTAACAACTAGATATTTCTTTCTAGGACAGGACGAAGATGAATATATCCTAGTTGAGGTAATAAGTATTGTTTTCAATATACATGCTAAAATAAGCTGTACAGATACTCTGTATTCACAGCAGTTAACATAACTGCATATGACAACTGAATAAGCTAAATTATAATAGAATATCCTTGAAGGATTTTCTTTTTGTAGCCCACAGATTTTGAGTTCTGTACACAAACTGCTTTTACTCCAGTTCCTGCTTATTTGCATTCATCAGCAGTTGTGACAGCTGAAAAAATAATTATTTCATTTTGGCACAATACTCAGTTATTTTGAACAATTGATTAGAAAAAGATCAAGTCAGATGTGGTTTTGATTTCAGACTTCACAAGTGTATAGCAAAAAGGAATTTTGAAACAAATGGTTGGTTCAACCTGAATTGTCAAAACATTTAATTGCAAAATGACTACACTGACAGAGCCGAATTTCTTGAAGGAAATTATTTTGGCAAAAAGTTCAGCAACACGTCTGTATTTTCATAAATCCATTTCATGGCACCTTTTTGTCTAGCAAAATTTTTCCCTGCTTTAATGCCAAAGCCACACTATTAGGACCTGACTCAAGAAAACAATTAAATACCACTGAAGCCTGGAACTTGAGAAAGCATTTGAAGTGTTGATTCTGGCCTGATTCCTTCTGAAACTCATTCTTTAGAAATCTAGTCCCTCTTAATTAATTTGATTAAGTAGCGTTTTGTCTGAGACACCCTCCACTGTGAAGAAAAGGAAAGTAAGAGGATCTAGTTGGCAGTTAGACTAATGAGAAAATGATAATTTCTCTAATACCCTGCCAGGGTCCAGTAAAATACTACTCGCATTAAAATAAAAGTTATATTTCCCTAATCTTTTAGAGATGTGTGATTCTTTCTAAATGATATTAAAATCAAAGACTTATTACTGTCCCAGGCCTCAGCCCATTTGTTCTCAGAGGTATGTTTGAATTCCAGGGAAGAAAAAGGAGAATTAATTGCAAATCTGTCTTACACACTTTTGTAGCGTATGCTTTCCACAGTTTTATATTATTCTTTTTTTTAAAATAAAAATGAACTTATGTATGTCTTTTGAATATCCTCATTCATTAGGCAGCCAAGGATTGCTCTGGAAGCAATGTTTGTCTGTTATTTGACCTGGGTAAGAAAGCCAGAGACAATAACCCCAGCAATTAACCTGTGAGCATCCTCACTTAGTTGCACTTCTCAGTGCAACTCTTAGAAAGCCTCAGAAAGGGCATCCAGAGGTGCAGCCAAATCGATGCCAGTGTGCTAGGGGAGCAAGGCACAACCAGCAAGGGCAGTGCCATGTGGGATGTGTCCAGGAAGTCTGGGGAATGGTGGTGCACCACAGACTGCCCAGCTGCTGTCATGGGGGGTGATGGCAGTGGCTGGGTGTTAACAGCAGTGGGGGAAGCTCCAGTGCCTCTCCCAGTCCAAAGGGAGCTTGGCATGCAGCTGTGCACGTGCCTTCCCACTTTTGGAGCCAGCCAAACCTCATTCCCCCACTGCCACACTCACTGACTCCCTGAGGCTTTGGAGGAATTCTGCAGCATCTGCGGTATGAGTAACCACAAAATGGGCAAGACCTGAGAAAAAATGAAGCTATTGGTGCAGCTGCCTTTGGCAGGAGATTTGCAGTTGCTGCTCCTTCTGTGCTTCAGTGGTCAAGCACAGAATGACCTGCCAAGACCAGAACAGACATCACAGACACTCCTGAGTTTTTACATAGATCGCACCCACACAAAGACAAGCTGAAGACATTAACTTCATGCTTTTTGGGTCCTCTGCACATGTGACTCAGTCTTTCTCTAACACAGCATATGAGTGTACTTTCTCAAAGCTCTAATTGATATTCAGAAAGAACTTTCTTCATATTAATGGAATTCACAGGTAATCTTCAGGGGGAAAAAAAATCAGCATTTTAATGTGAAATTATGTGTATATTGCTTAATCAAGGCTTTTCCAAATGAATTCACTAACAATAAGTATTCATGCTGGTTCTCTTTCAAAAGTCCCTTTGTTTCAATGCAGCCAATAATTTTTAAACAGTTACAGCTAATTATCAAAGAAAAACTAATGAGGCTGTTCATGACATGGTGCAAGAACATTTTCTGTTAAAATATTCTACTTTTTTGTTGTTCAAATTCTCAAATTTTTAAAGATTTTTCCTCTATACTGTAGGTACCCCAGGAAAAAAAATTATGTTTTATCTGCTACCCCAGAATGCCATTGAACAGAATTTTATTTTCCACTTAAAAAGCCTCACAACAGCTTTACAGAAAGATGAATCAAACCCTTCTTTCACCAACACCACATCAGCTTTCTCAGACACAGGACCTCATAGAAAAGATACGATGCAATCCAGACTACAGCACCAAGAACACAAGCAGAGGAGGAATAAGGCCAAGAGGTGAGACCTAAAGCGACATGAGTAAGTGGGTATAGGACTGTAAGTCCAAAGTTGCCTTTGACCAGGCTGAAGCTTACAGAGTGCAAAGTAGAGAGTAATAAATGCCCACAGCACCTGATGCAGGATCCACTGTATCCCTTGGATGAAACCTTGCTAACTCCAAAATCAGCTGGAACTTTGCCTGCCTATACCACAGATCTGGCACAAACTCCACACAGGGACCAAAGAAAAAGCGTATGACAATACTATAGGATGTGATCCCCTTCACCTCACTCAGGAAAATACTCAGTAATTACTCAAGCAACTGAGGCAGAGCTAAACTTCTTAGGTCATTAAGACAAGCAAGATAGAGCTGCTGGTGTAATATTCTGAGAAAAGCTGCTTGTGCTAATAACTCCCATGGAAATAAAAAATGAAATGGAAAGAGACAGAGGTAACAATTCTCTGGCTGTGTGTGTTCTTAGATGAAAAATAGGATCCTGCCTGTGTTGTCTAAACTTCTTGAGCTTACTGAGCAGGAACTGGAGGAATAAGAGGTAATTTTTTTCATTATTCAGTCATGGTCTCAGAGGAAGTCAGCACAGTAAAAAGATAAAGGAAAGTGTTCTTCAATTGTTTAGAACCCACAAAAAATAAATTTATTCTGACCTTAAACAGAATCATGAAAAGATCCATGTATCTAGTTTTAAAGTAAATCCACATACCCATCTATCTAGGGCATATCTAGAACATTTGCTGAAGGATTTACATTATAATGCCAACGATTTCATTGTTTTTTCTGGCCTCTCTTAAATGTATCTAAAAATGAAAGCACTCTATCAACCATGCAAATAGAGCTGAAGTGTTGCCAAGGCAGGATTTCTATCTTGTCCTACTAATGTATGCAACCCTAAAGGTGGGATGGTAATGTATTCTTTTTTCCAAGACCACTCTGGACCATGATACTAAATGGGTGAAGGACTGTGTGTCCTAATTCTGAGGACTGAGACTAAAATATTTTTGAGATGAAAGTTTCTGAGACTAAAGTACTTTTGACCAGTATCATTGACCCCTAGGTAATCATCCAACAGTAAAAGCACCTAGAGCTTGACACACTGTCTATAGACGACAAAGGGAATCTTTCCATTATCTTCATTTGGGTCCTTTGTGCTCTTGGGCTAGATTTTATTGACTGAAAACCACAAAAGATATATTTGTTTTTCAATAGTTGTGTCCTTTCTAAAGCGACTACCTAAAATTAACTGTTCCACAGACATTTGAGTGGTAAAACTGTAACTGAATCCTTGTGTTACAGGGATTTGTTGTGTTCAAACCCAGTCTAAAATATACAATATGCAAAATATTAGTCCATATTTGCAAACATAACAGGGGTCTTCTGAAGCTCAAAGTCTACTTACAGTGGTGAAAAACTTCTTGCCAACCTGTTAGATAAGGATTGCAAGCAAAACCTTAAGAACATCTACAATTAAACTCCCTGAATTAACCTTTCTATAAGTAAATATATATACTTGAGTCAGTACTTTGTTCTTTCCAAAATTGGGTGTGCCAGAATAAAGGGGAAGAGTTGTTTGTTTATTTTTGTGGGTGGTATTTTTTTAATGTGAGCTCAGTTGAGAAACACAAATCTTGGCATTCTCACACCTGATTATCGCTGTATTTCCTGTGTAATGGTGTAGTATCCGAAGTCTTGAATAAGCATCCTAACACCTGAGATTTGCTAATTGCTGGCTATAATGAACACCTGATGCTCTAGGATAATAGGATTTCTTTTCACCTTTCCCTTGTGAGGGCTTATTGTGTTGTGTTTCTCCATGCTGAATAGAAGAGTGACCACTGGTGCCAGGTGAAATAAAATCAAGATATCTCCCAATAATTTGAGAGCCAATATATGTCACTGCACTAGCTCCCTCCCCTCTTGACATCATTTAAGGACTTGTGTGTGATCCCACTTGGGAATGACAGAGACAGACAGCAATCAAGACAGTCCTTCTTGAAGAAACAACTGCAAATTTGACAGAGAATGAGTTTATTTACTCCTTTGTTTCTTCAGGCCTTCACAAAGCCACTTGGGAATTATACTGGCATGGATATCTGATAATGGCCACTGTGAACTATGTTTACTGGAAGAAATTTCTTATATTTCTTATTGCACGTAATCAGTAAATGAAACTTCCTTTGGAACACACACCCACAATATCAGGAATTTTACTTTCAGTGATCTCAAAATGTAATAAAACCAACGTTTTATGATAAGGAGGAACTTACAATTAGGGAATGTGTTCACTTAGCACTGCTGACTCTGCATTTCTAACTCACAGGATTTGAAAGCAGCTGCTTTTGAGAAAGTAAAGCCTGTACTATATAAAGATTGCACAGTCTTCCCCAGGCTGCTCTCTACCTCTCCTTAACTTGTGAGATCAGCTGTGCTTTACAGGAGAGAATCCCTCCTGCTTTTCCTAAATCTGCATACATATCTGCTAACAGAGGTCCTGATTTAAGATTTACTGTCACCAGAATGAATCTTTCTGCTGCCTATGAATGCTGGCAAGATTAAACATATGTCTTCCACCTGTTAACCTTTTCACCTGTGATTGCATTCAGCAGTGCTGAACGCATCAAGTCAGTAGTTTGTTATATTGGGCAATGACCAGCTGCAGATTCTGAGGCTTCAAGCAACAAACTTAAATTTTTGCAGGGGGGTTGCAGGCAAAGTGCTTGCTCTGCCTCTCTCTTGACCTGCAGGAGTACTCTAGCTCTGCTCTTGAAGCAGCAGAGTAGAATGCTGTTGCCATGCTGAGATGTCCTCCTTGGCATATAAAAATAAATTGTGGCATTGACTCTGCTTTCCTTCCCCTGTTTAGAGCTACATCTGCATTAAGACTGGTCTTAAAGTAAGTCACTGCTAAGAAAGGGTGGGATCATATACTTGCACATGTTTAGCTGCAGGGGCATGGCTTATTTATGCCTTTACCTACAGAGATTTTGTTAACTTTTTTCCTTGTATGTGTGTGAATTTATTCTGTTAGACTTTGTGTTGCTCAGCACGCTGATATTTACTGCCTCTTCCTGAATTGGTGGGAGAACACTTTTTTACTCTTTTTAACCATTTTTGACCTGTATTTCTACTAACAGTTTACAACACTGGGATCAAAAGCACTTAAAACTGTGGTGTGGGTATTGCTGCGTGGCTTTGGTTTCTATGTAGCTGAGCCTCAGTTAAGACTGCACATATGAACTGCTGAAACAGTTGCCAATTATTCTTATGGGTTTGGCCATTGACAGCTTTTAACTCATGTGAAAAGTGGCGTTCATCACAAATTTATCTATATTGTCACAATTTTGAAATTTCATCAGAATTTCTGTTAGCAAAAATAGTGTGTTCAAAGCAGCAGCCATGTGAATTTCTGGGAGAGCAGAAAGGAAAAGCTCCTACACTCAGTGCAATAACTGCTACAGATCTTAAAAATTTGGTACCAATGAAAATCAAAACTTTCCCAATAAAATAAGAAGATCTGTTTTCGTTTGTTCCTAAAAAGCACACAAATCCCATGTTAAATATTTTTTCTCCCATGTTACTGCTGCTTCTTTTCTTTGGTTCTTCTCTTAACTCTCTTTTCATTCTCTCAGTATCTGTCTACTTTTATGCAGACTCTGTTGCTTGATTCTCTCTGTGTTTATTTCTAAGTGCTATCAGTATACCTTGGTATAAAGCTGGAAGGCCACCCCAAAAGAAGTCTATTTGTCAGTTGCTTTGGCTGTGTAACCACTCTCCAAGGATCTCTTCCACACCCCTCTCAATCTGCACCAAGTGGTTATTTTGGCTTCCACACCCCCAATCCTCCCCCTTTTTTTGTTTTGTTTGCTTGGTTTTTGTTTTTTGGTTTTTTTCTTTTCAATAATCCAAAGTACTATTTCTTTTCTTTTTGCAATTTCTTCACAGCTCTGCTTCATGACTTTACTTTAAATTCCTCCTTCAAGCTTCTATTTTATTGTGTTGCAAAAAAATTACTGTGTTTATAAAATACTCAGGAAGAGTCTGCTATTAATTTACTGTTATTCTGCCAAACAAAATTAGTTAATTTTTGCTCCCTTGGTTGACTTTATCTCATGTCTAGCAGTTACATTCAGAGCCCACCTACAGTTTTCTGTGTCTATACTATTTTTCTGTGGGTACATGTCCTTCAGCAGAAAAGCCTGGCCCTGGGAAGTGCTGAACCAGCAGAAGATGGTGTTTGGCCATAGGTCTTTGGTGTTCTTTTCCCTGTTATTTCTGGAGTGTTTTAGGGTTTTGTTTCTTCCTTTGTATTATTTTCTTTTAAATTTTTATGTGTGGTTAAGAATGGTTTTGAAGAACAGTGATGGATACTCTTCTAGCTCTTGATATTTAGCTATCTCTAGATATTTTATTGAAACAGAGGAAAGTAAGAGTGCTACAGAGCAGAGATAATCCTAATGTTTACATCACTGGCTTCCTCTTAGTTGGGGGAATAAACCCTAACAAAATAACCAATACTGTCATGCAATATTTACATTTCAATCTAAATCAGGACATACATATGGAAAAACTATATATGATGACATTGCAGATTGCCTTTTTTTCAAATAGGTCCTTCAGGGTAGCAGCTGGATTGTTTTCAGATAGGAGCTTCTTAATCCAGGCAGATGTAGCTCTCATCAGAAGTTAATTTGCAGGGATATTCACATATGCAAATCATGTCACAATGCTGAAATGCAACCACGTAATGACTGGAAAATGTTATACCCATAAATCATACTACCACGATCATCAAAATTTCCACTCAGCCAGGACAAATTCAACAACATTCATGTCTTTCCAGCTTTTAGCCCATAAAAAATCTGTTTTTGGAGACTGTGTTACACTGGTGATCTTAAAACTCCCAAGTCTGGTATAATGAGTCCTCAAGTGCGTTATAACTTACCAGTAATTACATTTCAACATTTCTGCTTTCAGCAGTTAGTGTTTTATTCATAAACATTTAAACACTGAATTAGGCATAAAATAAGAATGTTGGCAACAACCCGGCTTAATTTCATTAACTATTAGGTAAACGTAGTATTGCTTCTTCAAATAATCCTTGGTTTGAATGCTAAAGATGTAATGAACTTCATGGTTCATAGCATCTGACATTGCTTAATTAATGGGTGCATTTATAGTACATAGGCCTCGGTAATTGATTTATATGCATGATTTGCACATACAGCTGTTAGTTCCTGTAGGAAAGTCATAATTCAAATGTGTGCATATATTCGAGATATGGGGAAAGGGGGGAAAAAAAACCCACCTCACAAACTTGTCGAGTTCCCAACAAAGCATAATAACAATAAATAGCATTAGAAAATAAAAAATACCAGAAGAAACATTATTGTGATCTCTTTGAATTTCCACAGCTCACACATTTTCAATGGAAAACATGACAAAATGCTTCTCAGCAATTTTTTTCCTCTTTACAGTAGATGTGGTTAAGTCTATATATGCCCACACACCTCTGTGAGTCTGTTCATATTACAGTGTATACACCGTGAATGGAGTCCACATTTGCCATGCCCATTTCAGTTTCTCCCCCTCACTCTAATACACATAAACACACACAAGGTATACATAATTTAGATTTAAGAGCAAGCACAATAAAGCTAAGAAAAGGTTACACTTAATATTACACATGTTTAGTCTTGGGGCAAATCTTCTCCTAACTGAGGCCAAACATTGGAGACGAGGGAATTCAGCACAGGTTTCCCAGCCTGTCCAACAGATTACTTGTGAAAGCCAAAGTGGTGTGTTGAGAAGTCGATGCTGAAGAATAACTGAGCTCTGAGTGGAAAGAGGTCTCCTGTGGCAGTTTAAGAAAGGTTGAGGAAGAGAAACAGCTATTTCTGGATTATCCATTACCTTGGAGCTAAGACTGCATCCTTCCTAGTACTTTTCTTGCTGTTCGGTGTATCCCAAGCAACAGTCCCACGTGCTGAAGCAAACGCCCCTGTTCCAGCACGCAGAGTTCCAGTTCTCCCATCTTTCTCCTTTACACTGACAGCTACCCCACATTAGCAGCAAACCTTATTCCAAGGGTTCTTGCAGGAAGCGCTTGCCATTTTAGGGGTTTTGGTTTCGGTTATCAAAGCATTTCATTGTGCATTAAGGAATGCAGAGCACAGGCAGCTTGATGGCTTTCACAACCCTGGCTCCATTTCCTGGTGCTCTAAGGCAACACTTAGCTTTTCACTCTCCAGCCCCTTATGCACTCTACATCTGCTATTCTAATGCCTGCATTCATCAGTAGACTGGCAATAATAAATTTTCTTCTTTCCTTTCTCTTTGCTTTCCAAAGGCTCTCCCTTGTACACACGTTTGTCATTTCTTCACTATTGACTGCTGACTGGCCAAACCTCCATGAACAATAATTCCATTATAATCTAAGCCAGGGGCATGGCTGGCTTTATGGTTTGACTGGAGGCAGGTGAAAGGGTGGAAAGGAGATTATTTTAAACTCTTAATCATCACTCATATTTTTTCAATATTCATTGACAAGCTGTAGTGGAAACTCTATTTTTTTTTCTTGTGAACCCAGGCACTCTTCCAGACTCTTATTCCTTGGTATTAGCCCAATGCTTTCCTTCTGAGGGTATTATGGCAGTCTTCTGAAATCAGATCTTTCTCAGTGTTAGTGACTATGTCCATACAGTCTGGAAAGGCCTAGCACTCAAACTGGTGGGCTAATGTGCTTTGTATCAAAATGTCATTTACATCACCAAGACCTAAGAAAAATGAAGAACAACAGCTGAGAGCCTGAACCACAAACCCAGTTCCCACACAGTGCAGGTGGCTTTGTGCTATGAGGACTGAAAGTATTGCTTGAGATAAGCTGTGTGATTCCATTTGATTCAGAAGGCACATAGGTTAGTTAAAAGTATAGATGGTGGTGTAAATTAACATTTGCATTTCTCCTTGTTGTAGCCGTGTTGTTTTATGGTATCTACATGAAATGCACACACTGCTTCAGCTTCCCTGGAAATGGGCAGAAGTCAGGATTTAGTCCATGGAGGGAATTGCTGTAGTTGCTCCTATCTTTTATAGTGGAGGAAAATGACAGGCAGAGAATTTTGCTGTGTTTAGGAGATTTTCTATTAACATTGACTAATTTATATCATATATATGAAAAAAATTGAAATCCTAAATGTAAAGAAGACTAAAATTGGCAGAAGAAAACAGAAAGAATATATGGCAGTTTTTAAAGTCAGATGATTAAATGGCTTCTCCTCTTGTCCTCTTCAGCCTGATTTTACTGATCTGCAACACTGTTGGCAAGTATTTTGTTCATGGGTTTAGATTTTCAGGGGGTTTGGCCTCTGAAATTATCCTCAAATAGTTACATATTTTTCAGAGCAACAGAATGAGTTTCTTGGAAGATGTAGGCAGAAATGGTGATTATCTAAGATAACAAATACTATGTAATATAAACATTTTCTGCTAAAGCTTCCTCCTCTGCAACACATAATCTAGTTCTCATTGATTTCAAAAGCAGTTGGGTTTCATCTGATCACTGGTTATTAAACAGCTTCTAAAGCTATAAAAAACCCCCAAAGCTTTGTTAGAAATAATCTTTGTTTTCTTGCCAGACTGTAACAATAATAACAATTATATATAAACATGCATATACACACATTTCCTTTCCATTTTTATATCTTCAATCATCTGGAGTTCTTCAAGCATTTTATGCAGGTGAGTAAAAAATAATTATCTTTGTTTTGCAGGCGCAAAGGAGAGGTATGGTTGAAGTTGGCAGGAAAAGGAATAATGTTGTGAATTTTCCACCAAGATTAAAAAAGATCATATTTATATGAAAAGTGCTCTGGGTTTCTTCAACCAACCAGGCTGCATTCAGGGTTTTTTACCCTTTCCTTTACTTCTACCAGCCTCCCAAGTTTCCTTGAGACAAGGTTTGAACTCTCACAGCAGCCTTGGCAACATTCTCGATGTTAAACTGGGCAGTTGGTAGAGCCTATCTACCAACTTGTGTTCCCTCTGCTCAGATAGGACTATTGTTAGGTCTGCCACTTCTGAGAGCCTGGTTCTGGTCCCCTGGCTCTCACATGGTGTGCTTTTTCATGCTGCATCAGGTGTGGGCTGGCACCACCAGCAGGGACCAGTCCCTGCTGCCCATGCCTGTGCCCAGACTGTGTGAACAGGTAGGACTCCTAGGCAAGGGCAGGCAGGAGTGGAACACTGGGACATGCCATGTCCAGGAGCTCTTTCTTTTGTGGCTCCTTCTCATCATGCTGCTGAGCAGAGACCCCTCTTCTATTGCAAGGTGGCCACAGTCCTTCCCCTCCCAAAATCTGTCCTTGTCTATGCAGAACTAGTGGTAGATGAAGAAACAGACAGGACTGAAGGCATTAGCTGGTTTATTAATGTGGCAGGATGCTGGTTAGTATACATCAGATAGCACTGGGAATACCTGATTTTTCAACCAATATTAATGTTTTAATTTTTTGCTGGAGTGGCAAATCTTGCTGTGTGCCATGTCCTCTTGACTGCATGAAAAACATGTTCTTTCCCATGCAATGGTTTCCAAGTTTGTGGATGTTTGCACAGGAGGGAAACATGTTCAAAGCTGCTGTACTCTCATTTGAACTACATGAAAGCATATGGATATGATCTTGTGATTAAAAATAAAGTTTCCTGTAAACAGGTTCCTGGGGAAGTATTCTGCATGGGATGGCAGTTAATTCTAACTGAGGAACACTTTAAAACTATTAAGAGAGAGTAATTCTAGCAGTTCTACAGATGATTAAAAAGTCATTTTCTAAAATATTCTCACTGGAGTTTTTTTTTCTTTTCTTAAAGAAAACATTTAATTGCTCCAATCAACCATAGCTACTTTCTGTTCATGATGTAATTTGTATACCCTGATCACAAGGTATATGGTAATTTTTCATATTTGAACATGAATATATTCCCCATAGTTTCTAACAGTCACCTTTAATTGGCTGTAACTCACTCCTCATTAGAGAAAGAAGGATTAAAATAAGATGAGAAGGGGACCATTCTAACCTGACATACTTGGTAATGTCCCTCTGACAGACACAGATTCTATTATTTTTCTGCTCCTACAACACCAGCAGTAAAAGTCCCACCTCACAGATAGGTGAAGACAACTTTGATTTTAGTTCTTGAATTTGCACTGGCATCACTCACTGATGTACTGCAAAACCAGTCTCCCTAACAAGCAGAAGAAAAACCTTGTCAGCAAATGCCATCAACACTTGCCAACACTTGTACTATTAAGAAGCCCAAGTGATCAAAGAGTGGGATTCCTCTTCCTGTCCTGGATGTTGAAGTTGGGCATCTCTACAAAGCAGCAAAGAGGGCTGTTCCCCACACACTGCTCCTTGAAGATGTGGCATGGTAAGTAATAGGAGAGTCCATGTATTGCTAACATCCAGTCTAAGCGCTCAGTTTTTTCCTGATAAATTATCTTTGGTTCTTGAATGAATAGTGACACGAGCAAATCAGGTATCCAGCCAATGTGCAGCATGTTGGCAGTCTTGCCTGTCTTTAGATTCTGTTTGTGTAATAAATCCAGCACAAATTTATGATTTTTTTAAGATCCCAGTATTGCATGGCTAAATAGTATTCATATTGCCATGTGATTTTAAGCAGCTATTGCAACCTTTTCACTCTGCAGCACTCAGGCAAATTCAATAATTTCACCTGGCAACTTGGATGTGGCAAGGGACTTGATGACAGTGTTTGACAGTGTACATAGAAGGGCAGCTAGGCTTATACCTCACTGTAGCTTCCTCTTGAGATAAACAGTTTCATCTAATTATGAAAAACAATCACCGCAAGCAAGTGCCACTACAGAGCTTTGAAGTTCATTCAGTGTCAAGTGTCTGAATTACCTCATATGTCATCAATGGGAGCCACCATTCAAAAGTGCCATCCATCCATCACTTTATACTTTTTTCTTTTTTTGCAGATTTGTTTTCTGTGATATAACTCTATTTTTTTTTTTGAGGGAATTGTTTTGTTCTAAGGACCACAGTAGCAACATGGAGCTGTTGATGGTGAAGCACTTTCAGTGGTACCTAGAATGTCCATTGCTGTGATATAATAACTGTCAGTGATTTAATCACTAGGACCAGTCTGAAATTACTTGCTTTCATGGACTCAAAACCTAATTTCCTCTCAGCATTTTGAGTTTTCATACCTTGCATGGGAGCCTGCTGAAACCCAGAACTTCAGTATCTTTTCCCCAAGAGTTTTTATGAAAGTTTTGAAAGGTAGAACATTTTTATTTGCTTTATAATAGTTCCCAGGAGCACACGTCAAAGACTGAGTACTCTGGTGTCATAAAAACTTGAAACAAGAGCACCTGTAAGCAAAAAGTAGCCATGGTTCAGAGCAGCAGAGTGCCAGCAGCAACTTGTTGGGCTCTCCCTATTCACACTGGTGGTGCCCAGAATGCTTTTGAAGTAGGGAAAAAAAAGGACCTGATGCTGCCCAGGTTGTTCCACAACATGCCTGGCCTCGCCAAGTGCGGACTGCAGCTTCCCTTTCCCTTGTAACCTTGGGCTGGAAGCAGTCACAGTGTTCATGCTGATGCTCCACACTCCATCCACCTTCCCAGATACCTACATGCAGCAACCTGTCTAGTCTCCAGGTGGTTCACTAGGAGAAGCACTGTCTACACCTGTGGCTGTGACCATAGCCAAGCTTCTGCTGACAAAAGCAACCTCATCCTTTCGAGTCACCACGAAAATGTGACCTCACCCAGAATGACTTGTACTTTTGACACCTAGAAGACTCATTGCTAACGTGAGATCTGGCCTTTTTTTTTTCACCCCCTGGCTTAGCACACCAATCTGATGTTCTATAGGAAAGAGTGGGGAGGGCTAATCAGGACACCCTATAGTTAGTCCTTTGCCCCCAGTCTTTGTATCTCTATGTTCCTGAGCCACCTGTGTCCCATGAGACAGTAGCTTTCAGCATGTTATCACAGAGAATGTTATATTAAACAAGACACTGAGGCTGAGGGAACCATTACGTTGCTGTATAGTCTGTCTTTGTCGTGTAACAATAAAACCTGATAATTTGTTGTGATTAACAAATAGTTCATTTTTATAACTGCCTTGGTAGCTCCATTTTTCCCCCTGAGAACCAAAAATTAAATTTTGTCACCCTCTAATCCCTGTGTTTGGCTTGAACTGCTGAAATGTGCACCATTTTCAAGCTCTCAGCAATTCACAGTCGCTTGCTATAACCCCTTCCATCTGACCTCACCAACCAACCATGCCTCCCCTTTGCTCCTAGACATCTGTCTTTCCTCACAGGAGTTAATTTTGGCTTCACATCAGTGGTGGACACATACCTGATTAGTAGGATAAGATACACCTACGAAAAATAAAGAGCATAATTTAACAGGCTGATAGATAGTTGCCTCTAACACAGGTAGCTCTATGCCTTCTATGACCAAGGTTCTGCACAGTCGTCCTCAGACAGCGACTTTTCTGCCCCTGTTTTCTCATCTCTGAAACCTCCTTTGCAGAGATTCTTTGAATCCTTTAGCTGTTCCTGGGAGTTCAGCATTATGGTAACTAAAAACAAAATCTCTGTGTCTTTTTTAAGGTATGGAAGGCTGCCTGGCCCATGTGAAGTGAGTCCTATGGAGGGGTCAGGAGAAAGGGAGGATGCCCCAGACACCTGGGCTATGTTGAAACCCACTTGCCAGATGGCCTTTGGTAGATGCAACACAGAACCTCTGCTGACAACTGTGAGTGCTCTCTAGACAGCAGTAGAAGTCAAGAAGCACGGTCATATAAATGGATATGGGTGACTATTGTGCCCCCTTTTTGTTTTCCTCACACATGTATATAGTCTCTGTTGTGATTACTGCCAAAAGATTGTTAAGGGTGATAGTGAGAAACAACTCTGGAAATTATACTCGTATATAAAAAGAGAACAGAGGTTATTATGTAAGTATAATTCATATAGTCATTTATGAACAGGCCTCCAAATACTGTTATAAATGCACCAATTATTTTGCTATGCAGGATTTTACAGTTGCTGAAATGTTTAGAGTAACTCTTGCAGCTAGGCCATATAGACTTTTACTTTATCAGGAACGTTAATAAATGCTTCAAGTACATTTACAGCTATCTGTTTTCTGCACTCATGAATCCAAACAACTCTTAAACTAATCTTACAAAATCCATCCTGGGGAAATGTACTAAACCAAGCTTGCATTAAAAAAAAAACAACCAAACCAAACAAACACAAAACCAAAAACCAAGAAATATTTGATCTCAAAATGTTGCATGTTATTTGTGTGTATTAACTCGTTCTGTCCCTGCATTGAAAAGAGAGGTTTGATTGCTTAGTTATCTAAAAATCCAAATTTTGCGGAGCCAAATTTGTGCCTAGCTATAAACTTTTAATTTCTCTAATTCTAGCATTCAGCATCATGTCCAGCAAAAGGCTGTGTGTAGCCATAGACTGCTTTGACTTTGCAGGTGTTGGCTTTGGTTGTCTTTACAGTTGTTTAGGTGAATGCAGGCCTAGGGGCAATGGCATTATGCCAGCTGGACCCTCTACCTTTTCCAGAATGGCTGAGGGTTGATACAGGTTCTGATATTAAACTATCTAAGATGATGCCATCACTGGGAAATCCCAGAAGGGAGCGGTGTCCTGGCAGTGCCCCTCCATGGCATGCCCTAAACCACTGCTGGGGTTCTATCTCAGTTGAGGAAATGAGTTGGAGTAGAAAGCTTTTGGTTATCTGGGGGTGCCTTTTCACACTAATCTCCCTGGGAATTGAAGTGTGTCCCTCTGTGAATTATTATTGTACTTTACAGAAAACATCAGGTTCAACCAAAAAACAAGTTGTGTTGTAGCAAGGGGAGGGGGAGGGAAGGAGAATGAGGTAATGAAACAATTAAAATTGAAAATTATTTCTGTTAAAAAAGTTTAAATGCTTCCACGCATCTCAGCCTCACTGTGGAAAGTTGAAAGTCAAATATTTAAACAGTACACCATCTCACTGAATTATATGTCATTACAGTAACAATGTTATTGTACTTGATATGGTTTTCTTTTTAATTTCAATGAAACATATTTCCTGATCTTTTCATAAAAATGACCTTTGGGAACCATAGCAATCTAGGCATTTCTTTATTTATCCTGCTGCATCAGCTAATTCTGCTAGTCAGAAGCTATATTGGAAACCATATGAAAGCCCTTGCTGGGTACAGTAATGTTGTGAGCTAAATGTTGTATTAGAACATTCTAAACTAACAAGCTGAAATTACTTGATATGTTTCTGTGAACAAGATACTATCAGTGGATCTGCAATCTGCTTTTGCAAATATTTCTCTATACCCTTTTCATTAGTCTCTGGAATTTGATACCTCATTTTCGTCGTGCAAACTTTCTCTTTATAATACCTCCTTTCCACAAAATAAAAGGGCATATGCGTATATATATATGTATTACCTAAGCAAGCTGTTATTCATCTTTAAGAAAAAGCAAACAAACAAACCATTTTCAATGGCTCTCCATTATCTGGATGTAATATTGTTAACGATTTCCTCTATTCATTGAATTTTATAGATAGCCATGGTTTCTGAGGACTGTTCAATAGACAAGAAGTTCTTCATGAATCAGGAAAATTCGGAATCTGGGCTTAATCTGGCTTCCCATCAACGTTCTTCACAGAACTGTGGAATTTATGGAAGGCAAGTGCTTTAAAAAAATAAGAGTTTTCTAAAATACATGAGTTTGGAGTTAATGAAGAGAATAACCCTAAAAGACCAAAGAACACCCAAAGCCTTGTTCGTGCTTCAAAAGGCTTTGTGAATAATCTGAAAATTTAGAAATCAAGTAGTATTTGGAAATCTAAACTGGATTCCCAAACTGCCAAGTCTCCAAAAATCACAGGCAACTTTGGATAATGTGGACTTTTCAATGCAGGTCCTTAAATCCTTTCCAAATCACATCTCAAAAAAACCCCACCACAGTATTCAGGAAGTTGGGAAAATGGAAAATGATCAGAAAAAAATCATCTTACTTTTAAGCACTCATAAAGTAGAAGAAAAATATTAGAAAATAGAAAAGAAATTACCCCACCCATAGAGCTTTCAAAGCAGGTCAGGAATAAAAAGGAGGTTACATTCCTTATGAAGCATTGCAGTATGGATTGCAAATAGGAATCAATAAATAATACCATAAATACATTAAAAGGATTTTTTTTCCAGAATAGATCTATTAATTTGGAATAATATGCACTACAGAAGTTGTTTTCTAACTTGCCAAGTGATAGAACAACTAGGAGCAGTACTGACTAAAATTCATGTATGACTCTTCTAATTTTTTACTGCATTTTAGAATTTAGTGGAATTCAGTATCAGGCTAAATCTAACACACATCTCTGAGAGGATCAAGGAAATAATTGACTTGTTACTAGAATTTTTCTCCACATTTTTCTGGAATTATGTGGGTGACCACAAATGGAATTTGCTCTATTGGGTTTCTGAATAGAAATCTGAATTTCTTGGAAAAAGCTAGAAAAGGACATTTTTTTTCCCCTTTTCGCTTATATTCTAACATTTCTTAGAAACCTGTTTCTGTGTTTACAAACTCAGTGATGTCAGTATAATAAAAGGAATAGTTAGATATATAGTATTTTCCACAATATATGATGACATTACATAATTTTTGGCCAGGATCTTTTTTACCACAAAAAACATTCATTTCACTGACCACAGCATCATGCTTTGATTATATCTTATTTAACAGCAAGTCATTATCATATTGCTGACCTAAGATCACTGTGACAGTCAGGTCAAATGAGGAATTTGGAGATCTGGGGCACATAAACAGTTGTAAATAATGTCCTGCAGAAATACATATGAATATGTAAACCAAAATGCAGTTTTCAGATAACACTAAGCACATATCACTGTATGACACATCGATCCAAGAGTGAGTCCATGGATCAAATAGATTTGCACTCCTTAGCTTGGAAGAAAGTTTAGCTCAGGACATCAATTAGAGTAGGCACAACTGATGTTCAGCTCTGCCAGGGATGAAATGAAATGCTGAGAATCACCCCATTTTTTAACAGAATGGGCCAAATGCTGCCCTTGGTTACATTCCCAGGCCTCAGATAACATGAGTATAATTGAAAGCAGTTTTGGTTCAATATTTCTTGTATTTTAGAAGCTGTGGAGCAATCAAGAAATATGACCTTTTAGTGGTCCACCCAAGAATCAAGTTCTGCTCTGTATGGGATCCAGACTAATCAATATCCTATTACGACCAGACCCTGTTTTGTTTTTGTTTTTTTTTACAACTGAGACACAATGGGAATAGCTTGGACAAAACATTTCTCCCTGCAACAGCTGAGGCTTGGCAGATTCACAAACTATTAGCTTGTTAAATCTATGCTTTTCAATAAAATGACATGGATGTTTAAGCTCTTTTGTTCAATATGGTACAAACATACCCAAGCTTAACTCAATCAAGTGCTCCTCATTATGCCAAATCTCCAAACAACATCCACAAAGGCTTTCCAAGGGTTCAAAATGCTATATCATTCCATATACATAAATAAATATATAAAAATAACAAGCTCAGATTAATTTTTCAGGTGTAGTAGGGGTGTAACAATCAGAAGCATGGGATAAAGTCAATACTGACACAAAGCCTAATTTTTCTCTTGGATAACGGAAGACAGAATTGACTGAAGGAAATTTGAACCCCACAGGGAGCCAATGACTTTCCATGATCCAGGGTGTCATCTATTGGTTTCAAGAACAGGGATGACTGATAGAATCCTTGACTTGCAGGAAATAAGGAGTGAGATCCTGCTGTTGAAGTCAATGGCATCACTCCAGCACTCTTCAACATGGTCAGACTTCCACTGGTGAGAACAGTGCAAAATAAGGACAGCACTACAGGTGTGTCTGAGCATACATGTTGACTAGCAGAAGGGGAAAAAACCCCTGGGCCTGTTCCTGCTTGGATAAGACCATGTTGAAGGAAGCAAAGCCACCCTGTCTCCATGTGCACTCAGCTGTACTTTAAATTAGAAATGAGGAAAAAAGCACAAACCCTACTCAAGGTACATTTTTCCTTCATAGCAGGTTTGTTTTCTTAAAACAAAACAGGCACAGCCCTGAATATTAAAATCAATAATGAACTAAAATCCTGTCGTAGCTGTCCTTTTAAGAAGAACATTTCTGAAGAATGAATTTAGGGGCATGCAGGTCGGAATAACACAGCAAGTCCACTTTGAATTATTATTACCACTTAGAATTATTACACNCAGCTTACATTTCTGAAGAATAAATTTAGGAATAATACAGCAAGTCCACTTTGAATTAGTATTACCACTTAGAATTATTACACTGGCCATCAGGGTAATGGTGGGAGGAAGCATAAAAACGCTGTGGCCCTCAAGTGCAGATGTTTTGCAGTGTCATGGGGTGTAGGCAGACATTCTTCAGGGCCACATTCCTGTTGCAGGATGGTGCCAGAGTGCACTGGCCAGCAGGAAGTTCCAGCCTGTGGAAGCTGCAGCAAAGCCACTGGGGTTGTGGAGAAGCAGCATCTCCTCGTGGCGAGTGTGTTTTGTGTTGCCGTCATTACCTGTGCTCAGGGTGAGGAAAGAGGTGGAAAAATTTGCTGCTCTGTCCACAGAGATTTGAACTCCCTCCAGAGCCCAGGTTTTGGGAAGGCAATTCAGTGTAACTAGAATAATTTTGGATGATACAGGTCTTCAATGAGTCAGTCCCTACTGGACTTGAGTTTCTCTGCGGTGGCTGTAGCAGACCATGAAGAAGAAAGTGGTAGATGTAAAGACTTTTTATTTAAACTTTGTTCAGAAACATATTTAATATATCTTTCCCTGGATACTTCTTTGGAGGAAAGAAAGAACCTCTGGAGTCTCTCAAACTACTATTTGAACTTGGCAAAGTGCTAAAGTATCCATATGAAAGGGTGCTTTCCTTATTTATTTATTTTTACACATACACACAAGCAGGCTAGGAAATCTGTAGTACATCACTCTGTATTCTTCATCTACTTGATCACTTTTTGTTGTGTCAATGAAAAACTAATGATATTTGACTTTCCTGTTTGAGGGAGGCAAAGAGTACTTTAATAAGAGTGAACAGAATTTTTCAAGAATGTTTTAACTCCTCTTGCAGTCAAAACCGTGTGTCCCTGAGGCCACGGCTTGAGACCTTTTCAGCCATGAGCTAATACTGTATGCATCCTTAAAACTGAAATAATGGGAGGTCTGTAACTGTTGTGACATGGACACATTGTCTCTGAGTATCTAAATGAAGCTGACCTTTTACATACTAATGTTCCATTGCTGCTAATAAAAAAAAAGAGCATTTTTATTTCAGAGATGGGAGTAGAAAGAAATATTACTAATACTTTAGTAAGATCTATGTATTCTTGCTGCAATGAAATGAGAAAGGTCAAATTTTCTCTCCCTTTTTTTTTGTATTCTCTAACTTCTCACCCATCTTTGTTGTACTAATGAAATTAAGATATCCTTCATGATATAACTGTGAGCTAGGGGGATCTAAATTACCTTCATCTGGCATCATTCCAGTATACTATAAATGAAGTAATTGTCCTTGACTATAAAATTTGCATTTTCAAGACTTAATTGCTATCATTACATCTTTTTGTAATTCTATTAATTTAACTGAATGGAGCATTTGGTTTTATGGTAAAAATTTGCATTAAAACATTGTACATCTAAATAGAATTTTAATATTTGTGTCAAAAGCTCAGTACAGTTGTCCCACAGGACCTAAATAATTTTGCAAGAAGAGAATAGGAAGCAGTTGCACTTTAGGTCAACAAACAGGTTTTCCTTTGGTGAATATTAATAGAACTTGCTGTAACAGGCTTCATGGGCTGAAAATCACTCCTGCCTGAGCTCTGCTAAGGTGTTATTAATCTATGAATTCCATACCATCATTCTTAACAGGAAGTGCATTTGCCCAGATACAGAGTAGGTAGACTATATGTTTGTTCTGTCGGGGAAGGATGCATGACAATGAGTTCTGTTTTCCTAAGGAATCACTCCTTCCCCCTTGGAGCCCTCCTACCCTTGTTAGGCTTTACTACTGCTTGAGGAAGCACTGAATATAAAAGCAGCATTTTCTCTACAGTCTTACGTGTGCACACAATCTAGCCAAGGCCCACCCTGCCATGAAATTAATTAACTGGCCAGTATTATGAGCATCTGTTGGGAAAATGTTTGTCTTTGCAGTGGACCTTCTTCAGCCATGACATAGTCAATGCCGTATTACCACTTAGAACTTCTCTTTTTTGTTTTTCTTCCTTTCTTCACTCTTTTCTGACAACACAAGGTACTTTGGTCTTACAAAGACTGTGGAAAAATGGTCAAAGCAGCGTGAGGAGTCTGAACTGGCTGAACATGCTGTAATTGTGATGATGCCACGTACACTTATTTGTACATGGGGCTCAATGGTAAGGTAAGGCTGTGTTACTGAGTAGACACAATTTGAAACTGAGACCACCTTTTTGCAGCGGATTTATGTGGTGCTTGGTGGACTGTGACCTCACATTAGGTATTTGGAGGTATTTAAACCACTAGATCCCTTGGGAAGTAGGTAGCTTGTGGGTCTGGGTTCCCATTCAGGTAACACTACAGGCAGTCCCACTGAGACATTACAGGTAACAGCTGACACATGGATGAGTGGACAGTGTTTCATGCTGGTCAGAAAAGTCTGTGCTATTTTCCATTTCATGTTAATAGATATCATCATGTTGTATAACATATTAATTATGGAAGTAATTAAGCTGGCTTCGCTTTATATTGAATGTGCATGTTTTTTCTTTAAAAACAATTTTATTTTTTTTGCAACATGTAAGTAATATTTCACAACAGATAGAGTCTGCTAGTGACAGAAATCTCATTAGCTACTCTTAATATATGTTGTATTTACTGGACTTCATAATCATTGTGTAATTAAGCTTCACAACTGGCTTGTGAAGCAGAAAAGATGAAGGATGTCTCCATTAAGGAGATTTATGGGATGCTGAAATTAAAGACAGTTTTCTGAAAGTGTATAGGTACCCCTTCTTATTGGTTTCAGTGCCTAAATACCTCTGAGGGTACAAAGTTCTTACAAAGCTGCGCAATGAGACACTGGTGCCAGGCCATACCCAAATCTGGGAGCACAGGGTGAAGCCTCTGTGTGAGATCACAACTTCTGGGCAAGTGCCACAGTCATTTTGCCTTCTGCCCTTGTCTCTTGCTTGGGGATCACACTTACTCACTGTGGGGACTGTGTGATGATTCAGGGTAGGCTGGAAATGCAGTACAAAAGTGATAAGAGTAGGTAACCTGTTTCTCCTATAGCCATCGACATTTGCAATGATTCTGGAGGGGTCTTGGCCTTTACTAGAAGAACTTCAGTGTTACAGACAGGGGGCAAAGGCCTCATAAGAGTTATAGCTCAGTGCTGAGTCTCCCAGACTTACAAGCAGCAGCTGTACTATGCCACTGAGTCTGCTGTATTGTTCTAGGCATGTGCACAGGGTAAGGAAACTCACAGGGGATCTGCTCTACACAAAGACTGCATTTTTTCCACTTCAGGGAGGACCCTGTGTATGTTCTTCCTTAACGGGTGAATTTCACTTGATGTGAACATTATGCTAAGGCTGAATTTCTAGGCAGATTATATGATAGTGCATTAGAAGAAAGAAAAAAATCCCACCCCACCACCAACAAAAATGCCCAAATCCAAAACAAAACACATATTCTTTTGAAAAATCCAGGTCTAGCTGTTAGCGTCAATTATTTCAAACACCTACTGACTGTTCTGGCACATCTATCTCATTGAATCTTGGAAGTGATTTTATGTGCTTTAAGCATTTGATCACATAATCAGCTTCTGCATAGCAATGCAAAGGATCCTGAGCATTGCCCTGGCAGATAGTCAAGCCAAACCTGACACAGAAACAAACATAAGGGAACAATTGTTGTCAAAACACATTGCATCAGTTTGCATGCTAAAGCATTTGCTCTGGTAATCCACCATGCTGACGTGTCCCTCTGCTGATGCCATCTGAGCAGGGACTGTATCCTTAAAGTTGACATGTGCATCACATTACAGCAGTGATTTTGTTATATATCATCGGCATAATGGATATTCAGAAGAGATTCATAATCTTGAAAGGTGGCTTGAATCCACAGTTCTCATCCATGTTCTGGTGACTCAGAGCATTTTGGAAACTCATTTTATAACATCTCATGCTGGCTTGGGCAAAGAAAAGTAAACAGTCGCCTAGGGCAGCAGACTTGGGAGAGAGGCAGTCCAGGTCTCGTTTCCTACTCAGTCTCTGCTGGCGATGACAGGAATACAATCCTTGAACCTGCCTCTCCACTGTCCCTCCCACTCCCCTTTCCAGTTTAATTCTTATGGAAATCTAAAGACATCTTTTTGCCTCTTCCTTGTCTCTTTTTCTTGTTCAGCCTCTCTCTAAAACTCCTGCTGGTTTCTGCTAGCTTTTCTCCTCCAGGGAGATTCCACTGCTTCCTACTTCAGCTGTTCCAGGACTGCAAGAGAATTCCCTGTCCCCTCCCACCTCTCAGTTCTCTCTGCAAACAGCTATTTATTACTCATTATTTGCAGCCTTTGCTGAATAGCCTCAGCCATCCTTGGGTTTATAGTAGCATGAGCTCTGTGAGTAATACAATCCTGTGATAAGTATAGCAGATCTCTTGCCTGTTGATAGACACTGCTTTAAAAGAACTTTTTTATATTGGGGAAAAATCCAGAGAGATGTAGAAAACTTTGTTGTATTGCTTATGACTCATGAGATTAAATGAGACAAAAGTAAGATGGTGTCAGCATGTCACTGAATCCCTGGAAAGGTGTGGCTTGCTCTGCTGGTAATGCTATTCATGCAACATAAAATTAGATTGCAGAATTCATTGCCATGGGATGTTATAGAAGCCAAAAGGCAGGATCAGCTTCAAAAGGGAATTAGGCAAATTGTTCCATCAACGACTGTCAAGTGCAGTTATCTAGATGCAGCATCATGCTCAGAAAACCCCCAAAACATTGGTTGCTGGAAACTATTTGCTTATAGCAGTGCTAGCATCACCCTCTCCATGGACCAAGAGTTCCTGTTCTAACTATGTTAAGACTGAACTTTCAGTCTCTCTTTGTAATCCATGTCTTGTGGTTAAGGTGAACTACTGGGGATTTAGTCATCTGAAAGTTAACGTCATTTAAAACTGAAATTAAAGGAAACCTATTCCAAGTGGCAGTAACTCCTGTCTGTGTTGAAAACACTTTAGGATGAGATAAATTACCTAGATTAGGTGTCCTGTACTTATGACTTGTACTTTTTTCCAGTGAGCTTGATGGCTTTGTCTGTAAAAATGAACCGAGTTCAGAAAGGAGTTTGTTTTTTCAAGCAGGAAAGCAAGACCTCAGATAGCCTGTGTGGGTGTTGTTTAAATCTGAACTGTGTCCTTCCACACAGATTTATTTTTTTCCTGTGCCAAAGCTTTGGATTGCCTTAACTTGCTTGGCTTGGCCAGTTCCACCTCCTCCTGGCATACATAATATGCACTCATTCCCTCAACCTACACTGAAAGAAGCCACAAAGTTGTGCCACCTTTCTACAGTGACAAAGCCTTTCCTTGAGAGTAGTGTTAAGTTTCTGAAATCAGTAGACTGGCCATTTGACAAGCTATGACAGAAGTCTCTGGAAGGCTTCTTGCACATCAGTGTATGCACAACTACCCTACATAAGAGAGCAGCAGATCCTTCACTCATTTGACTCTTTATTTTTGCCTAAGGAAGTGGAGCTTACATATGCAGGCATGTATTTGTTTGGTTTTTTGCTCCACTCGTTGTCCCAGATCCCTACTGGCAATGGTTGTTACAGAGACAATTTTGTGAAGGGAAGGAAGGAACTGTGAGTAATTTGCTAAGTGTGAGGCCAAACATGATGCTTTTGCTTACTGGTCTCAAAGTCTTAATCAGTACAATAGTTCCACTAAGTGTTGGTGCATCTTCAGGAGTCCAAAAGGTCATGCTGGTGGTGCCTTGGCAGTGGTTTTACAAAGGATGGGGGAAAGGTAGCAAAGTGACAAATAATACACCAACAGTTGGCAATGGCCATGCTCTGTGTCCTTTTAATGCTCTTCAAGTAGATTTCAAGGGGCTCAGTAAGCAAGACTAAGGATGAAACTGTGGCCTGGTGTCACTGGAATGAATAACAGATTGATAGTGCCTTCTGGGTACAAGGAGGATTTGAGGCCACACATACCACTCGGGTTCTGGCAGGACCTTTACTCAGGGCTCAGGGAGGTTCAGCTGAGGTTCAAGCAGGGAACATATGTGGTATGAGGAAGCATTACTTATTTTTGACATTTTGAGCATTACTTATTTTCACTACATATTGCTGAGACCCTGTGTTTTGGTGACAGACAGGCTTGTATTCTACTCACTCTCATCCATCTCAGCCTTGTTAGCAGCTTCAAAAGTATTAAGGAGTGAGCAAATCTGACTTCTTCTCAACGTCATATGACCTTGGGGAAATTTATTTTTTTTTTTCACTCTTTGTATGTGGGCAACACAGATGGCAGGTGAGTCCATTTAGGCACTTTTAGTTTTGGGTGCTGTGCAAGGGTTGATAGTAGTCAAAACCACAGTTGGCTCCACAAGACATTCTGAATGAGAAAGTAGAATTTTTGGGAAGGTGTTTATAGATGCAGACTTTTCAGTCCTTGATATTGATCTATAGAGTTAGGCTTCTCATGAGTCAATTTAAGATTTGTGGAAATGGTTAGGCTCAAACAACATGAATGTATCCATGCTTTTTCTTTTTAGCTGTTTGATCTGAAAGTGTTTTTAACAAAAATTTTTATACTGAATGTGATTTTCTTGTTATTCTCTTCTCACATCATTCTGGTTTAACAGCTAAGGCAGAAAATTTACACCCTTTTAAAAATATTTCATGTTGTTGCTTTAGAAAAATAAAAGTCTTGGAAAGTCTGTAAGTTCATTTTAAGTTGTAGAAACAACCAACAATTGTCTATCCATTTATGGCTTAGCCCCATTTTCTCAAGTTTTCCTCCCATGTATATTGGCGTGTTTCTTCATCTCTCACAGCGCTCTGTTTTATTATTCTTTCCTCTTTCTTAGCCATTGATTTGTCCGTTATGATCAAGTGTCAACAAGAAAGCAAACATAAGCATTGATTATAAAAAAAATTCATAATCTGTTTACATATTCATTAGCAGAAAGGATTTTTCTCTCAATGCATACCGGACGTGAACTGTAACAAGACATGTGAGCTGTCTACATACCTATTCTCACTTTTGAAACCTATCTAGTAGGTTGGATAAGCCAGTATTCACCTGCCAAGCATGGAGTTTTTGTAGTATATGAGCAATACTTATAAGGCTTTTAATACTGGAGGGTATTCAAATACATGTCAAGTACCATAGAAACAATTATTTGTTTCCTCATAGGAAGACTGCTGCATTATCTTCTACTATAAATTCTTTTGCATTTTTTTCCTCTTACTTTATTTTTTCCTGAACAAAATGATAGGTGTCCTGCAAAATTAAGGTTAAAAAAAATAAAGTTAGGTGCATCACACTGAAGAAGGTAATTTTTAAGTGTATCCCTGAGTTCACAACAAGACTTTGGAAAGTTCCTTGTGGCTGTTTCATGTGGATCTCATGGTAGGAATGTGGACTTAAACTGGTTTGGGCAATGAAGCTGTTACTCTTTCAGTCCATGAACAGTGGTTGAAATCGTAAATGAATGCTTTCCACATAGATGGTAGGGAAAACAGCTGCTGCCTTGAGGAAAAAATCAAAACATTTCACTTCTAAAATATCTTTATAAAGCCACATAAATGTATTTTTCCTTTTGTGACCCTGGGAATAGTTAAGCCCCAGCAGAGCTAGGAGTAGAGTTGCTGAAATATTGCAGTGAGAGCTGTCATCAAGCCCTTCCTGGTGTTTGGGTCACTTTGGCACCTGCAGTATTGAGATTTTGAAGCTTGCAAACGCAACTCAACCTTAGTCTGAATGCAGTCTGAGCTACTCCTTCAGAGATTTGCACCTCTGACAGGCAGTTCTGTTGAGACTGGCAGCAAGCCTGCTAATTTTTACCAGTTGTGGCAGATTGTTTCAATGGTTTTTTTACCCTTAATATAAGATGGTCTGCTCAAATGCCTCGATATTCATGGTCAAAGCCATCAAACCTTTCCTCACAGGTAAAATTGTGTATTCACTCTGCTTTTGCTTAAACGCTTCCAGGTTATCTGAACACGAATTGCACTGCAACTCTGTTTATGTTTCTAATTTCCTTCTGTCTGAAAGCCCTTAAGATGTCTTGCTGTGGTTTTCCCTGCCCCTAAAATATCTAGAGCACTTTTTGATGTCATCAGTAAGCTGAACATGGAGCTGGGCTCCATTTCTTGTTTCTCTGGTGGTGTAAAAGGCTTGCAGAAATGCCTGGGTGTGAATGAGCATGACAGAATTATGGCAATCCCTGATTGGCCAGTGGCCCCTCAGGGTACTGTTGCCATTCAGCATAAGGCAGAGTAGCCTGCAAGAACTCCTGCCTGTTTTGGGTATGAAAGCAGAAGAAAGGGATCATATGACTTTCTTCTAAGACTTACAGCCCTGTAAAAAGATTTTAAAGAATCTTTGGGGAAAAATTTTGGCCTCAGATGCACACATGTGGATCTCATTGATTTCATAGTAGGCCATGGAAGTGTGTACATTAACAGACAAAATATGGCTTTTGATCTTTAAGAGCAATTAATATAAAACATGGAATTACACTACCATGTAATAGGATATTTTTTTACTACTTTGTTAAAAATACTCCCCAAATTCAAATACAAAACAACGTAGCATCCCAGGTTATGGTGTGTTAATGGCATGTCTTCAATGTTTATCATCTTTGATGCTGTTTGTAAATGTATTTGGCTGTTATCCTTTGAACCTCAGTAAAACATTTATACTTAATAAAATAATAAGACCAAGCACCCTCCTGTCCTCACATCTGTCCATGCTCGAGAATGGCATTATAATTGGAAGAGAGAGGAGAAATAGTTGTCCTGACTATCTGCAGGGACTTCCCCATGACGAGGTCTTTTCTGCTACCACAAAAAAAAAAAATTGTGGTGCCTAAACACTCATTCCATAAACCTGAAAGCACAGAGCATTTCAGCATGTACACTTATGAGCCCATGGGTTGCCAGGGACCCCTTGTAGCTAATACCTGAAGGAGTGCAATGGATTAAAAACCTCTGCTGACATAGACCTTGCAGGGGCACATAAGACTGACAGCTTGAAGGTGTCTCCCCAGGGTCTATCCACACTTTGAAACTGCTGCAGCTGCATCTACCTGTGAGTGGCTGGTAATGAAATGCAATGAACCTCAACCAAAGGCTCTTTGCTTTCTTTTTACCTACCTGAAACTCTCAGTGTGTTGGACTGACAAATGTGAAGTCTGAAGCAGCTTCTGCCTGGAAAGGTTCCCACAAATAGAAAAACAAGTCCAGGAATGAGCAAGAGACATTGAACAGAATCTACCTGTGACAGGTTCTTAAGGAGAACATTAAACTCTTACAAAAGTGTTTCTTCATCAGGGAAATGGCATAATATGCCTTTTGAAGAAGAAACTAACGAAATGTCTTTTCAGGTCTCTATTGGTCTGTCAAATTGCAAATAAAAGGGAGATGAACTGTAGGAGTCAGTCAAGGAAACAGTCTTGGGTGAATAGAAGGATCGTTGTGTCATCTCAGAACAAGAATTTACATGTTTCCCTTTGAAGTGAGCTGTGGTCTTGTTCCCTGCTCCCCAGTCTGTCAGTTACACAAGAGACCTTTCTCCTGAAAGGTTTCTGTAAGTCTTCCCAGCCATAAGACTGGTTTTGTTCCTGCTTTTGGACTTGAGAGTCTCTGTCTTTCTGACTGAAGAGTTCTGTACATATTCACCTTCAGGCAGAAACTGAATCTAGAACCTTTCCATCTGATGCTCTAGCTGAGATTTTATGAATGGAAGGGAGAATAATAGCATGCATGCAGCCCTGGCCATAAATGGCACTTGTATTTTAGCAAGAATAAATATGTATCTTTTACAATATTTCTATTGTGCTGATTCTCTAAGTCCAAAGGACTGAATATTTTTTCCTATTAAGCTTTGTGGATTATAGCTGAAGTCACAATATTCTATGAAAAGCCATCTAGATCAATGATTTCTGATTGGAGTTTTATTGTTTAGTTGATTGCATCAGATGCTATTTATTCCATCCAGATACACACCTAGAACATTTCATATTATTTTTGGTGAGTCTAATTTGGTAACCAAAATTACTTTTTTATCCCACTCCCCATCTCTCCAAACAGTACTGCCTGTAAAATTTTGCTGGAAAATTAAAGCTGTGGAGAGCATGGGAAAAGACAAAAAACTCTATACAAAAAAAAATGCCCCCGAAATGGAAGCCCAAAACAAACAAACAAAAATTCCACAAAAAGCACTCGAACACCCAAAACTCTGTTTTTATGCCTTGCTAGAGTATTAGAAAATCCTTATTTTGCAGAAGATTGTTATTAATGTTGAAGTGAGGAGCAGAATACCATTGCTAACAGGAAAGTATTGCCATAGCTGGAGACCAGGTAGTGCCTAGCACCCCATCCACTGTCCTCTCTGTAGTAGGAAGATATGCCTGCAGTGCTTTGGAGAGAAGAGTAGTTGAAACTAAAAGACTCTATATAATGTTGTATTACAATGAACCTTTTCAGTGTGTTAATACAGTAAAATCCCTGTTATCTGAATTCCATATTCTTCAATTACCGTAACTTGTGATTCAGATAAATGGGAATCACCAAGATATAAAGTTGCAGGGTTTATTAACTCACTGGATATTAATCTCTTCTTAGTATTATTTTTATAATCTGCAGCATGATCTGGCACATAAGCACAGCGGGTTTAGTTCAGTTTATTTTACAAATGCAGTGCAAATTATCTCTTGCACCAAAAAATGCATTCAAGTTAGACCTCAGGGTATAAATCTGAATTTATGTTAACCAGGCTTCCTATGTTCAAGTTTGTAAGTATATCCTAACGGATTCATCAGAAAGAAGGATAGTCAGTGCAAAAATGAAAAATAAGAAATTATTATCTGTATTGCAGCACACATAGAAGTGGAGATATGATCTACTTTCATTCTTTTCCAGCTGCACGAAGATTCTAGATAGTATTTTGGTTTGCTTCTTTCTTCTGTTTATATTAGCAGAATGGAGTAGAGAAAGTCTTGGGGCCACTGATGCCCTATGGTGAAATGATTGAAGTAGATGCAGATAGATTATTTGTGAATTTTGTTCTTGGCACTACAAGCAAGAGAGGATGCTGAAGGTAGCTTTTCTGAACATCAAAAGTGCAGATAAAGCTTATTGTTCTGTGGGATGGCTTAGTTGGATGTAGAACTGCTCCTTAAAGATTAGGCCAGCCTAATTAAACATGGGTGTACATTAAACACTTCGATCTACAGCTTCGCCCTGTCTCCATGTTAGGCATTTGGTTGGTGCTGAATGCTTGTTTAATTTTTTGGGTTTAACTTGTTCATGAAGTTGATCTAAGCTTATTTTCTCTGAAGGAAAATGTGCATACTGGAGTCCAGAATGCCTCACCCTCTTTTTGGTGAAGTGCTATCTCCTTGCTGACTGTCAGGGGTGGGAAGGGCCATAGATTTGCCCCCTGTAGAATAGGTGAATCAGGTATGTTTGGTTTTGAGGTGGGCAAAGAGTGTCATGCATTTTTGATGCTCAAAGATGGCATGAAAGCCGCATGCCACGGAGGAATGCCCACTGAGGGGAAGAAAGCAGCACTGCACTCCTCTGTGATTGGGACTGACGGTGTTGTTGCTGGGTGGAACAGCATGATGCTGTTGCTGCTCCTGCTCCAGCACTGTGATGTTTCTGTTCCAGATTGTGCTGACTCATATTCAAGAAAACATGGTACACAGACACAATGCACTGTAACTCTTTTCCTTTCCCCCTGTAACCTCGGTAAGTGTTTGGTTTCTTTTTCCTCTCTTTGGCTAGTGTGGTGCTAATACAGCTTTACAGTTAGAATTAATAGGAGGGGGAAAGGCAACCTTGTAAACAAACTGGTAACAGACAGATTAATCTTGGAGAGGGCATTTAAATTCAACCTGCTGTTTGTGGTACATCCACCTCTCTTTAAAGCTGATCAATCCTGATAACTCGCCCATCTCTACAAACTACACTTGTTAGAGCTGTGTTCTTAAATGGGAGAAGTGCTTACAATGCCCATTTACAACTGTATTCTGTTTAATTAGTCAGCACAGCCAGTGCTGCGGGGATAGATCACTTGCCTTTAAAGATTTGAGAATGTTAATAGTACAGTATATCATTTTAATTATTATTGGATTAATGTTGTGTCTCGAAGAACATCTAATGCAAATCACAAGAAATGGCCTGAAGTGACCCAAGGGTTGTGCTTTATTAGAAAAGTAATAGGTCCATTGCTTAAATATAAAGAGAGGTTCTTTCTTCAAATGTCACTGCACTGGGCTTCTCTCTGTGTGTATGTAGAAATGAAATCCTTTTGCTTTCACCTTTGTCCACAGGAAGTTTCTGTAGCTCATGAATTAAATGGCTGAGGCAGTGGCTGTAATACCAGGAGATGAAGAGGAGATCCAAAATGACAGTGATGATGAAGATCGATTTCCGAATTATGATACTGTAACAGCGTCACCTGACTGCTCTGCTAGCCCTTCGTTAGCCAGCCTTAATGAAGACAGGGGAAGCTCAATGGTGCCCGAAAGACTGTCCATCCTCTCCAGCAAGACTGTGGCCCAGGTGAAAGCCCTGACTGGCCCAGAAATGGTTAGTGGTGGCCAGGGCCAGAGGATGGCCTCTGGTGTGTCAGAGCATCATCTGACAGCTGTAGATGCATCATTATGTGGCTCATCGTACCCCGTCGCAGTCGGTAACCTGCAGTCTGTGGACATTGCCTCCCTGTGCTCCAGAAGCCCTTGCTGTAATGGTGAACTGAGTTTGGACATGCTGCAGGTGCCAGGGGTGCCCTGTGGGGCCAGTGAGCCCCACCAGGCTGGCACTGACCAAGGGGACTCCCACATGCAGCAGGCAGGGAGCGGCGTCGAGGGAGATATGGCCTCCTGTGGTTTGGGCCATGTGATGTGGATGAAGACCACAAAAGTAACGGAGACCTTAGAAAACAAGAAACAGGAGGAAAAGGAGAAGTACCGGCTCCAGCTAGCGATGCACCGACGGCTCCTGCTGTTGCGCTCCATCAGGAGTTTGCACAGGCAGCTGGAGCAGCAGCAGGCCAGGTTGCAGGAATGCTATGGCACGGTAATAAATACCAAGAAAGAAGTGTTGAAACACATTTGCTCAACCTCACCCTCACCTTCGCCATAATCATGTTGCTGCATGCAATAATGAGCTTTGTAATGCCACCAGAGCCGCCAGTAAGCTTGCATGCTGCAGGGGTGGTGTCCTCATACCCAAGGGTACGTGCCCACGTATGCTGAGAGCGGAGAGGAAACAGCAAGAGCAGCAACAGAGCAAGAAGAGAGCAGAGAAGGTGAAGTGTGGGCTCCCAAATTTATCTGGAGGAAACCAGAGCAAGACTGAGCCTGTGTGAGGAGCTGACTCATGATGCACACTCAAAGCCTCAAGCTGGAATAGGATTTTTTTGGCATATAGGTTTGTAAAAAGAAAAAAAAATCACTGCAAACTAGGAGCCTAGTCTGACACCTGACCCCCGAAGGTGATCAGACACAAGGGTGCTGCCTGCTGAATATGTGATATGGCACAACTCCCTCCTACTTTCAGCACTAACAAAATTATTGAAAAGAATTAGGGTTTGTTTTCCTGCAAGAACACCTGAATCTAGAAAGCCAGGATATTTGAAACACTTAAGCTCAGGCTTCATTATATCTACCTAGCTGCCTGTTTTTCACAAAACTACTAAGGGGCCATTGTACATTTGCAAACTCTACTTTCCTTTAAATTTTATTCAAACTGACCAGAAATTATTTTGGGAAGATAGGACGGTCAAACACACATACACAGGGAAAAAGTGCAATGCCTAAACCAGATATCCTCAGGAAAGGAAGCTAAAAACAAAGGCCTTGTAATCTGATGTTGCATTGGAAATCCAGGCTGGCAGTGCCAGGGGAATGTTTGAGGTCTGCACAATTATGAATCTGCTGCTAACTCCCAGTAGCACTAGCATCTGCAAATCAAGCATATTTTGTGCCTTACTGCTGTCATTTTATGGAAGTTGGTGACAATTAGCACTTTTTATCCAGGTGTATTAGACATGTGGAAAACCCTGAAGCACTGTTTCTCCAATTGCAAGGTTAGGATGCCTGCAGGGAATTTGATGTCAGTATGCAACAAACACACAGGGAAAATGAAAGCAAAGAGATGCAACTTTTTTGTATCCATTTAAAAAGCTCTGTGAGTCCCTGTTACTGAACGGCAAATTGAATAGTTGAACATGCTGCTTTAGGATCTGAAGGAAAATATGATTCAAGAAAGGTAAAAAAAAAAGTTTCCTTAAAAAAAAAAGTTTCTTTAAAGTGATATGGAAAAATTTCATTTTCTTCAGATATTTATTTCTGATCTTGCCACCTTTCCTTTTCCCCAATTGTTTTTATTTTTGTTTTGGTTTTAATTGTTTAAGTAGATGAACAGTCAACCAGATTATTGGTGCAGGGATTTTTTTTCCTGCATAAAAAGGCAAGTCTGTCATTTCTGGATTAATGTGCTATATATAAGATACTTTTTATTCTCAACTTTTTTTTAATGCATCTTGGAGGAGGATGTTGGCCTATGCGCGCACACACACACTCTATGTGTTCAAGAGGTTATGAAAGGATGGTGCTTCCTTTTTTTCTGTAGCAGAAGCAGGAAAAATCTCTCAAAATAATCTCTGCTGTCTACGAGGAGTTTGGTTGATTATATTCACATGCACACATCTGTGAGCAAGGTATTGAAGTAATTCAACAAATGAAGTGCAGCAGAACATTGTCATTATTCCGTCTTTGTATTTCTGCGCACCCAAAATTATGGAAGCCCCCTGGGTATGCACAACCTTAGACAGGTTCATTCATCTCCTTGGGCCCTTGTGTATCCTCTCACGCAGCACAAACTAGTAACTTTGAATGCAGAATTACCATAGAAACATCCTTGGCATCAAGGAGATATTTGAAGGAGCATCCTCTCTGCCTCGTTTGGGGAATTCAGGTTGCCAGAGGCCTTTAGTGGGATACAGAAGAGAGCTGAGGGTTGCATGTGACTGGGAAACATTAGTCCTGGGCTCTGATCCCATCTAGCTCTCTGCTCAGCCTTGGGAAAGCTCTTCTCTCGCAGCAGTGCAGGTTTCCCAAAGAATGCTTACATACCAAACACACCTTAAAGGTAATCTCTTCTTTCTTAATGTACCTCTCAAGAAAGAATGTTGATCATGGCCAACAGGGCTGTGCAAAAATTCTTTTATTTCCACCCCTTTACCCCTACTTCATGAGCTAGAAGAGCCTTTTTGTCATTGGTTAAGTGTTATGTGAACCAAATGCAAGCAAACCACTGTTATGTCATCTCCTGGGGAAAGAAGTGTTGGAGAAGGATCACATCTCAAAAATATTACTGTACTTTGAAACCAAATGTCAAATTGTTTCCATTAATAAGATAGTCAAATTAATATTGTTGTTAATGTTGGTCAACTTTTTTTTTTGACTGAAAAATAATTATTTTCTAAATTACATTCTGATTAACTTATATTGTCATGTAACTTTCCACTGAAATAAAATAGATGAACAAAAATATTAAAACAAAAACCAAAACCCCCCAACAAAATCACAAAAAACTCTGGTAAGACAAAGTAACTTCTTTGCCTCAGTAGCTGCTGAAGGACAGTATTGTCCTGCATTTGTTGCAAGAATGCCCTACATTAGTGCATAGAGCTACCTAGAATGTCATATTTGCATTCAAGAGTGACTCGAATAACATTAAAAAATACTTGTCACATAACACCCAGTGCAGCAATAGTTAGTCTGTCAGCCTGTCCAGTTGTAAATTCTTTGTGGCAGAATTGTGACAATCTTTGTTTTGTACATTTCGTAAAATTTCTTGATCCTAACTGAAATTAGCAGATTCTTCTGCACTATGAATATTAAATACTAAAAGATTGGTGCATAAGCAATGCTGTTTGATAGCTGGCAGGAAAATCCAGCCAAGACTTATTCTCTGTGTGTGCATTCTTTCCATGTAGTACTTTTATGGATACATGCAAAATAAATGTTGACCGAGGAAATAACATCAGTCTTTGCAACAATGTGCAGTTCAGCTGGTGCTTCCAGTGTGGCTATTAATAAGTGGAGTTGGACAAATCAATTAAAAGCAATATGATTTTTTAAACAAGTTTTTTTCAGAAGCTTGGGAAATGTGGCCTAACAGCGATGGTTATTTTTTTTCTCCTTGTATGTTTTTGTATATTTTGAGAGTTGAAGGTCAGTGAGAAGATGCCAGAATGCCATGGTGACCCATGAAGGTGTTTTCAGGCATACCAGACAGACCAACAATCTTAGGTATAATGAAACTCTGTCCTCTCAAATTGTTTGACCTCCTCATGTGCTTAAGAGCTTTGGTAGTTTGGATGAGGTTCAACTAAATTTCTTAAAATTTGGTTTTTTGTCTGAATTAAACTCACATGGGTCTCTCAGGTCTTGGATACTGGTGACAACACAAATAGTTTTGGTAGGGCCTTTCTCCCCATTATCTTTACCATCTTCCAGAGCCTGTCAAAATAATGATCTCTGTGAGAAATCCTCTCTGCAGCCAGACAACTTATGTTACCTACTTTTACAGCAAAGTTTCAAGTTAAATGATATTGCCTGAGCCTTAAGGTCCTGCTGCTCAACTAATTCTGAAACGGCAGAAAATCATCATGGGTTTACTGTGAAAAAGTGGGGTATTTAAAAGGTGTCAGCCCTCTTGGAATACTTGCTACCACTAAAAAAGTTGCAGCTTGTGAAACAGAATGGAGTTATAGACAATTAAGTGATAAAATGAATTACCAAGCTGTTCTTTAACACAAGTGCTTTTTTTCTGCATCTCCAACATTGCTAAATTTCTGCCCTGGAAACTATTCAGAACTGTGTTTTTGCTGTACCTGTTCTTGATGGCTACGAGTCAGTCACCTTAACATGTTCACTTGTTACCTCTTGTGATGGAGCTGTGTGAGGGATTAGTTCAGTTCCTCCTTCCTGAGATTTTCTTGTGTGTCTATCACATTCCTTAATTAGGATAGTGAAGATTTTACCATTTTATAGTAACTTTATGATACTGTGGTAAACTTATGAGCCATGCACTATTAAATGCAGATCACCCTGTGTTGTTCTTGGAATAATGAAAATTATGGACTCTGGTCATGACATAGTCACACAAAAGAGAGATTTAATGATGAGGTTGTTTAAATTTCCCCTGGATCGAGTAGACTTGGAGAAACCTTTTTGAGTCCTTGTTAGTTTATTTCTATAAATGTTATGAACCTAGAATATAAATGCATTGGAGAACACCTTTGATTTATGACTGTTGAAAGAAGTACAGTAATGCAAAGGTGGTTTTGGGATATGCTGGAATGGAACCCTGCTCCAAATTCAATGAACAAGGTGTAAATGTCCCTTATTCTTAAAGCTCATAGATTTGGATGAGCCTAAAGCCTGGATGGTGGATGGATAGTGAGGGTGACTGGAACTACAAGGACAGATGTTTCAGGGTTTTATTTTTATGCAGCCTGGAGAATGGCACACTGGACAGCTTTTTTGTTTAGTTAAGGATGACCTTTTCTTTTTCTCAGGTCTGAAAAACTCTTTTGGATCATTAGGCTAGATGGTTTCTACCTAAATTGTAACATATTGAAGTAGAGAGCCCTGCTGAGTTTCAGTGACATTTAAATCCAGTCCAGGACTTTGAGGTCATATGTCTAATTCCAGTCCCTTCTCAGTTTCTATCTTCTGGTGTCTCCAAACAATTACAAATGCTTTGTATGGTACTATCTTTTTCTTTCTAGCAAAATGTTTGGAAGACTTGGGAGAAGAGGAAAAAAGCCTTCCTATCAGTCTCTTGTGCTGCTCAAGAAAAGGGAAGTAGATTTTTTTTTTAGTTTAGTGAAAACTTGAATCAGGGGAGAGGGTCCTGTGAAAACACTTTTGAAGGTTTTATTTAAATGTTTTGAAAATAACAGTGGTTCCTACAGCTGCAAATAAGTTTGCTTAACTGTATCGTTCGTCTTCTCACACAATTTTAGTCGAATCTAGAAAACAAAATAAAAAGTTGCCTCCATCTCTGACAAATCAAGTCTCTAAGTCCACAGCCCAAAGTGACTTCTGTGTGCAGGAGCAGCAAGGAATTCTTGAGAATCTCAATAAAAGTTACATTTTCCCTTTGAAGGGTGGGGGCTGGAAAGGAAAGGGAATGTGTGACCATTCATCACAGCTCCAGGCTCGTTAGTACCCAGGAACTTTCTACTCTAAATGACAAAGAGTTTCACTGTCACCAAAGAGAAATTGCTGCTGACCTTAGACCTCTTTTTGGAAAGTAAAATAATGGAGCACAGGAGCAGAGTTTGATATTTGACCAAATTCTACACAATTATCATGCATGTGTATATAATAAAATTAATTCTGTGTCTCTGCATTGTAGCCTCCGGCAAGCAGCGTACAATCAGTTTTGTATGTATAATAGATCACAGAGTTGTTCATGAATAATACAAATGCATTGAGCAGATACTAGTGAGTGAGGATGTTTGTCTTTGCATGGAATCGAAGTGAACATGTAATATTGTGATAATATATATTTGATGAATACAGGTCTGACTTGCCTTTGCCATAGCCTGCTAATTCCCCGACAAGGGTTGCCACAATAATTGAGTTTCCAATAACATTATGATTATTTCCACATGATAATTTAATTGTAGGTATTTTTTAATATTGTAATAATGTAGATTTGTGATTATTATGCATTTGCATGCAGATTTTCATGGTGTCTTGGAGCACATCCCTACATTTATAACTTAATTTCCTATATTATTGCATATATATTTTGGGATGAACTCATTAATGCAAACTAAAAAAAAGTAGGTCTTTTTGGTCATTTTGCCTTTATTATAAATGGCTGAAAGCTTTGCTCATTTTTTAGACCAGTCTAAACAAGTGAATAAACAAAGGACAACTGTAATTCATGGATGGATTAATTTAAAATAATAATGTAATTACAAATCATGGGAGATTTGTCTGAGGTAATTGGGATGTGGACTGGTACAAATTTTTCTTTACAGAAAAAAAGCTTGTTTAAATGAATCACCAAGTTTAGTAAAGGCTGTTTTCCATTCTTCCAAATCCTGTATGTAACATGATGGCAAAGTAATACCAGCTCAAAATTCATGGGTGCCTGTACAAATGGGTATAACAACATGGAAGCTGGAACATCAGTACCTAGCTAGACATCATTTTGGCAAGCAAAGGGAGAATAGAGTTGTTTATGCACTCATGACAATGGCAGGGGTTTAACCAGCTGATTTGTCCACTCTGGAAAGAGGCTGGTTGCTTGCCTGATAACAATCTTCAAACTGCATTAGAAAACCTTGCCTGAAACTTGGTGGGACAAAGGGAGGTAGAAATAAACTCTGTTCTCATTAATTGGAGTAGACATTCATATGATCCTTGTGAGCATTCTGCTTCAAATAGGAGAGCTCTCTTCCAGGTTTATCAAAAATTCAAAGAGCAGGAAGTGTCTTTAGCTACATACTTTTGTTTTGCAAAGAAATTTACCAGGGAAAGTGCCACAGGCTTTGGGTATTGTTCATGTTTCTGGTACATGCAGTTGGAGGAACGTTCACTTTTTATCTGTAAATTGAACAGCTCTGCAAATTGAACTGTGATCACAACAGAGTTCTTGGTCTATCTGTAGCTGAGAGGCTGGTTTTCCATTGCCTGCATGACAGGAACATGCAACAGGAACTAGGCTAACAGGCCTGGTCCAAATCTTCAGATGTGGAAGTTTAAAACTAAGGGCTGGAATATATAACTTCCTGCTCCTTTTCATATTGTTCTTCAGTGCACATTGGTGCTGTTGCTTCCAGTGTAGTTCAGTGCCTGGTTTCCACTTTCAAATATATTGCTCTAAATTAACAACACACAATGAGATTAAGTCTCTTCTCTTTCATCTCCCCTTGCTCTGCAGACCTAAGAGTTAGGCAGAAAAGTGGAAGCTTGATATAGGCAGCTGTGATTCTGCGGTATAAGGTGGTCTCTCCAGGTTTTGCAGCAGAATGACTACTTGTATAGGTAAATTAGGTTCTGCCCCGAAACCCATTTGACCCAAGTCTGTTGTAAACTCTGTATCTCACTGAGAAGCACCTTGACTCCACTAGAAGCTGTGAAAGTATCAAAACATAAAGGCGGTGCCACTGACTGAAGTTCACAAATCTCTTCCTATGCCTTGCTGAAAGCAAGTGATGGTTCATCAAAGAGGAACTGTTATTTTGTTTTATAAGGGGCCACCAGCATAAAATTAAGGACATCTTTTACCCTCTAGCATTAGACCTTAAATGACCTCAGGTGTTATTTGTCACATGCAAAGTACCATAGAATATAAACATATCATTCTCTCTCTAAATCCTGGATGCAATTTATAGTTCCTGCTTGTCATGAAGAAACCTGAGGTTATTTCAAATACCAGATTATTTATAATGGGATGATTGTCTTCATTACTACATGTTCCTGATGTTACTTATACAGATATGATAGGTGGGTGTAGATAAAATTAGAAACAAGCCTGTTGAAAAGCACTGATTTGTGTCATCTTCATGAGTAATTATCTCTGATGACAGAAATTGAGACTAAAATTTTATAATGCAGAGGATGAAGCTGCCCTGGCCTCTCCACCATCCCAGCACTGCAGAGGTTAGGACTTGAAAGAGCTCAGTTCCTTTTCTACTTTTACCTGATAAGTTTTGAATTTGAGTCACGTCTTTGCTCAGAAACTTTGCTCAGAATATCTTAAACTGGGGAAGTGATGTGGAGTCCCTCAGCCTTTCCTATTTGTGCTGCTTCTCATTATGTAAAAAAGCTGAATGATTGTTGAGATCCCTTCCAACCCAAACCATTCTACGGTTCTATGTCTTTTGCTTTGCTCATGTGACAAGGATATGTTTAATTTCGGGTCACTTGGAAGGAAGGCTTCTTTTGACACAAAATAATTTTTTCTTGCTGCTTTTTTTCCTTCAGCTGAAGGGGAAAAATATCCACCTTCAGTTTTCTTGCAGTTGGTTTTTTTTTCCATTTGTAGGTGTCTGTTTAGCTGTGGGACCATGTAATTTCTGCATGAGGCAGAGAGTATGTTCTCTTGTGCACAGACCAACATTTCCCAGCTTATTCTTAAGGAAAGCATTCTTCAAAAATAATTTAAGTAAGGAGGTATTTATGTATTGCCCATCTTCTCTAGTGCTCAAAAAATGCATGATTCATGGCCACTAGTGGTTCTTCTCATAGTGGGGGAGGTTTATTGGCCATAATCCTGGAAGTCTGGAAGTCCCCTGTGTGTCAAATGGTCACTGATTGTATTGGAAAAGGATGCTTCAGTGACAGCAGGCAGCCCCTGGGCAGAAAGAAGTGTCCCTCGTCCCTGAGCAATAACCTGTGTGGATGATTGAGACTTGTTGATAGACCTTCATGGAAGTCTTACCTAGTAGTCAGGGCTTAGCAGTGTCTGACTTAGTGAAGGATCCCTCAGTACAGGATGCTTGAACTTGATTTGTTACTCTCATCAAGGAGGGTATAAAGGTAGGCAAAAACTGAACATGCCTTGAGGCCCAGGCAGATGCAGTTTTACCACAGCCTCTGTCTCATGGGAGGGAAAGAAAGAAAAGGCTGCTGGAATTTACAAAATACAGTTATTGACTAATTTCTTCATCAGCAAGAGCTGTAAGAAATCAGTGAGGTCTCTCCTGAGAGATCAGTGGTGTCACCTCACATGTCCTCAGGGTGCCAAATGGTATAAAACACTCACTTTGAAAGTACTGCACCGTGATAAGCTTCAACTCCCAAGGGATGCATTGTGTGTACATTTTGTTATATGTAATGACACACTGAAAGGGCAGTGAAGCTGTTAAGGGAACACTGCATGTCTAAAAAGAACTTATTTTTCTTTCAACCAATAAAAGAAAGAAAGAGTCTTTCAGAAAAGCAGTTAAAATAATGTCATTTAAATGTAAGAAGTGATAAAATACTGGAGAGAATTTGCCTGTCAGATGAAGAAGTTCAAAACATGAGGTTTTCTGTGTAACACACACATTTCAGATTGGCCCATTTTCCCGGTAAAGCAATAGAACTCTGCAAAAAGCTTTTAAAACAGTTGATATACATATATATATATATACACACACAAAATTTTAAGGCTGGTACAACCAGCACAATGGCAACAATTATTTAAAAGAGTAGATTTGAAGAATGAAGAAAAAAATGTAATTTCATGTAGTCATTTTAGACAATGTATAAGAGGCTGTGACATTCAACAAGACCAAAGTTGGAAGTGACACTCTGGAGGTTTTTCAGCAAAGGTGATTTTGTGGAAAAACAGTTCAGTGCATATGAAAAGTATCCCTGGAGATTACTACAATGCTAACAACAATATTTTGAAATGAAGCTAAAAAAGATTCATGTTTCCTTCAACATAATTCCACGTGGACACATTCAAAAACTCTGAACAGCCTCAGTGTGCTGGGGTCCATTTTGCAGTAGAAATACTTTTACTGACAAAGCATATGGAAATATATGTGAATGTTTTCATGTTTCTCTAATAAAAAAGTAGTTGCCTTCCTTAAACTTGGCACAGAATGAAATCTATATGAAATTCCAGTGGGCAAGATGACAGAACAATTGGGCAAATGCCTTTCTGATGAACTTTAAATGTGAAATTAAAATTGGACAAATAATCCATTTGACGTTATTCAGATATACACAAAGACTTGTAAAAAATAGAAGAGTGAATGGGATAGAATGGTGCAGTTGTATCTGCTATGACCTCAGTATTGTCCATCAATCACTGTCAGTTAATTATCATTAAGATTGCATAAAAAAGGGCCCTGTGGGAGCTGGGTAGGCTGTGAGCTTCATACTTTCATTAAAAACAAGATAAACAACATAGGCCTTGCTTTAATTTTTGGCTTTGTTTGGTTTTGTTTGCTTTTTTTTTCATTTTTGTCTTTTTGTATTCTAAGAAATTATGTCAAAAGGTGAATCTTGAATAATTGTGCTGAGTGTTGCCCTATGGATTGCAGAGACAAGGCAATAGAACAAGGGATTCAAAATAAAGCTCTCTTTTGCCAGGAAAAACTTTAAAGATTTTTAATTTCTTTCTTTTTTCCTTCCTTTACAAAACCCAAGAGGACTTTCTATTCTAAGGTGCAAAACTTTCAGGATTTTTAAAAGAAATTCTTGTTTTTTAATCAACTTTGTTGTTTTTAAGTCTCTAGGTTTTATACATCCAGTTTGGAAACCTTTTTCAAAAAAAAGTGTCTAAGAGCAGAGCTAAAGTCCCATGACTGAGAAAGGTGATTCTCCAACAGAACACAAGCCAGAATGAAACTCACCATGAGCTGAGAATACAGAACTTTTTGGAGTTTATGAGTTGATGTGAAACAGGAATGCAGTGGTGGGCAGGAGCAGCTCCTGTTCCTTCCAGGGTGCATCCCTGCACTGCTGAGCAGCAGTTCACACTCTTGAAAGTGCCAAGGTTTTGCTCACCAGCGTCACAAGCAGGGGCTGGTACCTGAGCCCTGTGTAAATTGTGCCTTTGATATAAAATTGGTTCTGTCAGCTTGTGTTTTCTTAGCCTGTGGATCACAAGGCCCTCCTGGCCAAGCACTCTCTCTGCAAAACGTGGCTGTAGAGAGGAAACTAAGTTAAACTAATGATGATTGTATATAATTACATAAATTTATATAACCCTAACATTTATATAACTTATAAATTGTAAGTTATTTATTAATATTGGTTAAATAAATTTATAGAGCTATATGCATTTATATAATTTTATATTAAGCTATATAACTAAACTAACATGCATTTTTTGCATCCTTGAATAATTATTTATTATGGGAAAAAATTTGTATTATAGGCAGTATCTTTTGTTTGTTTGTTGGGATTTGGATTTGTTTTTTTTAAGTGAAGCTTCGTTATAAATTTTTTTACCCCTCAAATGATAGAAGTGCCTCATGAACTTGAACAATTTTAAGTGTGGAGCCTTCAGGGCCAAAGGCCTCTCTCTTCGGCAAAATAATAATTAAAAAAAACCCAAAACCTTACACTTGGAATAAACCATGTTTTGGGAAATTACTCAAATAAACTTCAGAGCTGGAGTCACGTAAATGCAGTTCCCACCCAGATGTCAAAGAAGCAAAAGGCCTGTAAATGACACCACATCAGACCAAAATGAAGTCTTTAACACTGCTGAGCAATGGTTTCTAATGAGGACAAATGACTGACTTAAACTAGAGCAGAGCTGTCCCTTTTAGGGCTCTTCAGGCTCAAGGCAGCCCATCAGGACAAATCATCTGCTCCTTGTCAACCTCCTCCTCCTGGGAAAGCCTCTTTGCCCATACCCAGACTACACTGAGGGTGTGATGGGCAGCCAGATGGCCACGAGATAGAGACCTGTGCTCAGATCAGGCCAGGTAACTCACACTGTCCCTGCATCCTGTTTTATTTTATTGGATATATCCTGATGTGTCAGGAAAGATTATGCTTTGGATAAAACCTTATCAAGTCAGCTCATTTTTACTCTCATATCTTTGCTACATCGTGTGTTGAGTTTCTCCTTTCCTGTTTAGCTATTGGAGAAGGAAGATACTCCAGCACCGATTCACTTTTGCAAGGTTGGGCCAATGTTATCATGTCTTTTAACAAGTAGGAAGAGGAATTAGGCCATAGCAGAAAGGGACAGTGCATCTTGAAAGAAAACTAGGATGGAAACCCTAACCTCTTCTAATTTACATATGGTGACATTTTGCAGAAATATTGAAACATTAGCAGTGGCATAATGAAATTCTGCCTATCAGCCGTGGAAGGAATAATGTTACTGTAAAGGTAACCTGTCCACAGTTTGTTATCAAGAAAATATTCATGGCAAGAAACATACATTTACCAATGAGTGTTAAGAACAGTAGTTTTTCCTTATATTTTTTCCTCATGGGCTATCCATCTTCCCCTCCAGATTTACTGCATGATCACTCCCTTTACATGCTAATTACGTGCAGCTCTAGTGAATTTGTTAGTAGTGACACTTTGGGCACCCAGTGGGACTGCAACTCATTATGTGGCAATGTCCAGATATATCAGATATTATTAGCTGTCATTAATCTGCTGTGGAAACATTGAGAGCACAGCCAGGAGAGAGACCAGGAAATAGAGTAAAAATGAAGTCTGCAGCCACCCTGGCCCCCAGAAGGTCAGAGGGCAAATCAGCAGGGGAGAAGAATACACCTTAAAATGGCCAGTGCTTAGCAGCAGATTTTTAACCCATTGTGAACCAGCATTTCTAAGAGGAGGAAAGACAAAAAGAAGCTATATGGTTTGTAGTGTCTGTCTGGCTATGCTTTATTGGCAGAAACTAGAATACAGCATCTCAAACTATCTTTTTTATAAGCTACTTTGTACTACTGAATCACAACAATAAAAGTGTGTGAGTAAGAAGAGTGAGGAACATGCAGTATCCCTCTCAATGGGGATAGCCCTCAAGCACAAAGCTTCAAAATTAAGCACGTGCAACTTGGAATAGGATTAAGTTCCCTCTTCATTTGAAGGTCTTACAGAACTGGACATGGGAGTAGGGAAAACCCAGTCCTGGAGTTTGCCTGTGTAAGTGCAGAAGTTTGCCTCTGGACTACAAAACCAGTGCTGATCAATCTCTGCTTTGCAGCTGAAAAACACAAACCAAGAATAGGTTGCGTTTTTGGCCACCACTTCTGAAAAACAGTCATTTGTAAGAGTTATGCTTCTCTGTGCTTGTGCAGCATTTGTTGCATCTGTTTGGAGTGCAGAAATAAGAACAAAAGAAAGATTCTTCCCAGAAAGCTCCACAGCCTTTCCAATCTCCAAGATGACTTGCAGAGTACTGCCCAGGACTGTAAGAAGAAGCAATTTCTTTACATCAGTTAAAAAGGCTGGAAGAAACCAGTCAGGCTTTAAGACAAGCAGAGTCTTCTCTGGTCTGAAATTAAACAGAAAACACCAAAGCAGAGGTTAGGAATCTCTGAGATTAGTGATGATATATTACCTAGACAATTTTCAGAACAGGGGAAGGGTAATGGGTTGGTTAGTCTGTGTGTGTCAGTAACTTACAGGTGCCTTTTTCTACTGTCAAAGGGCCTCCTGAAAATTCAGTGACCTTAAAATAAAAGTAAATAATGAGATAGGGGGATTTGAGATAGAAAAAAACTGCATTTTATCAAAGACAGTAAAAGTGATCTCTTGTTTCCAAGGTTGCAAGGACCTATGCTGCCTTATCTGGAAGTTATACAAAAACTAAAGGAAAGAAATCATCCTAAAACTCTTCAACACATGACAGCTTATACTTGTTCAGGAAGCTGGAATGAAGTTCTTCATCCAGTTGCTTGGAAATTTCCCATGGAGCCATCCACTTGAGTTTTCAGAAAGAATTTCTGAATACTGTTTTTATTCCCATTAGAGGGTTCTAATCTAATGCTTCATAATTTTCCACATATTATGACCTTTGTGTGATCTCATCCTATCCTAATGAAGGTAATAATGGGAAAAAAAAAAAAGGCCTGATGTTTTATTTATGGACCTTCAAGTACACAGACTCTGATAAACCCATGCTAAAACAACCACCATGGTGAAGTTTTAGGTTGTCCTACATTCTGCATTACCCCATGAAATAGAAAGTAATGTTAGTGTTTGGTGAAATGGTTCCCATTAATACTTCCTAAAATAACAGCCATTCATGAACTCAGGTCCTAGGAAAAGATTTAAAACTCTTTTTGGTGTAATTGTGGGGTTTGCAGAAATACTCTGAAGTGTTAGGAAGTGCAGTGTTAGCAATGGGGCAGGTGGTGAGTACCCAGGGAAATAAAGAAGCACTTTTATCATTGGTCTTGAACCTTTGCAATTTTGGTGTCCAAGAGGATTGGTTTATTTTTTTTATGTGAGAACAATGCAATATCAAGGAAGAGTTACAGCTCAACGGCACTAATGTGGACAAAAAAAAACCAAAACAGCATGAAAGCCATTCTGAGTGTCATATGAATATATTCAGTAAGTTGGCCGTAGATTCTTATATAGTTTTTTTCTAGTGTTTATGAAAGTCTACAAATGTGGCATGCCTTGCCCTTTTTAAAGTGGAGTGGAATAAAAATTTATTCTCATTTCTTTCTCCTTTGAGTTCTTTGAATAACTGAACATGAGGTGAATACTGTTTTAGTGGTAGGTTAATGAGTTACAGGTCAGGCTTACAGTGGAAAAATTGCAGTCAGCTTCCATGGTTCTGTGCTTGCCAAATTAACACTGATGAAGTTGTTATGGTAAGCTCTTTTTTTTTTCTTTCCTTATGGAGGAACACGTTTGTTATTTGCCCATCAAGATTATGCTGTCCTTTCAGTGCCTGTGTTGCTCCTTAGGATCCTTCAGGCACTTATTTTCACATTTAACATGATATGTATGAGTAACCCTCTCTCAACTGGTGGAACTAGTCAGGTGTAAAAATCTGATGTGTGTACTCTTTAGAGCTGGAACCTGAGCAAATTCCACACAACAGGGAAGTGTGGTACATTTTACAGAACTCCATCATTTCACATGCCATTGTTCGTAACAAGATGAAGAGTTAGGTCTTACCTAGAGAAACATGTAACAGCAGTACTAACAAAGATATCTGCACAGCTGTCTTTTGTATTTATTGTACTGAAAATGGTGCATTAGGTAGTAAGTTGGTCTTTAAAAAGATAATCAATATATACACTCCTCAATATAGAAACACAGAATTGTTTTCAAAGTAAAATCCTAGGATAGCTTTAAAATCATTGTAAGTTGTAAGATAATGGCAGAAGGCCATCACCTTGAATTTGGAGTATGAAGAATGCTGGAATGCTCTTTTCCTTGTGACTCAGAAAATTAGGAAGTATAGTGTAAAAAGCCCTGGCAGCAATTTTATCTTCCTGGACAAGCATCAATACCTTTATGAATATCCCACTGCATTTGATTTCTTTTTTTTCCATTAACTTCTTTGTAAAAGCTAATCATAGTTATGGATTTATAGTGTATAAAGTGGGCAAAGCTAGTTGTAATTAAGACTATATTCATCTTTCTGAAAGTTAAAAGCTACATGAGCTCTGAGCTGATATATCTACCCAGGAGTTTCTTTGGCGTGTGAGCTCTTAGGTCAGTTGCAAATACCCTCAGAGGTTGTGGGAGGGCTGTTTCTCCCCAATTTTAGGGTCATGACATCAGCATCTGATTCTGCAATTCCTCTGCAAATGCCTGCAAGTGGCAGGGCTCTGTCTCAGCTCTGCTCCTCTTCTCTTGTGCAGCACTTCATAGCATATAGCTATAACATATAGCCCGCACAGTAAGTGGTCAGTGTCCCAAATTACCCCACTTCATGCAAAGGGCAATCACTGCTTAGGGTGTTTCACTGGTTTTATGATGTTTGCTGGGTAAAGATGAGTCAAACTATAGATTCAGTGCAGTTTTCCAGGTGATTCTGGTCACTTATTCGTTATCATCATCACTCATTTAGGTGACTTAGGCTCTTGGAGGATGAGGTACTAGTTAGCATGAGTGAAGAGGGCAGAATCTGACCTGAAATTACTGACCTGTGAGTTGTCATTAATGTTTTATTTAAAAGGATTCTGGGGCAGCTGAGACAGGTACAAGAAAATGCAACCAGAGCAATACCACCACTAAAGCTCAGGGCAATGTTTCAAGGCCATTTCTTGAAATATCTGAAGATTTTTACTGCATTTTCCAAAGTTGCAGATGTTTTTTATAATTGCTGGTGTTTTTATTTCATTTGCACTAAAAGCATGGAAATCAGAGGCTTTTTGCTCTTTTTCTATCTAGAAAAAAAAAAGTAGGAGTATTTTGAACAACCAAAAAACCCAAAACAATTTAAATGAATGAAACAGATTAAAGAGAGGCTGTTTAAAGTGTGTGGAATGACAAACATTTGAGAATTCATGTTTTACTGCCAATCACGGCAGAAATTGGGTTGCACATGTCCGTGCATGTGTCTGTCTGTTTACATGCAGAAAATACATATCATTGGATCAAGAGTGAATAACAATTCCACAAACCTCCACCAGACAGTTGTAACTGTTCCTTTCACATGCAAACAAATTATTTCACAACAAAATACAGATAAACAAACCTTTAAGTTCACTTGAATTTCTTTTAGTGAGAAGTTATATTATGCAGTACCATAACATAATTATTTCCTAGATTTATTGTAATAGGTTTCTAAATGCTTCAGGTATTTACTGAGGTTTAGTTTCCCTAAAAGCATTGTTGCTTTGCTATGCATTCAAATTTTGAACGTTGTTTGGAGTGTGTAGAAACAACTGCCTCTGGAAGAAAACAAACAAACAAAATCCCCCAAAGCAACCAAAACCAAAGAAACACCAACAGAAACTCCAAACCAACCAACCATACCAAAAAAAACCAAAACACTGCTGGGTTTTTTTTTTTTTTCAGGAGAAAAAATTTAAAGGTTCGCAGGAAATTTTTCTGCTCCCCATAACAAAGCCAAGGTTCTGCCCTGGTGGCCTGGACCTGGATCAAACTAGCATAAAACTGCATTAGGTGGATGCCTCTTCTGAATGTGTTAAAGATCCAAGTGATCTCTCTCACTTTCTTCCTCCCCTGTGCACCCAAATCTACCCTTGTTTTGACAGTGTCCCCTTTTGAAGGGCTTTGTGTGATTGCTTCCATCCACAGGTTCCTTTATTCAAGTGGATTTGCCACAGAGCACTTGCCCATTAGCAATCTCTTCTGCAGCCTGCTTTAAAATCTGCTTATGGTTATGGCCAGATAAAAGCATGTGAGGTCAGTTTGGTAGAGCAGAGACAAATACTTTAACATAAGGTTTTCTATTCTGTGCAAGCAGCTAATAAAAGTGCCCGCAGGTGTTGAGAATTATCCTTCTCTTGGAGATTTCTTTACAATCTGAACCTAATCTTGGCGAAAGCTTTGGCAAGGATATCTGGCACATTAATTAAATGACTTTCCCTCCCCCACAGGTCTTATGCTGTAACTTTGATTAACCACCTTTGTGCCCAGGAAACAAACTGCTGGATAAGCATTATCAGTTTTGCAGGTGTATGGATGTTAGAGATAACATGGGATTCCTCCTTTATCTGCATGGATGCTCCTTGCTTTTTCAACACTACACAGCTTTTCCCTTAGCCACCACTACAGGAATCCTGCAGGCATATTATGAGATTTTAGTATGGAGACCTTTTTATTCAATGTGTATCTCTGGATGGCCTCTGCTGAGAAGTTTCAGATCCTTAGGGGAAAATGCCTAACTCCTCCAAAGCTCCCTCTCTATTTAAATGGCTTTTCCTTGCTGCAGTATCACAGCTGTGACATATCAAAGCTGGTAGCTGGTGTGGCAGGACATGCATTCCCAAACCAGCCTCAGTGACGAAAGGTGATTTGCAGTGACAGGTTTCATATCTTATGGTGTCATTTTCATGAATGACTTGGTTAATTAAATTTAATGTGGAACAAGAGCTTGCTTACATTCTGCCAGGCTTAAGATGTTCTTACTCACACCTTACTTAAGGAACAATTCCTACTGTTGAATAAGGGCTCCAGGATTTAGCCCTGTGTTAGCAGTCTTCCATAAACCCTTTGTTTTCCTAACATGTTAAAAACCAAGGCTTAATGGGTTCATGATGACATCAGTTATCAAGATTTGTGTGGTGTTGGCAGATGTTGAATTTTCAGTGGAAAACCATTAAACAGATTTGAGTCAGGGCAAGTTTCATAACATGCACGTATTATACCGGTGGTTACATGTGTTGACTTCAGCTTTATTTATTACAAAGGAAAACAGGCCTGTACTTATACAACAACAGCAATGAGAAATTAATCTTCCAAATAGGAAAATCAGTCTTGTCTTGTTAAAGGTACTCAAAGTTACTTATTGAGCATGCTGAGTTTGCAAAAACTATGTCTGCAACTTTCAGATTTAATAAATCTAAAATTAAATATTTTAAAAAACCTCCAAAAAACAATAAAAAAAAATTTTTGGAGACTTGAAGGTTTTTTTTTTGACATCCAGTGTAAAGAAAGCACTACTTCAGAAAGTGTTGAATGTTCCATTCTTTGAAAACCTTTCTTTCCAAAATGTCTCAAGTTAAATGCATGTTTATTTTCATATCTGATTAGACTTGTTACTTTTGAATGGTCATTGCAGAACATATCATTTCTGCACCAATTCTAATATTCTTCAACTTTAAAAAGTTTCTTTTTTGTCAGATGACTACTAAGTTTGCCCAGTGGTGTTGTCTATACCAGTGATGGTGTCCAGGCCTACATGTGGTGGGATATGTGCATAAGAAACATATGCCAAACACTGAAACCAAATACATGAGGAGAAATGATTTTTCAAATCCAAGATAGAAAAGGAAAGCCTACAACAAACCAAAGTGATAACAACAACAGAAGCCAAGGGAGAGCTCTCCATTTTGTGTACATGGTAACTTCAAAGGAGATGTTTTTAGTTGCTTCAGTGTTTGGTTCATACATTAATTAGGTCTTTAGTCTGGAGACTTACTGTTGCAGTGCACTAAAACAAAAATGTGTTGGGTCTCACTTTCTATTCAACTGTAAACTTGTCAGAAACTCCATATTTTCTTGCAAACTAAACTTCATTGAGTTGTTATGAATTCCTTCAGATTCTGCCTATTCATAGGGAAGCATCACATCAGTCCTTTTTGGTTTACCTTTAAAGTTGTTCTCATAATGCTCCTTTTTCACATCTGAAGTTTGTCCTGAGTCTCTGATTGTCAATGCTGCTGCTAAGGTAGGAGCTTTCTGAATGCCAAAACTCATGCTGACAGTAACTAGAAGGTTTCAAGGACTACATCCATTTTTTTCAGTCTCGCTACACAGAGAATTATTATAACATCAAGGGGGGATATTGCAACTTCTGTGTGTTTAAAAGTAAATAATTAAAAAAGAAAGGGTAAATCTAACATTCTAGCTTTCTTATGAAATTAATTTTCTATTGTGGGCTTTTTGAGATGATTTGAGGAAGCTTTGCTTTGGGATATGTTGATTTGTAAGAATTGAAACACTTTCCAATATGGCTTTTATTCAGAAAATCTTAAAAATTATTTCATATTGAAATATTGCTTTGATATTGTGGGATTCAAACAGATTCTTTAATTTTTGTCACCTTTTCAGCTTATTTTCTTCCCATTGATCTTATTTAATATTATAGCTGCTCAAAATAAGATGTGTTTTGAACAAGTAATGAAACTTTCCTTCAGAGGCAACTTCACCCTTTTAGGTTTTGTTCCAGTTTGGAACAGGGCCATTCTTTTTCTATCTTGCAGTCCTGTATAAAATGAAACTTTGACTTTAGTGGAGGGCTACTTTTCATCAGGCAAACAAAAAAAAATCCTTTACTGGGTGCATGCAAAACCATAGTTTCTTCATCAGCACAACTTTTTCAGTTTTTACATGAAAACAATCACCAGATAAAAAGGTTAAGGCAGATGATAAGCTTTGAATTTGGAACTCAATTTTCACCAGCTAAAGAACAAATGATCGCCCACAGATGTGAGCTTGCAAAAGAAAAATATTCCTTTCCAAACTTTTCAAGTAAAAAACAAATGATGAAATGTTGGATGATTATGATTTCATGAGTTACATGATCTCTTATTTATTACAAAAGGGTAAATGGAAAGGCTTTGATTATTTACACTGCTGACCTGCCCCAGGTTTATGCCATTTATTATAGTCACTCATGTTTATAGCAGCATTTTTCTTAACAATAACATTTATAATATTTTAATGTGTGTGTATGGAGAGAAATGGTACATGAAAGAATTTCAGCACAAATAAACCTAAAACGTTTTGCATTTGGAACTCCCCTGTATTATTTTAGGACCCCAGTCCTCAAAACAGTTATGGTTAACTTTATTCACACAATTCCAATGGGACAACTCATAGGTATAAAGTTAAATCTTTTCTTGAGCATTTTCTTGTACCCTTTCACATCCCACCCTTCACTTCCTGACACGCATGCACATGGGGTGGAGATTCCTGTACACACTGAACTGTCTCTTCATTCTCTGGAGTTCGTAATTTCCATGAAATAAATATAGTTTTTTGTATATGGATGAATGTACAGATATATGCACAAGTATTGATTAATTTATTTCATGGGCACCACGTAGTTCTTTCTTTTTCTGTAAGGGCAATTTGCTGCCATACTAAGCAGAAGGCTTTCTTTCCCCAAACAAAACAAACATAGCATCGTTTTCAGCCATGTGCTGAAATGTGTGATCAGTATTAAAATTTGTTAAGCATGGCATCGTTATTCCAAAACCAGCCACAGAGATATAAAATGCACTGTGAGATTGCAAACTGAGCACACTTTGTTAGTAGGACACCCGGGTAGAGGGGGTTTGTGTTAGAATATACATTGCATTTATAATGCCTTCTTCTCTATAATGTAATTAGGGAGGTTTTTATGAACTGGTAAAATATAGTAAATAAAGGACTCAGGGGATTTCCATATAGCCACATTTATTCCCACACGTCTTTCCAAATCATAAATGGTTGTCTTCCTTAGAAATGGATTAGGACAAATTGCATTAGGACACGATTGTGAATCTGATTAAGGTGGAACCATGATCAGGTTTTTTCTTTTGGGCAACCATGTTTTCTTATAACAACCAGAAGACAAAAAAGCCTTTGGCAAGATGTTTCAAAGGCCTTTCTCATATGCACATAAAAGCAGTTTTCATGCTAATTCAAAAATTGGTCCACACCTATAATTTCTTTATATAGCCAAGACAAAGCTTTGGGCAAAATTTTTTCAGTAGTATATATTTCAGATACAGACTTGTGGTTTCAGCAAAAGCTCGTAAAAAGGAATTTCCATGCATAATTTCCTTAAGGAGAAGATTCTGAAGGCAAACTGCAGAAGAGGCAGAAGATCAGGCATTGATTCCAAATTGGTTAGAGGAGAGGAATGCTGAGAACAGAACCATCCCCCGTGGAAAAGTGATGCAGTACAGAACAAACACCTTTTCAAGTGAACACACTCTTAGAGAGGCCCCAGCCCCTCCTCTTCCTCTGTTAGCAGCTGACCCAAACACAGCACATTATGTGATGTTATTGGACACAGAAAGAAACTAGCACGGATCTGTTTGTTTGGAAAAATCCTAACTTGGCAACAAAGGCTTTTATTTTCTTCTCCATTTCCCCTATGTTTTTGTTTTGTTTTTAATGGTATACTCAACCTCATATAGCTAAAAGGAACTTAATTGCAGTGTTGTCTCACTGTTGCAGTCAAAACTGTTGGTGGACTGTTCCTACCCAACAGCAAACCAGACTAGAAGAGTTTGGGAAACCCATTTTTGTTCGTCTCTTCGGGTCTTCCATGGCACATGAATGTTTTGGTCCCTTGAAATAACACATAGTATTCAGGTGAGAAGTAGGACTCCACTGTAAGTTTGTGTAAGTCTGTATAAAGAAAGAAGTTCCCTGTCTCCAAGATCTAGTGTTTGGTATATGAAAATAAAGAGTCTAGGTGGGTCTAATGGATAAAATCTGGAAGCTAAAGGATCTCCATAACCTTTGTGCTTAGGATAGTAATTATCAGTGATACTGCTCAAGTAACTCTAGACATCTGCTTTGTGGATAACCTTACTGCTTTTTACTTGAGTTTTTGTTGTTGTTCTTTTTTGGACCAAGATTCAGTGATTTTTTTTTTTAATTATTCATATTTGGCTTGGTATTAGCATTGTTTTGACAGATATAAGTAAGAATCTAAATTCCCCAGATGTTTCATGCTGGTAGAGGCCAGACAAAATAAGAACAGATCTGAACTGGTCTAAATTTCAGGTTGTACCCAGCTGAGCTAGATTTTTCCTGAGGCTGGAAAATATCTATCTCTTATCTGTTGTTGGCAACTTTGGTTTCATTCTGAAGCTGAGGGCCTGACATGAATGTGGGTGGAAGCTGGAGCTAGTGACCCAGCAAGTGAATCCTCACCATTTTTCCAAGGGGTCAATCCTTGGGTATCTCTCCAGATTTTGCAATGTTTATACTGAGTCTCTCAAAGGGTTTTGAATCAGTTACATTAGTTCATAGTCTTGTGTAATAACAACCAGACAAATGCAAAAACTTGGGTTTTTTTGTCTTTTTCTTCCACTGGCACTTCCAAATGGATTTGCTGACTGGTACTGTCAGCACAGCAAGAGGAAGATCCCATTCAGAGGGGCTAAAAACCAGCAGAGGTGGATTTCTTGGTCAAGCTGGGACTGAGTTATTAAATACAAGTATCCATGTCCTCCCTTGGACTGTTCAAAATAGAGGTTCAGCTACATTTCACAACAGTAATTTTCAGATGAAATGGGGAAGGTGCAAAAAAACTACCCTCTTGTTCCCCAATCCTTCTGTTTTACAATACCCTTTACAAGAGAACATCCTGGTCCATGCTAATAGAGTCATAGCTTGTTGTAGAGTTCAGGCCTTATTAAAATTGTTGGAAAACACAAAGTCAAAAATAATTACAATGAATTGGGAAATAATTGCGTTAAAGAGAAATAAAACAAGCTAAAGCAGAAGAAAGAAAAGGTCAGCCAAAACTGTCACACTATTGGACTTTGTCTCAGGTTTGTTTATCCAGTTGATATGTATATGTGAAAAGAGAGTGAATGAGATAGGTATATACATGTATGTATATAAAGAAGAAAATGTTGAGAACAGAAATCCAAAATCTAAAATTAAATTATTGCAGGATGTAAGAGACAGAAACTCTTTGGTAAATTAATAAGCTGGATAATCTATCTATAAATCTTAGTATTTTAAGAAAATTTATTCATCTTTTTCTCAATGATAAGTAGTCTTTTCCATGCAAATTTTATTAATTTTTAGACCCTTAGACATTTCTGTGAAAAGTAGAGCTGGTTGGGAAGTTATATAAATTTCCATGAAAAAAAATTCTTTATATGTATTTAAAAGTATATCTAGAGATTTTCAGAATTTTTCCAGTCAAAAGCTGACTGAGCTATGTACTAAAATGGGGAAAAATTGCTTTGTCTTTGTTTCATTTATTTTTCATGACCATTTTAGCTTTTATTTTAAATTGACAATGGACTTTCTCAATAGAATTGGGTTTGGTTGTTTTGGGTTTTTTTTCTAAAATGGAATTTTATGTCTAAAATACTAAATGAAAAAAATTGAATGGTATGTCATGTAAACAGTGCTCATATTTGATTTTTCCCACAGATTCTCTGCTTGGAAAGTTCCTTTGAAAATTAAATAGTTCTTACAATCAGAGCAGTTATCTCAATCATGCAGTTTTCTTATTTTCTCTGATTGGCCAAGGCTTTATAAACTGCTTTCACTCCTGCCTGAAGTAAGGCTTATTTGTTTCTCAAAATTATTTTCATTTCATGAATGAATTAATCTCAGCTCCAGACACAGAAATTCATTCTCTTGACACTGTGTTCACATTAATACTTGTGAGAAGTAACAAAGATGAAGCAAAATTCAATGTTTCTTAGAAGTGTCACATTTGGGTGTTTTCACTGTTTATTCACTGGTACCTTTCAGTTTCACAATCACTACAAATCTGTTCTTCAATTTGTCTACAAAAAGAGGCAAATTAGTCACCACCAGGCCCTGCAATTCAAAGTATGTATGGAAAGTGATTGGAAAACCTGGACTCCTGGTTGTAATTATTCTTATGATTTACCTGCAGTCATGTCATTTTTATGGCTTTTAAAGATATGTTATATCTATTTATTCAGCTAATTGTTCCAATCAATTTCTGTGACAAATGGTCTTAAATCCAATAGGGTTGGGTGCTAGATTCTTAGCTAGCTTAAAGCTTTATGGAGTTATGTCAGATGGAAAATCTGGCCAAGGAAAAGGTAGAAATGGAACAGACCAGAATAATCCTTGGGACTTTTTCTCACTTTATCTTATTCTGGTTATATTCCAAATAATTTCCAATGAAGAAAAGTACTAGGAAGGCTTCCAGAATAACAGAATAATTCAGGCTGGAATAAACTTGAGATCATCCAGTTCAACTCCCACACAGAGCTCCAGTCTTTGGTCCACCCAACTGGTCTTCACCAAGACTCCCTCCAGTTTGTCCCTGTCTTTCTCGTACAGAAGGACCAAAAAACAAAGACAGTAAGAGATCTGCTTTTTCAAAGTTGCCATGACAATGACAGTAAGATACAGTTATTTTGGTTAGTTTTGTTCCATACTCCTGACTTGAGATCATCTAAACTTTTTGCCATTTTTGCCATTTCCAAAATTTTCCCCGTTTTCCGGCTAAACATCAATAATTTTTAACATTGGAGAGCTCTTTCTCTGCAATTAAGTATTTGTATAAACAAATACGGTTGTCATATCACCCCTAGGTATGTCATATACACATAGTCCTACCTCTTTGAGTCAGAGGGGTCACAGGTTTCACTGTGGGACACATAACACCCTCACAGGAGGCTGTGAAAATCATCTTGGAACAACCTAAGTAGGGAAGTAGTTTCTCTTCTGCTCAGGACAGTGGTGGGTATGGCCTGTCTCAGCTGACACACAGTCCAGTGCATAAGTTGCTGAATGCACCACCCACTATTCCCTTTTGCTATCACAACAGCCTTTGTGATAAGGAATTCTTACACTCTCAGCATCTCAAGCTCTAAATTAATTCTGTGTCAATATCTAAAAGCAAGTGTCTGTATAATGGTGGATCTAGTACGTTCATTCAAATTGGGAATAGACCAAGAGAAAACATCTTGGAAAGAAAACTAAGGTCATGAAAGAAGAGCCTCAGGTAGCTGACCTACAGACTTTGAAGGTGACTGGGAAGAAGTCATTCTGCTGAATGACCGAGTGAAGGCACATCACAAGTGGGTATTAAATAGTGTGTGGGTACTTGTAGATGCATATCTGTGCATGCACAAGTAAAATCTGTACAATCTTCCCTATTTCAGCAGCTCATTTAAAAAAAACCCACAGAAATTTAAATTATCAAATACACTGTATTTAATCATCTTGCAATTACAACATTATATATATTAAAATGTAAAACATAAGTCACTACTGTGGGTCAGGCTGATAATATGAATAAGTACAAAAATTTAACTGAAAGGGTTCACATAATGTCTTACTACTATACATTGTTAGAAACAGTTGAGTTTTCTGACAATACCATTGTGAAATAATTATGGGATTAAAAAGCTGGAATAAGGTTATTTAAAAAAATGGTGTAAGGTAATGTGAGCCAGAACTCTCAAAGTCCCTTAATAGGTGTTCTTAACTCAGTGTTAATACTTTATTTAACATAATGTGCTGTGCACTCTTTAAATTGTTAGCTTGGAACAGATGATTTATGTCGCTCTTGCATCCAAACAAGAATTAATACCCTGATCCTATTTGACTGGAATTGTTAAGCACTTTTGTTCGCAGGCTTGTATCAGAATGATAACAAAAACATAAAATCAGCAAGCTTTTTAATGAACATGGGGTTAATTTGAAGTGCCCTGATTTACAGATATTAGAGTAGTGCTCTCTTTCAAGTATTTACTGAGGTGTTAGAAAGTTTGGGTACACATTCAGTTCAAACAGTAGGTGTACTGCAATCTGCAGTTTCTTTGTCTCCAACATATTAGAAAGTTGCAGTTAAGAAAGATTTTTTTTTAAAACAATTATATCTTTCATCATATTCTGAGGGAATCTGAAGTGAATGCCACAGGTAATTCTTCTGATCCTGATCAGATCTTAGGTTTTGTAGGTTTCTCTTGTTTTCCAGGTGTTACTATTTCCCCCCTCCAATATTTTAACTTAATTTTATGTATTTCATCCCTGCATCACTGTTTACTCATTTACTTTTATTACTTTTATTAGCTGATCTTGGTACAGTATGATTCTGTCAGTGTAAAAGGCAGTCAGTGCAAGCACAGTGACTGACAAAGTCACTTGTCAGTGTTTCACTGACACGTGTGCAATATTATAGGCAACTGTACAGAGAACTCTCATTCCAGTTCATTTTGGTTTAACTACAGCAGCAAATGTGTGCACTTTCCCCTCTTTACTGACTATTGTCCCCGTGGAGTTTTGATGGTAAGAGTGGCAGACGCTCTGCTGTTCTGCTGCTGGTGGTTAGAGCTGTTCAAAGGAACTAAAGAACAGGTCCATCAGAAATCTGATACTGTTTTCAACTTTTATGAGAAAACCTTATGTCCAAAATGTTAAGAAAAGCTAAGCTGTTTTTATGATCTGGAATGTAAAGCAAGGGATATTTTCAACCTGGTATATTTTTGACTTAATAGAACATCTAACAAGAACTATGTAGAGCTCTTAAATGATGACATGCTTACACATCTTTAAAAAAAAAAAAAAGAGAAGAAATGTTTGCTAGTGAATGCTTGATGTGCATGCAACTGAAAAGAAGAAGGTGGAAATAAAAGTTCAAGCCATGGCAATGAGAAATGACATTTCCTATGGGCACAGTACAATGGAGAGCTCATAAATGGAGAAGCTCAGTGAGAACCCAAAGTGGCGTCGCTAAAATCATCCTGAGATAAAAATTAGAGAATATCTAAAGCTGGTGGGATAAACATAAATGGAGAGTCTGTTTTTTTAAGCCAAATTGGAGCACTTCAGCTTGCCATGCTTTGCCGGACTTGCCTGAATATTCATCAAAGTGTGATTTCTGGTGATTGTGAAGGTTGATAGCCCACCTCGGTTTAACATGAGCAGGAAAGAGATTGGTAACAACAAAGAGGAAGTAGGCATTGTATTTAAATATCCTACTATAGCTAATTAAGCAGATTAGCAGAGCTTTGTTCTGTTTGCATTTATAGTCTGAAAAAATCCTTCCTTTTTGAATTGATTCTTTCAGTCCTAAAATATGTACTATCTATTTCATACTGAAGCAGAATGAGATTGCAGTTACCAATTTAAGCTTAATATCTGGGTTTGAGAGGATATTTCTTATAAACCAGTGCAAGTTGCTAGCAAATGTGCAAAGCACTTCATATATAAAGCATATGTATAAAGCATACTGCTTCACTTCCTCCAAGTATGAAGGTCTTCATCTTGTTCAGTAGTTTACTTATTTCTTCTATCTCAACCACTCCAAAAGAGCTAAACCCCCAATTCAAGAGCTGAGAAATATGGGAGAGATGAAACACCCTCTTTTCAGTTTTGTGTCCCTCAGTTGTTAAAAGCTTTATGTCATGTGATGGGAAGAAATTAGCTGGAAAAAGATCTGATGTTTCAAAGCTACTGTGTCTCTCACTGACTTCAGTTGGATGACTTAGCTGGCTCAAAATGGTCTTCAGAACCTCTGGCAGTCCATAAAGACTTCCTGTAACACCCAAAGTTTTGCGGGGGAAGTCCTGGAACAGCGAACAATCATGCCATATGTATGTTACATCAAACAGCTCTGAAGCCTTGAAAGGATTGAGATCCACAGATTCCATAAAGTCCCTTGAGACTTCTACTTGTGCTATTGGTTGTACACGCAAAACACTTCTATACTCTGGAGATGAAAAGTAGAATGAAAGCCTGAGGAAATAGCATCAGTTTCTGAAAATCCTACAATAAGTGACTTTGCCAAGGTCGTGAAGGAACTGGGAGTCAGACTATATAAATCTAAAGTTTTTAGTCATGATAGCCCTCCAAATGTAGCCTTTTTTTTCCCCCCTCTCAACTGGTTTGTGCCACAAACCACATTTATATTCTAGATATTTTCCAAAAGGAAGGGGAAAGGAATTTTCCAATTTTCTTTCTGTTGCATTGTCTGGTTTTTACACACAGTGACATAACATAACACCAGGATGTAAAATGATTCAGGGCCTAATGTCTTCAGTCATAACATGGGAAAACAGAGAAGCAGTTGGATAGTAATTTCTCACACTGCCATGGCAGTTCTTTCTGCTGTGATTTAAGAAAGTATGGGCAGAGGAAAAGGTTCCCTTTGAAAGTGTTTTGAATGTAAAATATAAGATTCATTTCTATACTTCTTTAATCCAAATGCCAGACTTCTGAGCTAATCTATCAATCTGACCAAGACTTCACGTGCTTTACCTATCCAAACATCTCTCTTGAACTGGAAGTCCTGCTAACACCAACACATAATATCAGCATATTTTTTAGGAAAAGACAACCTTAATTTCTTGTAAATGTGTACCTCCTTAGTCTTGTTTAGTAGGACTGTTTGTGACAGGACCTTGGATATGCAGTAGCTGTATTGTGCCTAGTTGTTATACACCAGACCAAGAGGCTGGGAGGCCAGGACTATGGGAGGGAAGAAATCCTGGAATTATTCAGACGGTGGGAAAAAATGGGTAGTGTCAGGAATATTTCCTATAGAGCTACTAAGCCTAGATCTGATCACTGCTGTCACCAGATATGGTCTCTGCCAGAGAGAACCCTGGAGCTGGCTCTGGTGCATTATCATCTGCTGAAGCTCTGCTTGAAAAGAGTAAGTCTCTCAGAAATTCTGCCTGTGAAAATGGATCAGGTGTTATTGAAAAATCTCTGTTCAGTCATTGCAAAGGAATATGTGCCCTCCTTCAGCTCAAAGTAGAACTATTCCCTGCTTTTAACCAGGAGGTCCCAGTTCCCCTTTGGATACTAGATCTTCTCTCCCAGGAGAAATTTACAGTCTTTTTTCTAGTCCTTTAACTGTGTGATTCATCTCCTAAAGTTTTTCAATTATTTGGCCCATTCTTTATGTATGGATATCAAAGTATATTTGGGTACCAGTTTTCCCATTACCAGATGTAGAGGTTATATCACCTATTTGCTTCTCCATGGAGACATTCTGCCTGGGCCATGGAGTTAGCACAGCTGGCCATTGCAGTACACTAAGTTTCCCCTCCTCGAGGTGTTCAGCTTCTTTTCTTCTGAGCTACTCTTGTCCCATCTCACATAAAGTCTACTCTCTTTGATAGAAATTACCTCAAAGCACTTTATGTGAAATTCATTAACTACTCAGATTTTAATTCTCTTTTCAAGGTAGATAATCTTGTACTTCTTAGATTTCAATAGAGCAGAAATTTCCACAAAAGGAGGATGCCTTTCTGACGTGTGAGTAGTTGTGGAACAAAGAACTCAAAAGCTTTAAGTGAGTCAACCACAGAAATTTCTGTCTGACACTTAATTCTACTACAGCTTAAAGGCTGTCCTACAGGACAGTCCATGTTTTCTACTGTAAAATAGAAAAATCTCAAAATGTTGGAAAAGCTGTTCAGACAAACAAGGATCACTTACCTACTTTTTTTCTTCTTGACCTTATGATTTACCTAAATCATTATGAGTAAGTTATGGTTATTCAGCCAGTCTCCTTCCAGGAAGAACTGCTTACTAGTTTTCTGTTGCAGGAAGGTAATTACACTCTGTGGGAACCCAATTTGAGTCATCAGGGTGGTGATGGTAAGGAAGTATCTCCACCACATCTCACTGCACCAGTTTGTCTCAATGCCTTTACAGTGTCTTCTGTTTCTTAGTACCCATCCTCTACCATGAACATCCGGGTGTGATTGTTTCCAGAAATGCTGCCAGGTATTTCCTAAGGCTACTTTTGTTAGAGCAGGCACTGACACTGGTTTCAGAAGTGACCATGACAGTGCTCATCTTGTCCCATTTGCTTCACAGGTCTGTTTTGTCTCCCAAACAATCTTGCTCATCAACCCCATACCTCTTGCTCTTGGTATGGGTGTTATTTCCACACAGGCCAATTTGTTTCAGGTCAGCCAAGCTGTTAAGGTACAGGTTTAATGAAAACTCAGGTGAGTCACTCCGACTGAAATTACACTGACCACTTATGGGCCATGCCTTAGTTAAATTAAAATATTTTAAACCCTAAACTAGTGAAGTTAAAGTAGCTACAGTTTAAAATGAAGTCCACAGAGACTTCTGTCCAAATATGGATCAGGACCTGTTTTTGAAGGTGACCAGCAGACCAATAACACTCTAGTCAGGAGCTGTGCTTTGCATTAACCTGTGGAGGTAAAATGAAGGAACTTTTGTTTTTCTTGAACAGGACTGTGCATGTAAAACTATCTATAAAAAGCTGTCATACTCCTGGAAAACTAATACTGTAGGTATTTGCTATTTTTCTCTAGTGAAATCAAATAAAAAATTAATTAAAGGTTCCCATCATCTTCAAATTTTTTTTTAATAAGCAAACGAAGAGCCTTTGCAAAAATTTTATGTAGGTTAAAAGAGGAAGGGAGGGATCAGATTATTGCACAAACTGTTTGAAGTTTTCTTTTGACCACAGTGAAATTGAAAGAGCCAATCTGAATTTTATGTAGCAGCTCCTTTTTTCATTGGAAATGTGTCATCCTTGCAAATTAGAATGTGAAACTCTGATCCTATAAAAAAACCTTGAACACTTCAGATGTCTCAGGAAGGTCAAATTTTCATCCTGAGCAACTAGATTCATATTATAATGTCTCTAGCACAAAAATCAAGATTAGATATCTGTTAAAGTTCTTATTTTTTGCCGATTTAGGTTTAGCACTTGGTTTTGGAAGGGAGTATTATAAAGAGACCAACTTTTATGTGGGTTTTGGAGTAGGAACAGATCTGGGGGTTGTTTTCTTTTTGTTGTCAGTGTTATTTTTTAATCAATGTTGATAAAAAAGAACAGAGTGCTTAAGAGTTCTGCATTAATATTCCCTTGCTGCTAAGTGTGATCCCTTACAGATATGTTTACCTTGATATGAAACAAAACCACCAGCAGTGCAAATATTGTCACTGTCAAGGAAGTGCAACAGTACTTTTATGTTGCCCTAAGATTCTTCTGCTCTCTGAGCTCTCTTGTTTGAGAAGTTTTTTCTCCTTTCATTTTTTTATCCTCCTTTAAGCAAGGATAAAAACTAAATTTTAAACTGTAAAACTAAATAATAAGGGTAATTCTTGTGGTCAACAGCAATTAAGACTTGAAGTGTGGGAAATCTGGCAAGGCACAAAAGTTTCATTTTTTTTGTTTGTTTTAATGTGTAGTTTAAATGCAATATGATGAAGTTTGGACAGCCAGCTCTTCCTCTGGGAAATCCATTCAAATAGTAAGCATAGCCATATCTAAAATGGGACTTTGGGGAAAAAAAGATGATCTGATTCATGCCTTTGGAAAGGAAAAGAATCAATCAGAAACTTTTTAACAGAGAAATTCAGTCAAAATCTAAACACAATGTAGAGGGGGGGGTTAAAGGGCCTTACCTTGTTGATGTCACTCACATAAGTAGTACCATTGAGTAGGGCAAATATACTATGTCTAAATGGGCACCTTTCGGGGCTGGGAGTGGGAGGGGTGGGGGAAAATGATTAGGTGGTCCTATTAGAAGGCACTGGCAGAAAGAGTCCAAATTTCCTAACAGACAGGATAATCAGTAGCAATTAAGAGGCAAAGTAGCAAACTAATAAAGTAACTTGTCACCAGTTGTCATCTTAGTGATCAATTCACACCTCCACGACAATAACATCGACTCTTCAAGTGCTCTAATGACCCTGAATCCCTAAAGTGACAGGAGGATTAGAGCAAAGATAATGTGCTGGAAAGGTGATAATGAAGTGGTGGGATTACAAAATGAGTTTCATCCTAGATGGAAAGCAAAAGGGAGTGTTCAGTCCCACTCCAGCTATGAGGTTCACGTGGATAAACTCTCATTGACTTCCTCATCCAGTAAGGATCAGGACCTTAATTTAATTAATTAAGGCTTTTCATTTCTTAGTTAAATCTGAAACACACGACTGTGGCAGCTCTGTGTTTCCTGAAAGGAGCAGATATTTCTTAGGTAATTAAGTTACTCTCTTACATTGTTTTTTTATCTTATCTCTGCAAGTTTTATATTGCAGACATTGGTTGCTTGTATCCTTTTAATTCTGTGCAATTAGTTTTAGAGAGATTTAATTTATTTTGAATAGAATGTGCATAACTGCTTTTCCATGCACTGATTGTTGTAAGAAATGAGAAACTGAGTATGTAATTGCTCACTAACAAAATAGTGTTATCTTTTTGCTCAGCATTACAAGTGCTTAGATAGATAGATGATAGATAGATAGATAGATAGATAGATAGATAGATAGATAGATAGATAGATAGATAGATAAATACTTACTGCATGGCAGTAGCATTTTGAGGTGCTAAAACAGAAATGGTGTTCTGGTAGATGTTGTTGAAAATGCATATTTTAAAATGTCCACTATGTTTACCATATAATCAAAACAATCCTGTTCATTAAATGCCATCTGTCTCTTGTTAAATTACACTTGAACTATGTCTGTAACCCGTTTCAAAAGAATATGTTAATACTAAAGACAGGGGAAAGGGTACAACAGGCCACTTCTGGTATTTTAAGCCCCGGTCTTCATTAGATGTTACTCTGCTGCTTCATTGTAGCTAATTAACTTGTATATTGAAAACCCTTTAGAATGATTTGATACAGGGAGATGTGGGAATACATCGTGCTGGGATTAGCACATTTATATTGCTGTAGCTCTGTCCCTGCTGTTTGGGTGCTGGGGGAGGTAACCATTTACAAATTTAGCTGTATTAGGACCATTTTCAAGTGGTATAAATTCTACTGATAGCAATTTGAGCAAAATTTGCTTTACTTCAGTGGGAGATGTACAAATAGACAATTTGCCACTACACATTCTAGTGCCAGAGTCTGCCCTGAAAGATTATTCTTGAGAAGCTTTATTTGTTATTTTGTGATTTTTTTTGGGGGTGGGAGGAATAAATAAATATGTTTCAAAATTCTGACTTTATAGAGTTGGATTTTGAAACAAGGTATTGTAACTTCTTTGGTAATCAGAATGAAATTTTAAATACATCTGTGTTGTGCCCTCTATTCCCCTCAAGATTTTGAATTTCCTGGTTTCAGGCTTTACGGTTAAGCACTCGAAAATCTAGGTGAGCATGCTATACAAATTTTTCCTTTTGTGTACTTTATACAGCACTATTTATAAGTCTGTAGAATATTGCACGTGTGCTAATTAATTAATTCTTCATAGAAAGCTTGGCTTTCTGTGGAAAACTGGCTCTCAAGACCAAGGGGTTTTTTCCAATTTTAGGAGTAAAAAATGAAAATTCATTGCAATGCAGAACACAGGTGTGAACTTCCATATGCTGAATTCAAGCCAAGGAACATGGCTCAGGCACTTATGAGAAAATTCATGAGTGTCATGTTTCAGCACCAGTTGTACAGCCATGGAGTAGCATCAACTAGAACCAGGAAGAAATGACATCTACCATGTAATTAAATGATTCTTTTTAATTACCTGAATTGCATTATAATGCATTTAGGGTTATTCTTAAAAATAAAAAGGCATTTCTGTTCCAGACTTTAACCTAAGCATGCGGTATTAATAATGAGGGAGTTGCTGTGATATTACAGTTCTTTACACCTTGGAAGAGCAACAGAGCCACAAGACCTGTTTAGTAAAAGCTACAAAAGAGTTTTTGGAGATAATTGACTTTTTGCCATTGCCAGCCAGGGACAGAAGATAGCTGATAGTCTAGCCTATGGAGGCAATATCTCCTTGCCAATACTGATCCACATATCAACACACTCTATGAGAGGTAAGTCCTGAACTGCAGGTGTTTGCTGTGGGCTTTTTGCCCTTGGTTTGTACCAAGATGAGCACAGATCCTATAATTCACAAGGCTGTTGAGTTCACTACATGCCAAACATAGAATAGGCAGCGAGTAAAGGTGAATATGCAATAGCAATCCTTATTGCAGGAATGTGGCCTGAATTTAATATTCTATATCCATATATATGACCCCTCTAATTTTCCATTACAGACCAGATTTGATCTTTCTTTATGGTTGCAGTACATTGGGTTAGAGGTACTGTTATTTCACTTTGATGTAGAACAGCGAGCCATTTTTGAAACAATATGTTCAGTCAGTCTTTTATTTATTATTTCCTTTTGTCCTTAACAGATTGCCCATTCTAAATGGAAGAGTAGGAGCGCTGTTGTCTCGTTGGTCACCTTGCTGTGAAGTTGTGATGTAGCAAATGGCTAATGCATGAATACATGCAGGGACAGTTTTAACCCACATTTCACACCGTCATAATCAATTCATTGGTTCTGAAGAACAAAACAAAAACAACAGCCCTTGTCCAGCTGCAGCAGGCAAGAGTTAGGACATATGCTGGTGTGAAAGAGGGAGTAGGGCAGGAGACCCCTGCCGAAAACATCAGAACAAAGGGAGTGCAATCGCCTTGGCAAGGCATGGGATGACTTAAATACCCTTTTGTATGAAATATGAATGAGTTGGCATTGTGAATTGCAGCATGGGGGGCTCCTCCGCGTCACCGATTAGCCACACGATTACCCAGATTACACGGGGAAATGGCCAAGGTAAATAAGGCCAGCCTTCTGCCACCTCCTCCCTGGGGCCAGCAGTAGGCTGGCCTAACCTCTTCCCTGCTACTGGGAGCTGGAAGGGAAGGGGGTGGAGGAGAAGGGGAGTGGAGCCATAAGCCCTCTGTTTAACAAAAATAAGGATTTCAAGGGCAACAGCATTAAAAGGTCTTTCTGCTCAAGTGATGTATGGGCATTGTTCCCTGCTTGCTACACAATGTGGGAGTAAATTGCTTGGTCAAAAAGAGATCTTGTATCCTCTCCTTTGTCTCTCTGTCCTCCCAGGTTAAGGGACAGCCATCGGGTGAGGATCACAAAGAGTGTGGTAGGCACAATCCGTGTCCCGCGATCTTCTCTCCCCTCTATAATCTTGTGCATTGATTAGTTCTCCCCTCCTTCCCCACCACGCAGCTTTTATGGCCTTAGGGTAACACTGTGAAAACTGTGTTTAGCCACCTCAGGGCAGCTCAAGGAGAGATTATTTTCCTATGCTGGAGTTGTAAGGCACAAATAATCAACCTGTGATCCAAAATAAACTCATGTCTATATTATGGAAGATCAGTCTTAAATGAAGCCACATCGTAAGTGCTCAGCAATGCATGTGCTCACAGTATGAACTGTATAATGTGAAATATGTGTGTATATGTTATGCATGTAGACCTAAGCTCTCTCAAAAGTGAAGACATAAAAATGTCTTCATCACAAAGGAGCTGTTGGTGATTATAGCTTTTCAGCTGAAAAGGCTTCTAATGTTTGTATGTTTTGTAGTGTCTTTTACAGTGGTGATCTTCAACTCTTTTCTAGAATCATGGAATTGTTAATGCTGGAAGAGATTATTAAATCCAGTTGTCAACACCACTGTGTTGACTGCTAAACCATATCTCCAAGGGCCACATCCACGTGTCTTTTGAACACTTCCAAGGATGGTGATTTCAGTGCCTCCTTCAGTGCTTGATGACCTTATCAGTGCAAAACATTTTTCCTAATATCCAAACTGTACTTCCTCTGGGGTAACCTGAGGCCCCTTCTCTCATTCTCTCACTTTTTACCTGAGAGAAGAGACCAAACCCCACCTTGCAGCAACCTCCTTTTCGGCTGGCTGTAGACAACAGAATGGGTCCCCATGAGAGTTGTAGAGCAACAAGGTGCGCCCCTGTCCTGCAGAGTTTAATTGAAGGTGCTGTGTGATGTCCCATCTCCTTGCAAAGGTACTGTCAGTGCATGAATTAAGACACAGCGTCCTTGCAGGGATGAGCTTTTACACCAGGAGCTCCTTGACGCAAATGATGTTCCCAGATGTGCTCAAACCCATCTGGGCTCCCAAAGGAGACTACAGTTCCCTGGGTGATTTTTGGGGAGATTTTGGTGTCTATAAGTTGTAGTTGTTTAGAAAGGGTATTTAATTGGGTTAAACTAAGGCCTGGTTTTCCTTAGAATGGAAAAGAATCAGTTTGAGGCAATAACTGGAAATGTTTAAAACGAAGGGAAAGGGGTGGTTTGACTTCAGTGATTTTCTTTCTTTTTAGTTTCAGGTGACCTACTAATGAAATTCAGCACAAGTTTATGAATAGTTTGGCTTGTCCCATATTTGCATTCTTCCCTAAATAAGATATTCAGCTGGAAGTTTTTGCCCAAGACTGACTTGTACTACTATGCTGAGGTTATGAGTTAATGGCAAAACAGATTGGGAAACAGGCTAGTGACTGAGAATGGTAGCTCATTAGAATTTAATGGATTTTTATTCAGACATATTTCAAATAGCACCCTAGTATGGAAATATTCACAAATCTTAATAGATCACAGAGAAAAGGTGTAACTTGCACTTTTGCTCTGGAAGTTTTACACAACTGGAAGTAAAAAACATACTTCATAGCCTGCTTCACTGCTACAGAGAGCAAGCAATTGAAGTGAGACTTAAAACCCCAAACCTAAAATCAAAGAACACTCGGCAGAACTTCAAATAAACAAACAAACAAAAAAATAAGTGAAGATGAATTGCTATTAGTGGTTCATATTTTAAATCTTTACATTTCTAAATGATGAAGACATCCCCCCCCCAAAAAATATAATCTCACAAAATTTATTCCCTCATCATCAAATGGAGTGCTTGTTGTAGTTTGCCTAAGGTTCCAGGGAAAGTGAGTTCCTTGTTTTTTCTATGCTGCAAATACAGATATCAGCGTTCTAACCTACTTGACTAATTGTATTATTTTATATAATCTAAATTTCTTCTTTTTCACTTCGTACCATAATCTGCTGAGCATTACAACTTTGTCTAGTTTTATGTTAAATGTGTTTCACCCAGGATTGGGTGTCTGCTCATGCTGAAAGGGACTCTGGGTTTGTACCTGTGTATGTGCTTTGTACAGAAGGTGCAACCTCTCAGGTAAGTTGTGCTTTTCTAATACCACATTTCCTTACATTTTGGATTTAAAAAGGCATCTTGATTGTGCTGAACTCTATTGATGGTTTTCTGGGCTAACAAAAAGTGCCTGGCTTCCAGCCATTCTTTCTTTGAAGACATTGTTTTTTCTTTCTACATAGTTGTCTATTTGCAATTTATGGATGTCTAGATCATTGTGTATGGACACTTCTTATTACTTTTATCAGACTCAATCAGAATAGTTCATTGGGATAGAATGGTTTGTAAGAGATCTATATTATCTAAAAACGGTGCTGTTTGCAATTGCAACCTCAATTTTCCTTCTTTTTTTATTTTTTTTATTGTGAAATTTTGCCTGCACTTCAGGTTTGACATATAATTCCCCCAGTTATCAAAACAGCTGCAATGCTATTGGAAATAAAAGCTCAGTTCAGACCTTTCTGCTGCCTTTAAATCCAATTCTCTACAGTATTGTTTTGAAGGTTTGCCATGCTTGTGTGCTCAGGAAGTGCCTGGAGAGCCACCCGTACGCAGGTAGAATGCCAAATAAAGGAGATCTTCTCGGGCAGATCTCTTTCCACTGACCTGATTGTTGTTTAGGAGATGCAGAGATTATTGACTGAGCAGCAAGAAGGAAGGGTGAATTGATCTGATAGTGAAATTATGCTTTTTTTGCTGAGAGGGGGATTTTTCTGATGGAGAAAGAACAAATTGATTTATTGGTTAATTGAAGGAGAGAATTGACTGGGAGAGGCAGTGAGAATTTGATGAATGTCAATTACAGGAAAAAAGGGGTCTTTCAATATATGCACAAACATTTATTTATTTCCTCATTTGTCTACTTCTTAATGTGTAATGGAGATAGGTGGCTTTGCTTGACTCTTCTTGGGACTCTGTTCATTCCTCAGACTTTTGCAAGATGAATAGGCCTGACTTTGTCTGGATCTTTTTCTCCTTTAAAATATGATTGGAAATGTTCCTTCATTGAAGTCTATAAAGTTTGTTGCTGCTGTTTTTTCTTAAAGCTGTTCTTTCTTTTTCAGTTTATTAAGTCTGCCAGTGTATGTTCTTTGTCACTAACTGTGATTGTCTAATCCAGGTCTGGGTTTTAACGCATGTTAGGCATTAAAATAGAACTAATATTTTTTTCCTTTAAAAAATCTTCCAGATTTCACTAGACAACTCTCTACATTTGTAGTACCAGATCTGCTTCCATAAGTACAGTCATTGCTCCTTAACCCTTTGCAGAAGGGACAGTGATTTGTTCTGTCTGGCTGGTGCAACATCTGTAGTGAGGGCTTCAAAGTGCTACAGTAATAATAAAAAAAATACTAAAATAGTCAAAGTGATACCGACAATACTCATACTGGTAGTAATAAATAGCTACATATTGGTGCCACATAAATATTAATTACTCCAATGCTTAATTTAATTTCTAATTAATTTAGAATTAGGTTCCTAATTTCTGTCTGGATGAGGTTGCTATAATCTTCATATGGTGCATTTAGGAGACCCAGAGGTGTTTTCATTCCCATTTTACAGGAATGGAATAGAAGGCATCCAAATCTGTCTTCTGAGGACTCTTAACTCTTAGGGTGTCCTCAATGAAGTTTCTCCTTTTCCCTCAAGAGAAGGTTTCTATTCAGAAACTTCTCCATGTTGTGGGGTGGCAAATGACAGAGTCCCCAGGGATTAGGGTGGTTATTGGAGCAAAGTGTTGTAATGTTACAATAATTTCTCTCTTGCAATGACATTACCATGGGGACTGTGGGGAAACTGAATTTGACTTGTGAAGAAACTGTCTGTCCTACTTCCCTTTGTACCCTTCCAGACTGTTCAGATGTGCCATGGCCTTATTTTGTCATCGTTAGGTAAGATTCAGCTGCATTTACAGTAGGGATACTGCAGGAGTGAGCTCTGTGAAAAAAATAATAATAGAGTTTTTAAACTCCCAAGAGGAGGAGGTAAGTCCTTTAATTAGCAAATAATAGGCTTAGCCCATAAACTAAAAAAAAAAGGCATCAGAAAGGAAAGGGACATGAAAAAAAAAATCTCCAAATAATTTACACATAAAAAAGAATTCTTGGGTTTGGCTGGGGGTGTATGGCATTATTTTGAAATGCATTTAGTATTTTTAAAAAGATAGTACTTAAAAATAGTATTTAAATAAAAAGAGGAGCTTTTCTTGAAGTCACTCATCCCAGACAGCCACACTTACACCTGTATGTTTTTGAAGCAACACTAGAGGCAGGGGACTGGAGGAAGGGTATTTGGGGAGGTTTGTGCAGCTGGAAGAGATCTTTAAAATTTAAATTCTTAATGGGAAACTTATAAACACAGCAGAGCCGGACAAATATTTCAGAGTGAATAATTTATATGACAATACTTCTAATAATAGCAGGCTGCTCCAGTTCTACAGCATGACTAGCACAGTTTGACTGACACAGGAAGAGAGGTGTCACTGTCATATGATAGCCCTTGCTCTGTCTTGCACCAGCTGGGATATCACCTTGAGCTGAGCCAATCCATCATCCTGCTAAAGAAAAGATAACGGCTGGGTTTCTCCATAAAACAAAAGGGTTTGACTGAAGGATGTTTTTCTCCACTTCCCTCCCTAATAACTTAACAAGTTTGCCCCGTATAAAAAGTGGAACCTTAAAAAGTTTCCTGCAAAATCAAAAGCTTGCCCACAGACTGACTGTTAAATGTTCAATGTGTGTTTGTCAGGGATGCTCTAAGTGGTACTGAAGTTGACAGAATACAAGCAGGAGCTGACAGCTTCACTCCAGTTACAGCTGATTAAAGGCTGCAGGGACCTCGGGGCCCCATCCTGAAGAGGACCTTTGCAAATTTACCAGGGCACTTCCAGTCTGCATGTTTTGCATTGCTGGCTCAGAGTATTCTAGGTATTGCACTCAGTAATCGACTTCTGCCTCTGATTTTGGAGTGATTAATAACAGATACAGACAAATTAAAAATGCAAATGAGAATTACCTTACATTGTGTACATGCATTACAATATGTACGACAAATGACAGTGTAAAATCTAAGCATTGCAGATTTGTGTACATTCAGAGCCATTTGTGGCTCTAAAGCATGACTCAAATCTTGAAGGTGGGTCTTCTCTCAGCTTTCTCCTTTATAATTTCCAAATTCTGGCAAGTATGCAGTGTTTGTAGATGTTGTAAATACATTATGCCTTAGCCCATGCTAATTGGGGAAACCTTTTCCTCTCAGTTCTTTCCCAGGTCAATTTTTTATGGTGATGTTTTGGTTTTTTTTCCTAATCCTTCACTAATACAAAGAGAACATCCCAAACAAATATTCCTTCCTAAACATAAACAATAAAATACCACTTTTTTATTTATCATTATTTTATGAAAATAGTTGGAGATTTTTTTCCCTGTATTATTTCTATCAGGAGCTTTCTGTTAAACAAGACAACCACATTTACCCCTTTTTCCCTAAACTTCACGAAATTTCCGTCTTGCCAGATTCTTAAAACTGCTGATTTAAAAATCCATGCAATCTTTAGAACACCTTGGCAAGGTGGTTTTTAAAACACTTGAAAATAAAACATAACTTGGGGCTTAATAATCAGAACTGCAGGCACAAAATGTAGTAAGTCAAGTAACAGACATTTGTTAGCATTTTTTACATTAATCCATTAATATATTTTTAGAATTGCTAAATATTTAAAGCTCCAGACTGAGAGCTATTCTTAGGGTGATTTCTTCCCTTAAGTTGAGCTCAAGTAATGCTTTTGATCTCCATTTCCATTCACCTAGCTGGAAATTAATTTTTCAAAAGTGAATATATATTAAGAGGAAGACCCGGAAGATATGCCTCCAAATAAAAGGAATTAAGAAAATATATTTATCCTGATCCCTTAGTTGTTTATAATAATTTAGACAAATGGTTGAACAGAGTACCAGTATGTCAACAGAACCTTTTCATAGTCTGAGTCCTCTTGTGCTGATTTTTGAAAAGCAGCTTGTAATTCCTGGGGGCTTTTAAACTGCAGAACTCAAGGAATTTGCCAATTTCATCCTACTGAGCTACAAGAAGCCTATATAGGCATATTTCCATATCTATATATGTATGTAGATGTATGTATGTGTCTGCATGTATTTTTTTATATACATACATACACTCATTAAGTATATACACACACACACATATATAAAACACCTCATAAATATAAATAAAATATACCGTGCATGCAGACATGTTACACATATGTGCACTCCCTTTGCCTCCTTTTCTTCCAGTCTTCTTTGAGATTATCTTTATTTGCTTTAAGTTACTTTTTGGCTCAATTAAAGCTCTGCTAGACCCATTAAATTCAGCATCACTGGAATATTTTATTAAAACAAGACCAAAACATAAATAAGAGATATAAATTAGGATCCACAGAGTAAAAATGTGCCCATTCATGAAGGGATACTCTAATGTTTTGGTTATGATTTGGACTGCCCAAAAAAGAGGATGAAGTGAATGCACGTTATAGAGATTGGAAAAGAGGGAGCTTCGGAAAGGAAATGTGCTCTGCAGAAGTAGTTCAGTTTACATAATTTATTTTAAATATGGATCCTCTCTGGTGTGCAAACGCTCCCTCCCTCACTGCCCCCACCCCCCTCTTTTCTTTTAAAAATAGGAATTTCTGTGCTACTTGCGCTCCAATATTCCAGTTCAAAGAGGGTGCCTGGCAGTAGCTGAGCACCTGTGTACTTGACTACTTACTGCCGAGGAGCCTGGCTTGCCGGTAATCTAGATTTATGGTAAGTCTACCCTTTCCCTTCATCTACAAGGTCCAGGGACACTTGGGTAGCCAATCTGCCCTTAAATATGTCTCTGAGGAAATGGTGCTAATTAGTATTGGAATTTACAGCCTTCCATTTTATTGACTTGTCCTACTTTCTTCGATAATTAACTAATGAGTAAAGTAATGAGCTATGTTAGTCAGTCATGATGTTCAATTAAACAGCAAATCAATTATTGAAAATAGTTTCGGACAGCTCTTGTGTTGTCATGGGGAACGTGCGTGCATGTGTGTGGGGGTGCGTGTGTCCACATGTTTTAAATGCCCTAGATGGGACAGTGTCCCTCCCTGGAGGGGACACCTGGTTGCAGGAGGGCTGTGTGGTCACACCCAAACCAGACCAGTGGTCCCTCTTGCTTTCCTTGTCCACCCTCTGCTCAACTGTGCTACCCAGAGCCCTGATGCTGCACCTTGCTGAGCTGAGTTTGTCTACAGGAGGTCCCCAAAGCTCGAGAAAGACAAGATTGCTGTAAAATAGGGAGCAGTTTTCCTGCTGGAGAGGCTGGCAGAAGGATGCTATGAAGCATGTGTGCCTGTTCACTGATGTGACCCTTCTGCATCATTCCTGGCACGTGCAATCTGTCCCACTGGTGAGCAGGGTCACCTGGCCCCAAGCCCCAGAGCTCAGCATTACAGCAACAGGAAATAATACACTGATATTAGTCCTCAAAGCCTTACCTGTCTTCTGGCAAAACCCAGAGAGAGTGGCAGGGAGTTAAGGATTTTTCCCCTGAGGGCTTTGCATACCAGCCTGAGCAGTAGTTATCCACGGGAAGAGGTTTTCAGGGCCATCCTGTCACAAGTCCCCTTCACCAAACCTAAGGGAGCACTGCAAACACACTCCTGGTCACAATTTGCATGGGCAAGGGAGTGACTCTGGGGTCTGGCCTCTGCACAGCACAGATGGCTTCATTTGGTTGGGCAAAGATCTCTTTTGGCAGAATGAGAAACAGGCATTTGTTATCTCACCAATTTGTGAGTAGAGTTTTGCCTAGGAAGTGCAAAAGGCAGTTCTAGCAAAGAGAGGTGTAGCTGAAATCATCATCCACTAACCTGATAGCTCTCTAGGTTAATTATTCTTCCATTTGAACTTTTTACTATTCCTGTTTCCTTCAGGCCTTTGTTTCCTCTTTTCTGCTGCAGGAGCTGGTAGCACACCTGCTGCCCATGACTCTGCAGGTTTTCACACTCATCCTCCTGGTGACACCCAGATTTTGCTGTTAGCCTTAGTTCTGCTTTTGATGTTGAGTGCAGAGCAGCAGCATTCCCACATCCAGCATGTGAACATGTCCTGAACCTTCAGAAGTTTGGGGTCAACTTTTACTGTTCTGTGCTCTACTCAAAATAAGTTTTGACTTGCCCTGCCAAAAGACCACTTTGCTGTGGGCAGCAACAGTTTTTAGAGAAGACAGTAATATTGCATTAAGCAGAAGAAACAAAAAGTTAAGGTTATTAGATGGAAAGCTTGGGTAGGGATTAAAATTTTAACCTAGTATTATCAGCTATGCCACTAGAAATAACCCTCTTGCATAGCTCTGTTTGAATAGCAAAGTGGCACAAATAGTGCCATGCTGTGCTTGTAGGCTCTGTAGTCATATAAATATTATTTATTAGTAGTAATTATTAGTTATTATTAGCAATAGTAATTAGCCATCTTGTGATTAATTTTTTCCAAAGGTAGTGATCATACAGAAAGCTCCCCCCCAGCCTTCCAAATTCAGAAGGAAAATCAGGCCAGTGAGCAAGCTGTGTAAATATGGAGAAAGGAGACTAAATGCATTGGCCTTAGCCATTCAATTGAATCATGATTCATTAGAGAAACAACAAGCCAAAAGAAATCAAAGACAGTTCAAAAAAAGGCAACATAAAGTTTTCATTTCCAAACAGTTTTAATTCACTGTTTGTGCTCTTTACTGAGAATATGCAAGGAACACAAACATTCCCATATGATTTAAATTACAATTTACATATGAATTACATTAGAAATATGAGCTACACTAAAGAGATAATTAGTGCTGTCCTGGGTTATGTGAGCACAAACAAAATTAAATAAGAACAATTTCAAAGCCAAGTTTTGCTTTGCCTTTTCAACTAAGCTGGTTTAATCAGTGATAATGACTGAAATAAATCCACTATATATAAAACAATGCACAACATATCATACTGTGTGAAATGTCATTACTACATCCCATGCCTTGGTAAATCACACAGTGAAAAAGGAGTACAATGTCACCAATATGATGCTACACAAAATTTGCCACCTCTGGGTGCCCATGGCAGCCCAGTGTCCCTGCACTGCTTCAGAGGGAGTGACAGGGAGGGGGGGCTGTGAGGGTGTGTGTGCCAGGGATTTCTTTTTTTTTAACATGACACACAAATGAGAAAGAGCTGTCACAGGATAAAATGTCAGTGTTAGTAGAGAGCAGTGAGAGGAAGGGAAGCTGGAGAATTCAGGAAGGGGGGGGTGAGGTGGGGAGAGGAGGGAAGAAGAGGAGAAAGTGAGAAGGATAAAAAATACCAAGCAGAAGCAAACTACCTGTGCATTAGTGCCTCAGCCCCTAAATAGAGCAATGGTTTATGACTACCTTGCCTAATGAGCTAAACTCTGGTGACCATAAAACTGAAATATAATTATGACATTAAAGATGCCTATATTTGAACTTAATTATTAATTAATTTAATGAGAGAATAGGAGGTTGTAAAATTGCTAATTAAACGGCTCTGTAAAACTGCAGACGGCAGAGGATTTACCAAATGATGAATCCCACAACAGTATTTGGGCTATATCAATATTCTATTAATATACAGTATGCCAGAGGTACTGGCTAGTACGCTACTCACAGTTAAGCCGATGTGACAGGCATACAGAGTGAAAGAAAATGAAGGACATAAAATTCCAGATGACAGCAACCTTGAAGACGATCTCTGCCCCCACCTCTGTGGCAGTTTCTGAAATCAGCTAAATAAACTCAGAAATGCAGGATAAAAATCAATCTTACCATCGCAAATGTGAATAAATTGGCTCGAAGCAAACGACCCACCTATGGTCTTGGGCACCGTGGTGCTGTGTCGCTCTCTGCTTGTGTGCGGGAGTGGCCAGAGCAAATCTGGACTTAAGTGCAACAGAACAGGAGGGATGCAGCGTGAGTGTGTGTGTGTGTGTGTGTGTGTGTGTGTGTGTGTGTGATTGCATGTGAAAGAGAAGCTGAGAGAGAGCAAAAAATAACTGTCCCCGTGTGATTAGTGAAATTAAACTCAAGTGAACCTTCAGGGGCTCAATTCGAGCCTACGGGGGACAATTTTAGAGATTCCCACACTGCACTCTCAGCATGAGAGGAATTTCTCTGCAACATTTGAGTGGCAATGCCATTTGGATGACATTCATTTAAAGATATAGAGGAGGGGTGCAGGAAAATGTTTTCTTTTAGCACTGACCCTAAGTCAAAGGAAAATGCATTGGGGTACCTCTCTCTGCATATCTCTAAATGTCGGTCATGACTAATTATTGGAATAAAAGCAAAAGAAAAAAATTCAAATATCCCTTTTGTAGGAAACAATGAAACACCTCTGGGCAGCATAACACAAAACATAAACAACACTAGATTAAATGTAGGAGGTGTATTTAAATATTTGCTTGAATCCATAGGGCTGTTGCTTTTTTTACTTGCCATGTGGCATAGCTTTTCCTTTATATATTTTGGTTTTTAAATGCCCTGTTGACAGCCATAAGGAGGAATTTAGCAAACAATATCAAGAAAATCAGTGGAAGGGGACTTACCCTCCACTCTAGAGGAAACAATACAGTCATCACAGTAACATCCCCCATTTTTGAAATTAGGTGGAGGATCTTGAGACCAAGACCAGGAGCTATATTTCTTTCCCCTTCGTCAGTTCTGAAGAAATTACATAAACTTTGAGTGCCTCAGTTTCTGCTTTCTAAGCTAGGAATAACAACAGCTCCATGCCATTTATCATTCATGTTTCAGAACAGTAAATGGAAGCTTGCAAGCAATTTCTGAGGAATTGATCTCTGGAAATCACTTTTTATTGACTGGTTTGGGACAAGACTTTAGGAAGTGTCACTTTTTCCTTTAGAGTTTGGTTTCGTTTTTTTTAAGTGTCCATATTTGGATCTATGTATGAAGTAATTTTAAGGTGCTATGGGCTTCACATGATGGTCTGGTTTAATAATAATAAATACTAATACAGTTTTCAGTCTCTTGATGCTCAAAAACTTCACAGTGGGTTTTGCATGAGGATCTGCAGCTAAAAGAGCTGCTGCTTTAAAAAATCTAGATCCCAATTTAGAAAACTACTCTGGCTGGTTTCTGTCTTATAATATGTGCAATTAATAAATATGAAAGCTTCTATGCATTTATTATCGTTGTATCATGCCCTGCAGTTTCACAGATCCAATTTCTCAAAAAGTGACTTCATCTACCAGAAATAAAACCAGACAGACTTCTTCTATTGTATGGCCAATTATCAAACCTGCCCCTTGATTGGAGGCTTTTGTGAGCTTTGAACTGTGTTCTTGCTCAGGCTTCAAGCCCAATGAGACAGGTAATGGGTTAAAAGCTGCAACTGGTGGGTTTCTAGTAAAAAAAGAAATTCCAGATGGCTCATCACCACCACATTGCAGGTTACACATTTGGAGCATCAAAGAAATTGCCTCTTTATCTCCCCCACAACTAGCACACGGTAAACTTTATTACAGGTAGGTCTCATGCTTTGCTCAAAACATTCAACCTGCAGCACAGTGGCTGGCTTGAAACAGAAGAGAAAGAAAGGTACAGAATCTGGAGATGCCCTTATATTCAAATTCCCTTGCAGCAGCCCCAGGTGAGACAAAAAAATCATTTTAGAAAGGGTAAATATTGGTTAGAAGTTTTGTCCAACCAAAAGCCTCTTGGTTGTTTTCTGTGATATTTGCTGCCATGCAGTTATGAGGAGATCCTGGGCAGGGATGGGCAGGGACCTCCTCATTGCAAGGAGCTTGAAAATTCCAAAGCCTGATCACCAGGAGAGAGCTCCGAAATCAGAACAGTTGTGATTAACCATCACTGATATTGCAGGGCTATGTCAGGGTCTCACTGGAATGCATGAAAGTGTGTCCAAACCCAAAGCTGTCACTGATCTGATTTAATTCCCAAGGGTTAATATTGTTTTCATCTTGATTTAAATCATCGAGGTGGTTAACTCGGTGTAAGTTACCCGTAGCTTTTGTTTGCATTTGTCCTTTTTTGTGCCCTTTAAAAAGCTTTCCCTTTTTCCCTTTGTTTACAGGTTGTAAAATATGTGACTAAATATGTTCTGCTAAGTAAGCTGCTCACTTTGTGTATTTGTTGCTGATCAAAAGGATATTTTATATCTTTAGCCAGGTTTTTAGTTTAATATAATTTAACTACTCCATTCTTTAACTTTACATAATGTTGGAATATGGTGAGTGCTATGACTCTTTTTCACTAGGTGAATGCCATTTTTATTCAGGTATTTGTGTTAGAAAATACTTATATACACCTCACAACATCCTTACAACTGCAGGAAAAAGCACTTCAAAATAATTCTCACTAAGTAAATAAATCCATCTTAAACTCAATGGATGTGTAGAAAGGAAAAATATATTTACTTAAACAGATTTTTTCACTTCAAACAACCATATTAAATAAAAGATATAGTATTAGGGTGTAGTTAAACAAACTGTTTCTGTTCATGATATCCACTGAAGCCTTCAAAATGGAAGAGCTCAACCCTTCATATCTACTGTGTGCATAATAACATAAAAACAAAACCAAGGTTTTTTTTAGACTTCCAGTTGGGTTCTAGTGTTGATTGAAGTATTCACAGAAGAACTAATTATATACTTCAGAATTAGGAAAAAACCAAAACATTTATAATTCCTGAAAACAAAATTTCTACAGTCAAAAATTCTAAACTGAGGCAAATAAATGTTGACTTTATTTTTTGTTTCTTTACTAGTGTTTTCATGAGAACAGTGTTTTAATTTTTTTTTAAAGCCTCAGAGTGAGACTAACACTGCTTACAACCATTATGGCATTGCAGAGATAAACCCAGGGAAAGAGAATATTAAAAAGTAATAAAAACTTTAGTTTCTTACTCAAGTCTGTAGATCTGAAAGTTGTAGTCTGAAAATAGAGGATTACTGTATTTATCAAAAGGCAAAAGAATATGCATTAGTTCCTGTTACTGAAATCTTTCTTTAAATCAAAAGAAGTGACACAGCATGAATAAGACAGGAAATATATGGATTCAAACTTTTCCCTCTCAGGAAACCAGGACAATTATTACATTTGGTTTGAAATCTGAAAACTAAAAGGTGTTCTCCCATGTGTGGGCATTAGCAGTATGGCAAAAGTTTGAACTGGAATTAAATTAACCACCTTGTTGTTCCACAAGGTGAATAATCAAGCTAATTCCACAAATAAACCTGAAGAGTTTAGCAGCAGTAAAATATATAAGTATTTCTGAACACACAAGGATCAAATAGATCTCAATAGCATTGAGATGACAGGTAGCTTATGATTGTAGGATATTGAGAGAAAGAAAGAGATCTATTTATTTTTTATTAGTTCTCCATGAGATCAAATTCTTCTAGAAGAAAGATAAAGGACAACTTTGGGATCTGCAATCTATAGAAAACTCATGCCTTTCATTTTGCCACCATATCATACCTTTGGATTAATCCCTCTACCCAGCTCTCCTCGGTGTTTTTTTATGAACAGCCTGTGAACTTTTCCATAACTCATTTGGGTAATTATCATAAACCCTTCTCCAAATGTGTTTAGGATAGCAAAGAAGTTCCAGCTGCTGAAGAAAACTGCAGTGACCTCTGTGAATGCTTTTTTTCAGCCTTTCAGGTGATGATTTGGAAATGGTTGCCCCACAAATCCTGGGTGCCCAGCAAGCTGCCTCACAGAATACTTGTTCTGCGTTAGGGTTGCCCAGCCAAGAGAAGGAATCTCTCCACAGTCAACCCAGGATAACTCTTTGACCTATTTTCTTTTTCTTTTTTCCATTACCTGTGGTTGTTAGTCATGTTACGCTTGGACACAAAACTTGTTACAACCCCAGCTGGTCAGAACAGTGCTTAAAAATTGCTCCAAATACAGTTCCCTGTCCTAGATTCCAGTGGGACTATTCATACAGTTAAAACTACATGCCTGTTAAGTGCTAGACTGAATTTATAGGCCAGTTTTAGACTTTAACTCCACCTTAATCTTTTGGGGTTTTTCCCCTTTTGTTTTGTCAAATTAGATAATTCTTATTTGTTGTACAATAAACTTCCCGTATATATTAAAGGCTTACAGAGGAAGCCACAGTCATGCATGACAAATATGTTAAAAAGTTTAATGAAAAGAAACTGCTGTATAAAAACCAATGTGGAAACATGTAAATTCTAGCTAAAACCAAAACAAAATGAAACAAACAAAAAACCTAAATACAACAAAGATCCTTGTGGGTCCCTTCCAACTCAGCATGGTCTGTGAGTATGTGATTCTGTGAAAGATACCTTACCTACATGTACATACAGTCTGGGGCAATGTTTTCTTCTGAAAGAGAAATCTGAATGTAGACTATATGCCATAATTTAAGTAAATATTGCCTGAAAAAATAACAGCTGTCTGTTTTCAATAGGTCCACATGAGAAATTAAGGGTAAAAAGGAAAAGGTTAGCAAGGCATCTCAGAAATGCAGGTGTTAAAGCATTAAAAAAAAACCCCAATTTGTGAAGAAGGAAGAGATCATAATGCCACCTTTTTTTCTAATATGTAGAGATGCTTTGAAGGAGGAGAGGAAGGTAAAAACATACATGTCTAAAAGACTTCTAAAGCCTGGGATATGATTGATTCACCTGTGGCTTCTTCTTTGTGGCTGTGAGACAAGTTATAAGAATTGGGACATAAGTCAGTATGTGTTCTGCGATGGGGAGGAAACCCCAAAATTATTTTATTCCTACCATTAGCATCAGAAAAGATGCCTGACATAGTAAATCCATTTTGAAAGATTAAGTAACAATTTGGTCTTTGCATTATGAAAAGTAAGATCCCATCTGGTATGAGTTTGCTTCTTGTTTACAAGTGCCTTAGTTTGAAAGAAGAATAGAAAAAAAAAAAAAGAGTTTTTGCTCATTCTCTCCAGCAAATAGGAAACCCAGCAGATGATGGTCCTCCACCCTTGGCAGGTCAGTAGGATGTCATTTATAGATGGCCATGGACATTTCTTCAGGTAACTCCATGTATATACATGCACTTGGTTATGCCTAAGCATTCCTGGTGGCATCATCTCCCTTGAAACGTGTCTCTCACCCTTTTGATGCATCCTGTCACAGCACCATGTTCTTTTACCGCATCACCAAATTATACTAGGACACATGGGAACAGCCACCCAACTGGATGACCTCACTCTTGCCCTACTTTGATCTAGTTCAGTCATTTCTGGTGACTCAGGTATATAAAACAATTCCCAGGAAATGGCTGAAAAAAACTGCTGTTCACATGGGTTGCAAGTGCATTTGGGAATACCAAGCGCAGTGAACAATTGAGCAGCACAAATTCAAGTTACACAAAGGATTTAAGTAATTCATTGGAAAATACCAACCCTAACCACAAGTTGAAAGGCCTCCTTTTTTTTTTCCATGCTGTCATCTTTTTAAGGGGTCACATTCGAAAATGCAACACACAGTTGAAATGTTAAAGGAAATAATGGGTCAATCTTACATCTCTCTTGTAATCAAGGGCACGGAAAGGTACACGTGTACACATGATGAACAAATATAAATACCTTCATTATAGCAATGCTAACACAGATTCTCCTGCTCCACCTATGCACTTGTGGTATCAATACATTTACACACACATTTATACTCATAAATGAGGGGAAAATTTATTAAAGGAGACAGAAAATTGGTATTACCAGTTGCACCTTTGGGTCTCTAAGCCACCTTCAGAACAGTTTAAGAGCAGAGAGTCTGCTTATACTAGTAATATAACAATGCAAAATAAACTTAAACAAGGGTGTAAATTACATTCAATCTGCCCAGCCTGATACAAAGGGGAGGATACTTAAATGAGAAACTGCCTCAGAAACTCTTCCTCTGCAAATTGATTAACCTATCAACATTTGCTGTGGTCTGGTCATCCTCTAAACAAATATGACATGATGTCATAATGGAATAATTTTTTTTTTAAACTGCTTGACTTCAATACAAGAAAAACTAGAACATTTTTATTTCCACTTTGTTTTTTTCCCACTTATATCAGTTGCTTTAATGAGAGACATTGCCTTTCTCGACAGGCCTTCTCTTTTGTCTCTTTACACCAGCATGGCAACAAGAACATTACCACCATAAAAGTATGTGTTACATTTAAAAAATGCAGCAGGAGAGAAAATTTGAAAATTCATTCTTTCCTCCCTCTCTCTCCCTGTGCTCCTCAAGCTCTTTTGTATTGCCACTTTTTCCTGCCCTGCTTATGGAGAGGTTTATTTCTGCTCCAGCAATGCAGTTTAGAGGCGGGTGGATCACAGTTGTGTGTTAAATCATGAACAAAACCAATCTGTCTCCCTCTCCCTCTCTCCCCCTTTCTTGTTGTCTGTCCTTTTTACTTAAACATAGCTTCTAGGTTAATGATTCATTCTTCTAAAAGGCTGCTGGGCCTACCAGATTATACTGTAAAATCTCCCATTCTGTTTATGTTTAAAATACAAGATTAAAGCAGTGGTCATGCTGGGGGAAATGGTTCTCACACAGAACAAGAAAGGATCAAGCCACGTCTGCCGAATCCAGGCTGTTTTATCAGGGTCTGTTGTTTTGGTGTTCTGCCAGGCACCAAAGAAATGCTGGTGGGCTTTGAAACTTGGTAGCCATTCTTAGACTGAGCACAGCAAGGATCTAAAATAAGGCTTATCACACACTAATGTTCCTCTGAAAGTTACAGCAGCCTAGCTGTCTATAAATTGCAGGGGAAGCACTTGAGAAATAAATTATTCAGTCCTAATCAGAAGTGAAAAGGTGAAAGATTTTATTACAAAGTAGCCTATATGGTATTCGGGGCTAGGAATTTGCCACTGGTACTGTGGCATCAATATCCAGGTCATATATAGCCAAACTATCAGTGGCATTAATGCTCTTTTTTTACCATGCTGTGCATTAGCATGAAGGCAAATCAGAGCCAAAATTACTTTTTTGAATTTTTTTTTTTTTCCTACAGTGTGACTTAGTCACCAGATCAAATAGGTTGATCCATAAAAACTAGTTGGGCATATAATGCCAGGCAGATATTAGACTGGAGATTTGTATACGCTTGGAAATTTACAAAAATAGCTCATTTGAAATAATTGCTCTGGAACAGCTATTTGGGCAGAAAAGCTGTAGGGATATTTCTCAACCATTTCAGATTAGTTATCTCAGTAAATTTCTAAGTATAGACAAGCCCTCGTGATGAGTCCTGCCAAATGAAGATTGTTCTATTCAATTAGCTCTCATTAAGGAAGGCAGAGAGGGGTAGAGGTAGATTCTCATTAAGTATAAATTTTCATATTTATTAAGCAGAAGTGAGAACAGACAAGTTCAAATTCACATATATTTTGTGCTCATTGAGTGAAACAGACCTTCTAAAGAAGCCATGAGCCTACTCACTGGAGGTATGAATGTGTCTGGAAAAGGATGTTTGCTGTTTGAGGGACCTGGGCAAATGGGAACACCTCCATTCTAGGTGAGAGCCTGAATTATGGTTATGAATCATGATTATGAATTAGAGTTATTTCAAGGAAAGGTCATGCTAGAAGCATTTTATGGTTGGTTTGTTTGGGCTTTTTCTCCTCAAAATTTTGAGCTCAGTTTTTAAGCAGGACAGGGAATAGCTGTAAATAAAAGGCAGCACTTGCAGGAGCAGGGAGTGAAAATGCTCTAAGTCGGGTGTCAGCATCTCCATAAAAGTCAAGTTTGGCCATAAAAAGCTGACATCTTTTCTAACTGCAGTGTTACAGGCAGAAGTGCTTTTAAGCACTGAGGAAGCAGAGTTTAAACAGGAAATCCAGACTTTCACCCACTGTATTTGTGAGTAGAAAATGCTGCATTTGGTACTCAGAGTAGTCTTTGACAGTGCTTTGTTGAAGCTGTTTTTCACACTTGCACTGATGGCCATGACCTTCCTCTATTCCAGAAAACTGTCTTAGAGAAAAGAAGTCTAAATTCTTTCTAAAACCCCGTGACTAAAGAAATTGCTACATGCATATGGATTAAAAACTAGACTGATTATTATACATATTTAGATCCGTATTGGACACAGATTACTATGCAGGCCAGACTAAACACTTTTAATTTAACAAACCAGTAGCTGGCTATAAAGAGAGGGTGAAATAAATGTTTAATATATCCTATATCATCTTTCCCCAAATGGCTTCTATTTATCATCCAAGTACCTAATCAATGTAACTACATATAAAATCCACAGATTTTATAGTCCAGTAATAAGTACATGCAAATTATGTTGTCATATAAACATACTGGCTCAAAAAGATGTATAATACCTATCACACTAGTTAGCCATTATCTTAATTATGAAAGGATTATCCCTGTAAAGGCAAGGCCATAATATAATAGGAGTACTGAAATATGAACAGTCTCTTGCTATGTTTACTATTAATTCAGACTGCACTTATATTCCCATTTCCCTTTTTCTACTGTTTATTTTTGTTAATGTTTATGTGTCCCTTTGTAAGCAGCAATATGGTACAGCATCCCATCAAATTCACCATGAAAGCTCCAAAGAGCCATCCTAAGTATATTAATCCTCCATAAAAATAAATAAGCTATATGAGAGAGAGCATTTCTATAAGGCTTGAGTGTTAGTACTGGCAGCTGGACCATGAGGTGGTGAGAATGTGTGTGCCAACTTTGAGATTCATGCATGAAAAAGCAGTTTGCCTTTTTTTTTTTTCTTTTCTGAAAGGGGTTTTATTAGTGAATTTTTTTTCCTCTATTAGTTTTCCTTTTTTTGTAATAATGACACCATCTTTATCCCTCTTTCTGTGGAAGTCAAAAATGCTTTCTGAAGGGCAGGTGAAAGATAGGGGAGTCTGAAAGAGATTAGGTCACACAAGAAAGATGTTTCACAGTTGGGACTTTACAAATACAATACTAGGAAAAACAACAAATATAAGTAAAACTTCATCTCTTCCTGACATTACATTTGCTCTGATGTATTTTCTGAAAGCCGCCCAAGTATAACTATTTATTTTAACTAAAGTAATCAAGATTAATGTCAGCAGTTATGACACACGCTGTTTGCTAAAGAACACATAGAACAATTGCTCAAGGCAAGCTTCATTAAGAAATCAGATAAAATTAGTAAAACTGATTATATTTCAAAACTCAGCAGCGGCAGCAGCTCAAATTGCCATTCAGGAGTCTCCAATTAACACAATTGGTCTTGTTCACAATCAGCTTTGTAATCTCATTAGCCTATTATATTTTAATCATTGGGATAACTGCACAACAAAACTTATTTTATTTTTGCACTGAGTGCTGGTGGCATAAATGAATGTGCAATATACTTTTTCTTTCTCTTTTTCTTTCTTTTCCTTTTTTTCCCCCCTCATCCAGAGAACAATTCAGACTCCTTAGAGCATTATCCTGGTTACAGATTATTACCAAACACTCCGTCAGTGCTAGGGAACGCTGACAGCAGGCTTCTAATTTGGCATTAATTGGCAGGGGACTAATTGCATAACTGACATTGCAAGTGAAACTTAGAGAGTGTAAGGTAGGGACAATGCAAAGTATCAGAAGAGAGAGAGAGGGGAGAAAGAGCAAACAAACGCCTGCAGACAGCTCTGTGGACACACGCATATAATTCATTTGCCTCCTTGGTGTGCTGCCTTGTTTCGTAAATGTGTTCCAGAGATATTGGCCCTTGTAAAAACACAAAGTCTTTCTGTCCTTTAGGTACTGGCAGTCTGCAAATGCCTACAATACCAGTGTTTCATTGATATTGAGTATTGCCTGCTGCAATGAGATTATGTTCTATTGATGGGAACTGGGGTGTAACATAGCCATCTACAGAAAGCAATAGGTTGCCCTATTTTCAAGCTGAAAATGCTATGTATTTTATGAACTGCCTCTATCTTGCACACCAGGGATGTCTCTGTGGCTAAAGCCATAATAGGATTTTCCTAAATGATACAGAAATACAAATATTCTGACTGAGCACTTTTCTGGGCTCCTCTTATTTACCAGCAAGCTTTGATACAGTATTTTGCTTCCGTCTTTTAAAGGACGTTTTCAATTTCCCATTTCCCTTATGAGTGCTTCCTGTAAAGGTGTCAATAACCACTAATTGCGTTCTGCTTGGCCAGTCTGCAAATCAAAACAGCAGAGGCAGCAAGCCAATATGCATTCAAATCCCGTTACTTGGCTGCCTCATTCTCGACTGGAAAGATACGAGAAGGCAAATATTCATACAATTGTATGCCGGGAAATTCAGAGTCGCTCTTGTGATCTCCAAAAGATACCTGTGCGGCTGCTGTTAATTCCCAGACTTTTATTTTAAGAGGGTTACTGCTGGGGGTATTTCAGTGTGGTTTCTTTTATCTTCAGTCCAGAAAATGGCATGTCTTAGATCAGAGCAGATGTAAAAGGAAATAGCTCTGCAGTAAGAGCAGAGGGTATGCAATAACTAAATTAGCATCGTGCTTCCACAGGCAGGCAGGCCAGTGACAGAACACGGTGATTTTGCTGTATTGGTGTCCTAAGCAAATGATGGGTGTGATTTAACCTCGCTGAATATCATACAGTGTAAGAAACAACTGATTTGATTATTTTTGCTCCTGTTTCATGACTTATATGTCAGCAGAGTGTTGATTTTCTTAAATCAATTTGTCATGCCAAAGTGTTAGCTGCCTAATTTCTGCTTGTAATATTCAGCCTGGAGTTTGGTTGAGAGCAGTTTGTTGTCAGCATTTACAACTCCAGTTCAAACTGCTTTGATTTCACACTGAGGGCCATTTTCCTTTTGTGGTTTGAGGAATGAGCTTTCCATGGGGGGGGTTGTCCTCCAACAGAGTTTCCAGAAACACCTTCCACAGATTTTTTTTTTCCAATTTCATTTAAAGTCTTCATTTTAGGCAAATATTTTCACCAGAAGATTTCATATGCAGAGGAAACACATAGGATGTCCAGAGGTGCCAACAAACTGACTGAAAACACCAAGTGCCTGTGTACAGGGCAATCCATTTCCAAGACCATTTTGTTCTGCTCTGACATGGAGGTGAAGCAGAGGTGCCATCCCTTCTGACTCTCCCCACCATGGCCCATTTTGAACCACACTTAGCTTGGCTACTAGGGGGCCACAGGTCTTGTACTTCTGGTGACCATAGGGATGGTCTTTCCTGATGATGCTGGAGGATGGTCGAGTCACAGGCTTTTTCTCTTGTGCCTATGGATCCAAAAGCAGCAATCTGTCCCTCTTCCACAAAGCATGCAAGCAGGTGCAGAGCAGTTGGATTAATTAGCATTGAGAGAGTATGGGAGATGTTTTCTTTCATCTGCTATTTAGCATATCTGACTGTGTTTATAAAATCAGACATTTGGAAAGCATGAAAAGGTTATGCCACCATCTTTTTGGGGGGCAATAATTTGAATAGATGATAGATTTTGTTATCACTTTGCCTAAATAACTTCCACTGTTAATTGCTTTTAGTGTAATAATCAACTTGTCACCTTCTACCCTATTCGGCTAGTTTTCTATGAGAGACATAGAATACACTTAAGATATTGGACAAACTTGTGATTATGATGCTCGTTCTCAAACTGAAAAATGCTAGGAGGGGACCATTAAGATACCAGTTTGAGCTGCTGCTTACCACAAGATGTCCTACAGTGGTACAAGTAGCTAAGGTAAGTCAAACCTCACACAACTTTGTTGTTGTGAGATATTTGGTGGTGTTTCTTTTGTTGTCATAACAGACTTCAGAGATGCTGTTGACTTCTTCACGCTGTGTTTTGCCTAGGTCTTTGAATGAAAGCAGGCTCAAAAGCGCTCTGATCTCAAGACTGATGAACTTAAACACACTGATGTATCCACTGCCAGCCCCACTCCCCATACCCTGAGTGTTCTGCATTATCACTTCCTTGCAGAAATTCTTTGGTGAGGATTTCTGCTTTCCTGTGAAGGTTTGCAGGGGTGGCAGCTGAGGCCAGCTCGTTCTTAGTATCAAGTGGTGCTGTGGTGCGTAGATATTGCAGAGTGTCAGCCAAACCAAACTGATGCTATTTAATGCTATAAGTCATGGTTTCTGACAGATGCTGGCTTATTGGTGTATTTTGTTCACCAAGCATATTTTGCATGAGTTGCAAAGGTGGTGCTATCAGTGGAAGTGGAATAATGATGGCAGGCAGAAATGCACAGGCAGCAGCAGAGCATCAACACAGAAGAAAAAGGTGAGGGGCAAAAGTTGTTATGATGTTTAAATGGAGCTGAATTTTGCTTCAGAATCTGTGATTGAGCATTTCTGCTGCTGGCATTCATGCTGACCGTACCCTTATCTCCTTGGTCCTGAGGTTTAAACCTGTTGACTTCAGTGCACTGTGGAGCAAGCTGCTTGCCAGCAGCTGCACTCAGAGTATGTGTGAATATTCTCCCTCACTGTGTCTGTAAAGTGTATTGGAAGGAAAGTCAATGAGGTTAAACTGCCACCTCCTACACCCAGGAGACAAGCAAGCTACTCCCAGGCAGTAGACTGAAGTATTTGAAGCTGTGGTACTGCCTACACACAGACACACACACCTGGCCAGCTGGGAGAGGTCTGCATCATCTATGATGTGATATCCCCAGTCACTGTAGATTTAAGAGTTAAAGTGCTTTCAATACTTAGTTATTTTCCTAAGAAAATATTTCTAATAATTATGAAAGGCTAGTGTAGCTTTGTAAATACTCTTAAAGACAACTATTTATGACACTACTGAAAGAAATGGGTTTTTTCCTTCACAGTGGAGACTGGCTTACTTATTCATTTATTTCTTTGCCCTTTACCAAGGTGGTTCACATTTTACTTATGTGAGATTCTTTGCAGCACTAGACAGCCATTTTAACTCTGGGAATGCAGTACACTGCATGGCCAAGGTAGCTTTTCAAAGGCTGCCCACACCTTGGTAGAATCATCTGTTTTTTTCCCTCACAGAGCAGCTTCTCCTTTCAGACCTGGGCTGCTGGGGTACCATGTGCCCTGCAGCCATGTGTGCCATCTCCTCTGCATGCCTGGCTCTCCCATTGCTGTTCTTTGTTTCTGCTGCTTCCCAGCCTTTTTCACTGCTGGTCTGGGTACACAATGACTCTGGAAGACCATTAGCAAAGCAAATTAAAATTATGTGCCTTGGATTTTGCACCAGCGAGCCTCAGTTCAGTTTCAGAAGTTCATTGTTAGTCTTTCGGTATGATAGTGACTCCCTCAGCAGCTCAGACAGCAGCAGCAGATGGGCCTAAGAGTTATGTTTCTGAGCCTGCCTGCCCCTCCTTGCTCTTCCTGTCTGTCTGAGTGCTCACATTTTGTGTTGTAAAATCACACAGCGTGTATCCCAACACCACCCCCAGCAGCAACAACAGAAAAACCCTGGGACTCACAGAAAATGTATCTGTGGGACTGAAAGATATCTCAGGATCCCAGGATCCTGCTTTCTGCAGTCCCAGGTTGCATTCCCTAGTTAAGCACCATCAATATCAATACTTAATGGTATTCTCTAAGCTCAGACAGTGAAGAAAATAGGGTTGTTATCTATCAAAGCACATTTTAGTTTTTGACAAGTAAAAAGCAGCATGGGGAATGCAGTAAGTCTGAAATGAAAGCCTAAAAGAAAACTCATATAACATCTGGTGTCATTTATCCCCTGTTGGCCTTCCATAGTGTGATATGATGAGCTTGTTCTGATTTAAGATCAGATGATTTGGTTTGAAAGAGGGGAGTGGGGGATGCAGGCAGTCTGGCAGCAAATTGGGATACAAAATCTGCTCAAATAATTGGAAACACGACAGATTTTCCTTAACTGATGCCAGTGGCATCTTAGTTTATCCATCTCTCTCAGCTGAATTTGTTAAGTGCATTATCTTATTGGTTTTAAAGTTTTCATCTCACTTATTTGCAGGGGAAAATGTGAGCAAATCAGTCATGATGGATTGCCTAATTTTCTGGGCTGAATAAACCAGTTTTATAAGACTGTTGATTCCTGGGTTATTAGTTAATAGAAACATTTATCAATTTCTTTGTAGAGAAGGGGAAAAAAACTTTAACCAATGATTGCATTTTAAAACTTCCATTAATGTTTCCACATAATGCTTAGTGTTGGACATGAATATGGTAATCACAGATTTAGGGTTGGCTTGAAGCAGACTTTTTTTGTGTCCTTCATCCTTTCCCTTTTTTCTGTAGAAATTAGAAAAAAAAAATCAAGCAAAAGGATGTCATTAGATTGGTAATTATGTTGAGTGTTCTTTAATCAAGGAAAGGGGCAGAGGAAGAGAAAGATCATTTCCCAGCTAGCAAATACAATGCCTGTTTCTATTCCAAATTTTCTTTACACAAATGGGGCCTGATACTGTGAGCTTGAACCCTTGTGACTTACCAGTCTCTGTCTTCTTCTTGGTGTACTCAAGTGTCTCCCATATGTTAACACTCACTACTGTGTGATGTAAGCACAACGTTAGTTACCTACTATTCCATGAAGACCTTGAGGTACTTGTGTCCTAAATAAACACACAAGTTTTTTGTGTGGTTCACAATCAAACCTCTGAAAATGTTGCTAGTAGAGATCCAAGTGATATAATCTGTGGAAAGACACTACTGAAAAAACCAAAAAACCAAACCCCAATACTTTCTTAAAGACAAGGACTCTCTTTCTTGTTTTACTGAAGTCTTATCAAAATTTGGTTTTAAATGCAATGTTTTCAAGTAGATGAAGACCCAGTGTAAACAGAGGGGTGATGCTGCCAGATGTGGCATGACACCCTTCCCCAGCTGATGCTCACAGTGACAAAAAAAATGTTCTTTTGCCCTCATTGGGGGTGTAGTTTGCCCTCACCCAGGGCATAGCTGTGCCCACGACCAACACATTATAAAGTCCTTTGCATAAAGGGCCTTAATATAACTAAGGATCTTTGCACATTGATCAAACCCAAGTATCATTTAAAGAGACATCAAGTTCAGAGCAAGAATACATCATGTGTGGACTGGTGAATAATGAACTCACGTCCTAAATGAGATGCAGTATGTCCATTAAATTTTTTTAACACCTCTATTTCCATTTCTATCTCCTTTTTAACATCTCAGATACCTGTATTGTGCCTTGGTTCCAGAAGTGCAAAAGACACTTCTTTCAGAATAAGAATGAAGGGAGTTAAAAAACTTTTATGCAAGTAGACTTTGCTGTGAAATGTTATCTTTTGTTAGTTCAAAGGTTTCTGAAGATATAAATTCTTCACAACTGCCCTGAGGTACTGAGAATGTAAATTGAATACTTTACAATTTGTAGACTGTTCCTGCAGTAATGTGTATCTCCTCTGTGAGTGAGTGTTTAGGGATTTTTCAATTACTGTAGTCTGAAAACTCTCTGAGATTCTTTAGGGCAGAAAAAGGCTTCCTTCTCAAAGTTGAGTCACTGATGTTCAAATTAGCTGCCAAAAGCATTCTAATGATCTGTGTTCCAGATTTTGCTAAACAGGGAAAAAAATTGGCCCATTTCACCAGGGGAAAGAATAAAACACCCCAAGCCTTTCCTTCCCCACCATAAGCATTCAAAGGTTAGGCATTTTGCCAGGGTCAAGAGTGAGATGAATTGTTGACAATAAGTACACCTTGTTCGATAGGTCAAGGTCATTATTAAAGGATTCAAATGAACTTCTTTACATTTCCAGGGCTGTAGCATATGTGTGGCCTCCAGGCTCACAGTGTTGTTTAATAGCTTTTGCGAAGCTGTAAGTTAAATGATAAATTGGTTGAATACGTCTTTAAACTCAGTCCATTTCAAAACTGTATACAGTACCCTCACACTTTTGTACACTGTGAGCAAATGCATTTTACAGAGCACAGTGCAAATGGTCAGAAATACCAGCATTGTGCCAGATGATTATGATTTAGCAGTGTTTACTGTAGACTACTCGTGCTACAGTTTATTGCTGCTAAGGTCAATAACTAATACAATTTAACAGCTATTGTACCTCTAACAAGCAAAAGATCCCAGTGTATTTCTAAACACGACGTGCATCTAAAATAGTGCTGTTAAAAACACTGAGGGTGATAGAATTCTATAATATTAGGTAACTCATTAGGACATCATGAGGATCTTCAGATCAGCAGAGGTGACCATCTTGATCCTTCTGATTGTCCAGGGCTGAGCTGCTTCCTGGCTTGAGAGCTGCTGGCTGCATCATCTGTGGGATCTTTCCTAAACCCATGCATTGGTCATCTATCTTCAGATACAGCACCTATGTAATTAGACCTCAGATGAGTTGATGCAATTCTTTTGTCAAGATTTGGGTTGCTTATGCAGTTTCTGCACTGTGACTGGTCATTTGGAGCCACTTCTGACACAGGAAGTGGGGAATGTTCTCTAAAATTAAAAGGGAGCAGATTAAAGAGCCATGAGACGGAGTATTTTTTAGAATCACAGAATCATTCAGGTTGGAAAAGACCTCTAGGAGCATTAAATCCAACCATTTACCCAGCATTGCCAAGCCCACCAATAAACCATGTCCTGAAGTGCCACATCTACAGGTCTTTTATATGTCACTAGGACTGGTTACTCAGCCACGTCCTTGGACAGCCTGTTCCAATGTTTGACAACCCTTTCCTTGAAGAATTTTTTCCTAATAGCCAATCTAAACCTTCCCTGGCTCAATTTGAGGCCATCTTGCAATGCACAAGAGTTAACTGATGGAATTCTTTGCCACAGGGTGACATGATCTGAGAACTGGAAAAGTAGAACTGAGAAAGAAATCAGTAGTATTTGGAAACTGTTTCATTCTGGTAGCCTGGGTATGTTCAGCCTTCTCTGCTGCCCATTGTTTGAAAACATTTAGGGAGTATTTCATGTCTCCTTTAGAGCTTTTTCCTACCTCTCAGCCTGTTGCTCTCTGGCTTGTATTGTCTGTTCACAGACCTTGTTTTCAGTCAGATCCCACTTATTACAGTCCTTCTAGTCCTTGGAAGAGATCAACCAAAGATTCACTGTTTCCTATTCCATTACTTCCTATCCACCATATTAGTTTGTTACACTGCTTGCTTTACTATTTAGATGTGACTTTCTAGTCATCCCAGATACTTTAAAACCATTTAAATTGTATAAAATGCGCATGTTAAAAAAAGGAAGAAACTGTATTATTGTAAATGAGACCCACACCTTTACAGTCTATAAATTCAGGTCACAGTTTCTGGTGAGCTTCTCTTCCCTGCCTCCAGCTCTGCCAAAAGCCTCTTCCTGCATTCCCAGTGGGCTGGTGTGTTTTTAGCCATGCCTAACATGACACCTCTGCTTCTCTGCAGATCTGCCAAGGGTCAAAAGTCCTGCAGTGTGCTCTTCATAGACCATCTGCACTATGCCTGGCTTTCAAGTGTGTGATCCACAGGGAGGAGATTTGTCTGCATAGGAATTCTTCGTGGGATACAATGAATGCATAATTAAAGAGGATTTTAATGCATGGAAATATCAGAAATGTAACTTTGACCATCATGTCAGGGCTTAGGCATACCAGAAGCATTTCTGTGACTTTGAAGAAAAAGAAGTCACAACTGATAAGTCTTCCTTAGCAGCTCACTTCTGAAACAAAATCCTGCTATCATTCTCCATTAATAACAAGGGAAACAGGGACATAAGGACACTGACAATTAGGTTATATGCCACAGTTAAACCTCTTGAGACCTGGGAAATAAAGAGTCAAGAGCAGTTTGGTGAACACATAGAAGGCATGAGAGTATTTTCCACACGAGTTTCTTTGCAACCCAACTTTTCAGCTCTGAAAAGTCTTTGACTTTTCTCTAGCGCTATTTAGTTGCACAAATTATTCAGGATAAATTGAGTAACTGGGCTGGATTACGCAGTTTGATGTGTTTATTTCTGGGTGAGCAATTTCTGGGATCTGTTAATGTTTCCCAGTTGGATTACGGAAGCGACGAGTTTCCCCCTTTTCTGAACGTCGTAAGGTTCTTCCCCACTGGTCCCTTGCCGGTGAGGATGACATAATCTGCCGTCGGGCCTGTTCCCTGGCAACCATCCCATTTCTTGGCTCTTTCCAGCTGAAAGCCACTCTGAGTCACCCTGCACATTTCCAGTGTATCAAACAGACATAGGCTCGAGTTAATCTTGTTAGCACAATGAGGCAGTTTTCAAACATTGCAGCAAATCAAATCATCCCTAAGGACCAGGAGGGAGGGAGGAGAAGGCGGAGGGACGGTGGGGGAGAAGGAGGCGAAGGCTAACCATCAAAGGTGGAACAAGCACAGAGGGAGCCTGGCTGCTACCTGGTCAGCAGGATGCTCTGGAGAAGCCCCACCAGATCCTCCTCTTCCCAGTGCCACCTCCCTTCCCACTGGTCCCCACATCTGTGCCATGCTCAGAGCGAAGGCAGCAATGGGCAGCGACAGCGAGAGAGCTCATCTATCTGTGAGGAAAGAAGCAGCTTTGATGGTTCCCCAGTGGATGTAATTGTGCTCATTACTGCCCATTTACATTTCATCACTCGATTATCGCAAATGCCTCATTACTGTTGATAAGGGTTTGCTGTTGAACTACTTGCTAACTATTCATTCCTGAGCTTTGCTGTCATCAGGCAGACCCGTGTGAGACAGGAGGGGACTGGGGAGGGCTGGGGGAGAGGGAAGAGCATGAAGAAGACATGGGGAGGGGGAGGAGAGACGGGAGGTGAGAAAGGTCTTCTATCAGATTTGATTAAAGGCTGTGATTTAAATCGATATTTAATAAAGTGGCTGCTGCCACATAACGCGTGCAATTCCCCATGCAGGCAGAATCATGAATCCGAGGGCCTTGCTGCCTGCTACATAACTCAATTGGGTTTTGTGCACTGGTCTGGCACCTGTGTCCCTGAGCACAGCGCCTCCGAGGTAATGGGTTTATGAGCCGATGAACAGAGCTGATAGGTTCTAAATGGATTAACTAGGTGTCTGCAGCCTAGTGATGAATACATCAGGAAAAAAAAAGGGAGAGAGAGAAAGGAAAAAGGAAAAAAAATTTTCTGCATAAGCGGAGAGTGATAGAATGTGTTGACAGACACTGTGACTGTCATGAACCCCACAGGGTGAAACACTGCTCAGCTCCTGTCAGTCAAGTGCTCTCTGAATAGCGGGTGAAGATACTAAGCAGCGAACTTCAAAGCCTGCAGGTGACAGGTAGCATCACCCTGCTGCTGCTCCTACACCTGCTGCAAAAGGCTAAAATGCAGCATGACTCATCTCACAGCCATGGCCAGCCTGTGATTTCCTCATAGGTGCTGCATACGCCTCTTCAGCTGGTGGGGCTGCCTTCCACCACGGCACATGCTCCAGCCAGCCTTCATGTGTATTTGGGTCGCTGGGACAGGTTATTGTTGCTACTGTTGTGGTCTCACAGTGGTTTCTCAAGCAGGGTTGGATTTCTGCAGTGCTGAATCCCTCACACAGACATCCACTGTAGGGCAGTTCCTGTCCTTAAGTGCTCTTAAAGTGAATAAACCACAAGAGTGATGATGAAAGAAGTATTATCATGTTCCCAGCTGGGGGATAGGAAGTGACAGATTAAATAATTTGCCCAAGATTCCATAAGATAACTGGATATTGACCCCAAATCTCTTAAATTTGAATCTAATGTCCTAACCATGGAATCATCCTTCCTCCTGTGGAAGAGGCCATGGAGTCTCACAGTTCATGATTCATCTACAGAATATGTTGTAAGTGAAAAATAAAATCAGACAGACTTTAATGCTGACCTTCATTTACTGCTATTAAGCTACCAACTGTACAACAGTGGGTTGGAGACTTTAGTGGGTTTATGACTTTTCTATCACCTTTCATATTGGCTAATAAGATACATGTTTTGTAAGTGCCATAATTTGCCACAGCACTGCAAGAAAAAAAGAAAAAGTCACGTTAGTATATGTAGATGTTCCACACATAAACGAACCAGTGTTTGTATTTGCTGTCACAGTTACACAGGAGTTTAACCAGGCTGGATTGAAGTTTCTTAGAATATGTCACCTTTTCATCAAAAATTGAAAACTGTACACTTTTGTTTGAAAAATACTTCCACAGTACTCATGGGAGTTACATTTTGAATTTTTATCCCACCATTGTTCTTGCTGTGTGATTCTCCCTAAACAGATTACATTGCATATAGTTTTCACCTCTTGCTGAGCTGCTGCAATGAATTATGGAATCCATTGGTTTCCCATGAGAAATGAACTCTGAAATAGCAGTACCCGAGATATTTCAAAATTGAAATCTTTAAAATAATAAAATAAAAAAAAAAGTAAGAAAGGAACCTTTTGCAAGAAATAGCAGATTTTATTTTATTTTTAATGGAGTAATTTTTAGCCTTAAATGTAACATAGAACAGGGTAGGCACACCAAATAGCTGCTTACTATGTTGTTGAACATAAAACACAATTTAAACCTGTTGTGTGACCATGTTAACCCAAGATTTCGGAATTCTGCCCAGTCAGGATGCACCCAGGAGAGCAAATTTTCTGAGGATGCTGAACTTCACTGCTTTGTTTGAGGTATTGCTCTGCACCTACATTTGCTGGTTCCTTTTAAATTCATGTCCCAATTTTTAGTAAGACTATTTCTGAAAGGAAAAAAAACCCAAAAACAGTGGTATGAATGACTTTTATTTTTTCCCACAAAATAACTTCTACAACAAAATTGTATACAATTAGAGTGGCTTGAATCATTCAGTATTACTCAGAAAATCTGGGTAAACTATATGATGCCATCCTGGCTATAGCAAACTGCATTAAAAAGTATTAGGAGAAGAAGCAGGCTGTTCTGTAAGGATGTATTTTGGAAAAGGAAAAGAAAGTTGTGGACATGAAGGCAAAAATATGAACCAATAAAGGATCAGAAAATGATTGCTTCTGTGTAAGGTAATGAAAAAAAGCTCCAATCATAATGGTTGCCTGACTCACTGAATTTGTGAGGGATTACCTTCTCATTTCAAGTTCACTGTGTATAATACAGCCAGTTCCCAGACACACAGGTAGCTGAAAACCCTGGACACAAATGTTCCTTCTGAATTCTGAAGTCTCTAAATAATGTCTGTAACTGAAAAATGCAGTAGATGCCATGATTATACTAATTACATTAAAGTCTACATTAAATGAACAACCATTAGTAACAAAGTCCATCTAATTATGTATCTATATCTTAAGAGTTTCTTTCTGCTTGTTAGTTCAATGTTACAAAAACAGAGTAGATTACAGAATTTCCAAATATTGCTTTGGGATTTTCCCCCTGAAATTTAAGAGAAAAATAGAAGTGAATTAAGCACTGGAAACAAAAGTGTGACCCACCATAAGGAAAAAGTACTCTAAGCTGAAAATACCAGTGTGACAAACATCAAATGCACTATTAGTGGACTCACCACAGGGGGATGAGGTGTGTTATAGCCCAAAGTCTAGCTGTGGAGCAAAGTCATCAGGCAAGCATGAAAGCCTGAGGTCAACCAGCTGTTTTCAGTGCTCATCAGGTAAAGACATGATTCTGAAGGAAAGAACAACTGTACCTGGACAAAAGGTCACCTTTTATTTAGACTTTTCTGAGAGAAAGTGACATGAATATTGATTATTTTTGGAGGAAGTCTTCAGTTCTGGTCAAATTCTGTTTGTTTCACTTAAAATTCTACTGTCCTTATTTTTGATATACTCTTCTATATATGCTGATATACTCTTAGTAATGAGCATTCCTGTTTAATAATTCTTCAGTTGAGTTGTGACTTATTTTCACAGATAGATCACTTGTTACAGCCTTAAAAATCACTGTTGCCAGCACTTCTAATATATGTTCCCCCAATGCAGGTGGAGCTGGAAAGATATACACACTCAGGTCAGTGTACTCAGCATAGGAAGAAAATGTAGATGCTTCTGCTTGGTAATCAGGATCCACCAAAATAAAACCCTAAACAGAAACTGGTCATGTATCTTTCTATTTCCTGATGCAATGTGAAAAATGTACAAAAATGTATTCTTTATATTTTTGTATCAGACTGATTCATTTTATTAAAAATACCAATTAAAATATTCCTGCTCTTCTCCCACCCATTTCCTCCAGAAAAAAAAGACTGTTATGGGGGAAGAGCAGTTGCCTCCTGGCATTAAAACATGGGCTGTGTGCATCCATCTGTTCAATGGAAATCACAGAACTTTGAGTCACACAAAACAGTGACTCAGAATCAGTGTGAGATGACCTTGAGACTGTGTCAAACCAGTTGTGATGCTTTTGTTGTGGTTTGTGATCCTTGATGATACTTTGTCTTGCCTTCTGAAGGGCCAAATCTTTATCCTCTGGAAAACAGAGATGTAGGAGAAATACTGCTGTCTAGGAGGTAACATGCCACATTCTCCTTAGTCAAGGCTTCCCTCCTGGTTGCTGAACTCTGTGGACAGAAGGTCCTTGTCCACCCTACTACCATGACTACTCCAACTCAGCCCTACAAAGTCCTCTCCAGTGCTTTAGTCAGCATTCACTTTCTCATGCTCATCCAGTGCTGGAAGGAGCATTAATGTCACGTCTTTTCTGGTCCAAGCCCATGAAATACTGAGGATAAATGTATGTAATAATATATGTGTTCTGAGGAGTGGTCCATAAGCCATTTCTTCTGTTGTGAAATATTTTAGCCCTGAGATATGCAAAAACAGCCTATAAACCAGTTTGGGGTGCTGAGCACTCACAGTTCATGCCTCAGGAAGAGAAATGAGAGTGTTCAGCTCTCCTGGATATTGGCCATGGGGGTATATCACAGGAAGGATTTAGTCATACCTCAGCTAAGAAATATTTTGCAGATGCAGCTCAATAAAGGCATCTGGACTAAGAAAGATAATTAAACCAGGACAGAAACAAACTCCTTCCATAACCTAAAGAAAATTTGACCAATTGAGTCCCTTTGTTTGTATCAGCTAAACATTCGTGCATGGCAATCCGATGGTTAGAGTAAATATTTGGTGCCTACTTGGTAATATTCATGAAATGCATTTACTTGTTTAGATTTTTCCAAATCTTCATACCTAAACTTCAAGCATATGTGCAATCAGCTTCAAATTTTCCAAACAAAAATAGATCAAGAAAGGGAGGGAAAAATAGCATCTCCTCCTCAGCTAATCAAACCACCCAGGGAGATTGTCAATAAACAATGCAATGACCAGGTCCTCGTGACACTCCCTGTTTCTTACATGTCTGTTAACTGAAAGCAGACCACTGGAGATTGCTGAGAAGTGTTTGTTGCTTTTGGGGATTTTTCTATTTTTATTTTTTTTATTTTAGAAAGGGCAAAAACATGTTTGAGTGGAAAACACTGGCAAAACACTGAGGTGAGGGGAAAAAAGTGTGAGAAGCAACTTTGTGAGCATCAAAGAGAGAGGAGGGTGAAGAGTTGCTCCAGGTGTGAGAGCAGAGTCCCCTGCAGTCCCTGGAGAGAGCCTGGTAGGGCTAGTGGAGCTGGAAAATGAAGGAATGAAGTTTAGAAGGGGGATCAGAAGGTGAGTGCATTTAATTTTTTTTGCCTTTGTTTCTCACCATCCAACGCTATTTTAGTGGACAACAAAATTAATTTTCACCAAGTCAAGTCTGTTTTGCCCATGTATATTGATAATTTTATTGATAATTTTTGGTAATGAGTGAGTGGCATCCTCATCTCTACCTTGACCCATGAGCCTTTCCATCTTTGCTCCCCTCTGTCCTGTGGAGGAGGGTAAGTGAGAGAGGAGCTGGATAAGTGCTTAGCCAAGGCCAACCCTCCTCAGAAGGAAAGTCATGATAGCAGTAAATAAAAGGATTCCCTTGACAGAAATAATTATAACTTTTGAATATCAAGAGGCAATCTGATAAATAACTGGGCCAACCATTCAGTGTGTAAGTTATTACCTTGTGCTGAAGAAAATGTCAGTAATTCCTGGCATGCCTATGTACCTCTCCAGGAGAGTTACTTCCTATCTTATTTAAGGAGTGCTTGTTTATGTTGAAAAAGATTTCTTGTGCTGTTATTGTGATATTTTGAGTGACTTCACTGGATAGAGTGCTGTTACCTTAAAATAAAAAAAAAATAGTATACTATTTGCTTAATGTTATGTGCTACTTAGAACTGTATCCCATATGGGACTAATGAGAAAATGAGATTAAGAAGCATGCCAATAGAGGAAAAGGTGAGGAAGAAGGGTGATAGCTGTTTTATCCATTACAATTTCATACAAACAACAATCACTGTTATTTTTTTCTGTGGTTTGCCCCTTATTTTCACTCATGGGCTTTCTCATACACTGAGCACATATCTCTTATGCAATGAGTCTGTCAGCTGTATGTTATGTTGTCCTCTTGAGTGGTCAACATGTGAAAGACATCATGTTAAAACTTCTAGCACTGGAAAGACTCAACATAAGCGGGGTGGAAAGTGGCTGGGGTAGGGGTAACATGTATTTTCACAGTATAATTGCTGCAGGACCTACTAGTCAGAAGCAGACCTGTGCCAGTAAGGAAACAGTGTCAGAAAGAGTCAAGAACTGCTGGCTGGGGAGGTGAGGTGTTGCTTTCATTTCTTGTACCCAGGATATGCGGTGCCAACTGTATGGCAACAGCTCTGAATCTGAGTATGTCACCACTTCCCAGTGCATGGGAGTGCCACTGTCCCTTCTCAATCCCTTCTCCATCAGATCAGGATGCTTCGTTCTGTGCGTTTTAACATGTGGGCTACAAGGGGGATTTGTGCCTAAACAAGGTGTTTCGGCATCAAACCATCAGGTCACTCTTTCCTTAGCCATAAAATGCTGTAACACACTGAGGAGGATGTTATAAGGGTCACCAGCCACCCTGCCTCTGTAAGTGCCATGCCACCTCCTGATTGTAAGGAGAGCTTAAAACAGTAGCCAAGATGTATAGAGAAATTACTTCAGATTTATTTACAGAGGCTCATTTGTGTTGAACTAGCAGTTTTCTATTGTGTCAGCAATTCTCTATTGCATTTATTTGTTACTGTGACATTAGGCAAGAGTACAATCCTATTAAACCTGTACATTACATTTCAGAGAATTGTAAGCCCTTTTTATTGCACAGAATGAGAAGAAATATGAATTCTTGCTGCTGAAAATTCCTGATGGAGCAGTCAAGACTAAAAACACTGTCACTGTGAGAGGAATTTGGTGGTTTGTTTTTTTTTTAAAACCTGTGCATTTTATAATAATTTAATTCATATAATAAAATGTACTGGTTTGTTCCATTCATCTGGATGATAAGGAAGACACTGAGACTACTACCTGTGAAGAAATGGAAAGGAAAGTCATCACTCTGTTCTTTTCAGCTGGCACCATGTTTAGCAAGGAGTTTGTTTTGAGTTCCCTCTCCATTTTGAAGTTAGATTGTTGATACAAGGTTTTAAAATTCAACTGTTAAAAAAAATGGCAATTCTTTCTAAGCTCATGCTATGTAAGACCTTCTGAGCACTTAGATGTTTACAGAAATATGAAAGAGGAAAATTAGTATTTGTGCAAATCCTTTCCCAAAAGGGAGGCAATGGGGAGCCAGTTCTGTAAGGCACTTCCCACTGGGGTAAGAGTGCATGAGATAAGCAGCTTTTCTTCTGTTAGCACAATTAATTATCTTAATTAATAGGATAGATTCACTGGACATTATAAAGAAATGGGAACTTGACTTTCACTGGAGACAAAGGTCTGTGCTCCTGTTTCAGACCCAGAGTGGGAACCCAACAAATTCTTGCTCATTTCTTGTTTATGTCATGCTTTGGTGTCACCTTGTACAAGTCTCTGTCTCTCTGCATCTGTTTTGTTTTCCATAAAAAGCAGATAATTTCCCTTTGCTTTGGAGATGTTTTGTAAAGTTGTGTTAGGAAAGCACTTCAATATTAATATGACCGATCTTATTGAATTTCTGGGAATGAAAAGTCTCTTTGCAAAAGATTATAAACCCTGATTGTAAGGTCTGTTCAAATACCTCCTTACTTTCATTTTCTATGATAAAAAAGTTGTTAATCATTTCACTCTACCAGCAATTTCTGTACTATCTCTAATACATACCTGTGCAAAGTTAAGCCATGAGAAATTCTGGGCTTTAAAAAAGTAACTGTTCTAAATTTTTACTTGGACTTCTCAATGTGAGATTGTCTACAGCAATATGAATTTTCTGAGGCAGATGTTTGGCTGTCATAGGACTACATACTTTCATGGCACTGCACTGATTCACACCAGCTAAATGTCTAGTCTATTGTGTCTATATTAATACAAATTTTACCTGAAGTTACAGCAATTTTAAATGTCAACAGTGAGGTTATTTGTTTTCTGCCACGCACTTATATCTCACAATACCTGAATATTTACATTGTTGTCTTAGGGGGTTTATTGGGACAAAATAATGTGTTGTACAAACTATTGACTCAATTTGGTTATCATTTTCCTTTTTTTATGAGTAAATCATTATGGAAACTGAAATGACTAAACATGTGTTTTCTCTATTGTTAATTTTTACCCATTTCAAATGTGTAGGTAGTTTTGATTCTTAAATATCTTATGGAATAAATATTGACTGTATCAACATATATGCTATTTGCAAACATTCATGCTGTGAATCATATGTGCTAACATGGTTAACTGTTTCTATATATTTGAATGGTTGAGATACTGGAAGACCTTCAAATTCTTACCTGGTGACAAAGTTGGAGGTATGGGAGATTCTGCAAGAGCTAAGCAAGGTCTATCAGAGTTCAGTATTGAAATACTAAGATGAAACATATTTATGTTTTGGTACATCTTGAGGTAATGTGCATTTCTTAATTTAGCTAGATATTTGCATAAAAATTGTACCTGGTTCTCTCTTTCTAAGGGAAGATTTCTATCCATTCTAACTCTGTAATGCAATGTAAAAAGATCTAGGGGTAATACTGGATTCTAGCTCTGGTGAGTTTCCCTGCTAGCATTCCAGAGTACAGGTTGAGGTTTGAAAGTGCTTCCCATCCCAGTAAAATGTTTAAAAAATGAGTCACAGTTGCATGTGCACAACATGAGACACCTGAAAGATGCCAGATTAACGAAGACCCTGAGCCTTTGATTTCTTCAGCTTCAGTCATCCCAAGCTGGACAAGAAACTTGGAGCTGGGAAAGTACTCAGAGTTTCTAATCATGTTCAAAAGGGTAAAATTAATAATCTAGTCTAGTTTTCTAATCCATTAGATAAATATCAGGACATTCCGAGTTCCTTGAGCAACAACCCTTTTTTCATGCAAAGGTACATCATGTCTGGAAGGAGGACATGTTCAGCAGCAAACACCACTGTGGGTTTCATGTTAAGAAATGTGGTTAAAACTACTTTCTGTCACTGACTTTTTTTGAGTTGAAGTATGTTTTGCGTTGCAGTGTTTTACTGTCCTAAATACCCTGGGTGTCAATGCAAGTTACTTTACCTATATTTGTGTGTTTGTGTGTGAATACACACTATTGTACTATTGATCTATGTTGAAAAATGTACGGCTATATACACAGCAGTTCGTTTGTTTATTTGTTTCATGAGTTAACATCATTAAGTACTTTCATTAGGACACAGAGGGAAAGTTCCTTGAATTCTGCAGATGGTGAGACAGGAAGATATGGTGAAAGTTACATCCAACATAAATATAATAATATTTACAACATTATAAAAGACAAATCCTCAGGTTCATGTCCAGAGTTAGAGACCAGATGCAAATTCATGTTTGCCTAATCTGCCATCTACCTTTCCACACCAATAGTTGGGGGGGTTTGTGTTTTGTTTATAATATTTTGAATCTGAGCCCTTTTGAAGGGATGCGAGGGTTTTTTTTGGTAAATATTGTAAGTTAAAGCACAAACATGATTCAGTGTAACTGGAAAAATACGTGAAAATCCATGCCACTTTTCAAGGAAAATGCTGTGTTTTCTAGTAAGTTAAATCCATTCTACAAATGCTGATGAATAAAGGAATATAATACAATATGTAGGGGGACTTTAGTAGATTGAAATAGCTGTACTCTAAGTCTTTTAATATAATAAGTATTGTAACATTGTTTTGAAATGTTTTGCAGAATTTTGTAGCTGAGAGAGAAACAATCCAGGGCTTAGGGAAGACAGAAAACATCTTGTGGTACAGCAGTGTAAGAAAGCCAATTAATACATGCAAATGGTAAAAAGTTCAGTTAAAAAGTATTTTGACTGACTCAAAAACAAATTGCAGAAGAGTTTGCTGAGATTTATGAAATAAAACAGTGTCCTCTTAGTTTTTAGTACAAAATCACTAGTTTCAAAGAAAAGCCACCATTAAAAAAGTCTCAGAAACATCTGTTTGGTCATTAGCAAGTAGTGGTCATCAGTAAAAGATCAGCTGTTGTTAATATTTTTTTATGCAAGAGCACTTGGGATGTGACAATAACACTACAGTTCAGAAAACACTTTGTGGTGACAACTGGCAAACACCTTCTTTCTTAGTGTCAGTCCCAGTGATACACTCGGAAATTATGCTGGAAGATGAAAAAAAATACTGTGTGGACAGCTCAGAAAAATCCCAGTTTGTAATTTATTTTTCAAGATGAATTCAATTTGTTTGCTACATCAAAAAATCACCAAAAAGAATAGCATGAAAGACAAAAGAACTAGCCAACAATTGCAATTTGGAAACACTATAATTCCCCTGGGTGTTGCTCTGAAAATTGTTCCTTTAAGAATTACAGTGCTGGATCAGCATTCTCTGAGAAGTCACTGTAAAGTTTCTGAGATGAATTTTTCTAAATTCCACAGTTCACAAAAGAATGAACTATATCAGTGAATTGGTGAGGTGTTATCAAACAGGCCCAGAGGATTGTAAAGGTGTAAATTCTCTGTTGTACAATCACAGGTCAAATCACTCTAATATAACTCTCATGATATAATGAGCATTTTTTTTCCTTTTATTTTTTTTCCTTTGCAACTTACTAACATTCTCATTCTTCTAAAAAGCGAGGTGGAAATTTTGCAAACACTGATATGTATTAGAGTTTTCCAAAATTATTCCTGTTATGTAAGCATCACATGGTGAGGAGAGTTTGTAGCTGATAAATGGAATAATTTCTGTGCCATACATTACTCACATGTCCAGTGGGCCTGTACCAAGGCAATCAGAGGATTTCCCACACTTACCACCTTTGTCCAGGGATACATCTTTTTAAAGGACTTTGGTTTCTCTTTCAAGATCTGTGTTAGTTGTCTTGTAATTCTAACACATAGTCTCCCTCTTTTATTTATTTTAATCCAAAATAAATTCATATATGTGTATATGAAAATAAATATTATTAATTATAAAATACTCTTTGTAGATATGTTTCAAAGTTTAGAATTCCCAAATAAAACAATATTCCCAACAGCATTTTCCTCATTTAAAATTATTCATACGCATTCCCCAGAGTACTGGGAAAGCAGATAGCAGAGGCTTTTTATATACAGCGTATAATTGACAAAATCAGGTTCCCGGCATACAGATAAAAAGGTGTCCCATTTCTGCTGGATCCACTTTTTCAAAACGTGTGATGTGCTTTTTGATTCACCCACTGAGGGCGATGCCTTGGGAAGAGATGGGATAATTTTGGCGAGGGAAGAGACTGGTGTTTCAGGAAAAGTGATTCCTCGGTGTGCAGAGACCATCCGGGAACCAAGGGAAGGGAATATGTGTGTGGTCTGAGGTCAGCTGCGCCCATTGTTCAGTCTAGTCTGTCTCTCAATAATGAACAAGTCATTCTGCCTTTATAGCAGAGCCAAGAATAGAAGATGCTCATTTTAAACAAGCATCCCACTGATGCTCACATTTGCCTGTCCCGAATTTCATAGAGGCTAAACTATTGCTTCTGAAAATGCTGCCTAATTTCACTTACCTCTTCTGCAAGGGTCTTCCCCTCACATTAGGAGGGAGGAGTTCTTTGTTGTGGAAATGGTGGCAGGTCTAGATATTTAAACTGGAGGAAGGTTTAGACTGTGGAGCCTGGCATGCACAGTGCTGTAGCTATCAATGCCTAGTTTTGCCTCTGTAGCAACAGCCACTCTACCTGGGGTTATAACCTATACTTTCTTTAAGTTTTGAAAGGGATATTCCTAAAGTTTTGATCTTCTAGCACTGTGCCTGTTGCATTGGAGAAACATTGAGCTGTGAGTAAAATTATTTAACAGTTTCTGTTGAAAAATTTGGAATCCCAGTGGCTGTTTGAGTTAAGAAGATGGGAGATTTGTTTGCCTTTTTTTATTTTTCTGGAAAATTTGTCAGTGTCAGAAATTAATGCTATTTGATAAATGTTTTCCTTTCTTAAACAGCAGTCTGAAGGGACTAGGTTCAGTTTTGAGCATTACCTTAGATAGTCCTCATAAACAAATTTTGGGCTGGTTTTGCTGGAAAATAGTGTTTCCTTTTTGTGAGATTTTATTCTAAATTGTTATTTGAATATCTGTACTGGAACTTGTCATCCAAAGATCCTTGAACACCTAGAAGCCTTCCAGAACACAGCACATCTCTGTGTTTTATAGTCCTGGCAGACTTTTCTTCTAGGTACATTTCTAATTGTTCTTTTATCCCTTTTATTATTTCTGGCTCCAGAATTTCGTGTAGCAATAAGCTTCATATTTTAATTATATGTTAAATGAGAAAGTATTTCCTTCTGTTAACTTTAAACAGGCCGTAATAGTTTCATGTTCTTCAGAAACACAAGTAGTTATAATTGCTACCTACTCATTCTTTCTATGCCATTTGTGGTATGCTTTACTTTTCTAATATCCTAATTTATTACTTTCTGAATTGGTAGAGTCCTAATCTGTAGTAGCTCTACTATGCTGCTGGTCAGTGGCATCATTCCTCTTTTTCTTGAGGAGAGAACACCATAGTGAAGTTTGTTAACAAGATCCTTGCTTTGTCCTGGTTTGTGCTAAACCTGGTGCTGGGATTAGAAACAACTCATCTGATTCAATATGACCTAAGAGCAAGGATAGTCCTGTGTGTACTTTACTTTTACCTTTTAAGTTTTAATGCATTAACAGAACATGATATTTGTGGTTGTCCAAGAAGAGTGCAGGTCTGATTCATACACACCTGTCTGAACAATGAGGGAGCAGTCATCTTCTGCAATCACAGCAGTTTTCCACTCAGCTTCAAGGGAATCCTGAGGATGACCAAATTGTAATAATCTAGTCTGTGGGGAGCGTACATAAGCAAGTGTACATTTCTATCAGATATTTTATGACAGTTTCTGCTTAGTTTTAGGATGATGTTTGACTAAACGTGTGTGAAAGGAGGGGAGATCAGTATCACAGAGCAGTGAGAACCTCAAGGAGCTCTCCCAGTGCCATGTTTCATTGTGCAATGGCTTGGCTAGAGGTCCAGGTCAGTCTTCCTGCTGGAATACCTACCCTGCAGTCACATCCCCCTGCTGTGCTGTGCCCCTTAACTCTTGGCATTAAAGGAGACTGCAAGAGCTGATAAGAGCTGGTTGATGAGCAGTAGGCTTCGACAGCAAAAACAGCTGCAAGAAAGGGCAGAGATGAGACCTGGCAAACACAGATTTCACTGCAAGCAAAGCCTTCTCCAGAGCAGAATTTCTGCTTGTTTTAAAGCAAAAAAATGATGTCTTTTTACCATAGATGTAAGTCTGTGGTGAAAATGTTTGGAAGCTAAGAAAGCTGGAGAATTGCTTGTTCTTAATAGGTGGGTTTTAAGAACTGTATCCATAGAGACATTATTCTCTAGGTGTATGTTATTCATTATCATCATAGCTGATACTGATATTATGGTTCATAGGTTCAGCTGGGCAAGAAGTCACTGTACTTTCTGCTATGCACTTTCAGTGAAATAGAAATATCAGTTCAAATATTTCTTTTGGAGAGTTTGATACGCTTTAATAAATACTACACGAATCATCATGTATTCAGATCATTTTGGGGGATGAGAAGGAAGAGAAGGAAGAAAAGTAGGTAGAAAACCAATACAGTGAATGTCAGATGATCGTTTTAATTTTACTTGGGGGTAAGGTGGAAATGGAGAACTCCATTAAAATTAGCATTTTCTGTCCTAAGATTTAGTTTTCATTCAGGACAGATCTTTTGTCTAGATCTACAGGAGTGCAATGGATCTAGTTCACATCTCCTCACTTGACCATAATGATCATTAGGCAGAGAGCACTAAGAACTCTGACTGGCTGAAATGGTAAAGGATTGAGTCCACGGACTGAGACCATTGCCTAAGTTGTTTTTGGTTTTTTTCCGAAGCTGTGGTTGTTTGCATGTTTGCATTGTATTTAATTTCTGCAGCCCACACAGCACACAAGACAAACAAAAGAAGGAGAAGTAGGTCTGCAAGAATGCCACCGTCTAATGAAAAATACTGTAGGTCTGCCCTCTTCTGGGCAAGAGGGTTCCAGAGCCTGCTCTGACAGGAGCTTTTTGGTTTCCCTCATACTCGTTTCCAGCCAGCTGTGTAAGATTTGTAGTCCTGTGAGCTGAGACAGCTCCTCCTGTCTGTCCTGCCTATTATCTCAAACTGTGAGGCTGTCCTTCCTGAGTCTATTAAAATTCACAGGAATTAGAGGTATGAGGTCATCAGCTTGCTGGGGAAAGATAAGCTCTGCCCTCCTGCAACATGAGCTCCTGTGGAACTTGGAGTGCTCCTCAGGAAATGCTTTAGGATATGGCTAAGACAAATCCCAGTCTCTCCACGTGTTGCATGTCCTGCCCAGTCTTGAATGTTATAATACAATGTCTTCTCACAGGTAACATAAATATCTGTGTTAAGCCTGGATCAGAATAAAAAGATCATAGAGAAAAAGAAAATTCAAAGAAGGAAATCTCAACTTAAAGACTTAGCATAAGGAAATAATCTCTCTAATTATGATGTGCAGTTTCACCAGGCTCATTCTGCATCCTGAAACCCAGAACGAACATTTGCTCAGAGCCAATAAAAATTAACTCTTCCTGTCTCTTCCATGGGTAGAGTGAACATGAAAGCATTTCACTGCCTAGCTGTTTTGGGATCTTCTATTCAGTCACTTGGCACATTCTGGTTCTCAGTTGCAACCATTTTAAGTCCTTGCTGGTTTTGTAAACATCAAGGTGAGTTTTTCTGTGAATATTCCCTGCTTGAGAACACCAGGCACTGGGTCCACCTGGACCCAGTCACAGTTCCATGGCTCTGCAGTAGATTTAGGGTGCAGCCCGTGCTGTGAAGTGGCCTGGTTGGCCTGCCTGCGTTTGCTTAAAGGGACATTGTTTGCAACCTGATTGCTGGATTATCCCAGAGTCTGTGAGGGATGTTTGCCATTCTACATCACAGCCTGACATCTTATTATAATCTACCTCACTTCTGCATGCCTTGCAAAGACCTGGCAGTTTCCTTCTCTCTGACAGTGACTGTGTATCAAACCCCTGACTACTGATGAGAATGGCTGGAACTAAGAACATTCGCACCCCTCATTTTGCTTTTGTGAAGCTCAGTTTTCACGGTTGCTTTCCAAAAAGACAATTTGCATATTTCATCCATTGTTAGTAAACAGATTATAAGGCACTCGTTTGTGTGCTAAATCACAGCAAACTGTGCTTTGTGAATTTGATTCTCATCTCCTCTTCATTCTAACCTGGCTTAACTCCATTAACTTCAGTGGAATTACTACTGATTTATGCTGTGAAAGTGAGAAGAGAATTCAACAAGAAAATTTCCCTTTTGCACATGAGCATGCCAAAAGAAGTCCTGATTTACCATTGTGAATCTCTTCCAATGTAGTGCTGGCTTAATTTCTTTTGAATTACTTCACTGGAATGTTGCTGCGGTAAATCAAGACCAGGATTCATATAATTATGTTTGTGTGCTTCTTTCTCCTCATTTTTTTTTCCCTCCTCACATTATGTATATTACCTCACATTAAGACTGAATTTACTGTCTGCTTTGCAGGTGACTGCCATACAACTCTATAAGGAAATGCATTTTTTAAAATCAAAATATCAGTTCAATGAAAGATGGCTACAACAAATCTTTGTTTCTGGTTATGTCATACTATCAAAATAACCTGTAATTTCTCCCCAGCCTTTTTACAGTAGTATCTCAGTGTGCACTGTAATTACTGAATGTTTTTGCTGTAACATGGCTTTGGTAATGACGTGAAAATGCTGCTCTGCCTGCCCTTTTATCTTAAGAAGGATATATATAACACAATGTAGCTAAATATGTGATAACTGTATCGAGCCCTTACTAAACAAAACTTAGTTTTAGGCAGTCTTTTCTGGTTTTAGTACCTTTAGATATTTGTTGCAAATCCAGTCTGATAATGAATATTCACGTGCATTTTAAAATAAAATACATTACAAATTAGTCCATCTTTTTACAATCCAAGCAAAATACACATACAAATTGATTAATGCCTTACTAAAATGACTCTGAGATTAGCTCAGTTGGTTAGAATATAGTGCTAATAACACCACAGTTGTGGGTTTGATTCCCATACGGGCCATTCACTTAAGAGCTGGACTCGATGAATCCTTCTGTGAAATATTCTGTGAAAGTCAATGTAAGAAACTGGCAAGAGTAAGCACAAGATTCATGTTATGAATCTTCAGCAGGATGGAGAATTTTCTGCTTGTATGAACAAATTACACAGTTTTGTATGATGTTGTTTGCACTTAGTGTAGGCAACTTACAAAAATAATATTGATGAGGAAAATCTCTACTATCGTCCCAGTTTTCTTTAGGAGTGGGTTTTGCACACTTGACAAATCCTCAAGACTTAACCAGCTAAATTACTGAAGTGCTTTGGAACAGTCCTTCTCCATCTCTGTTTGCCACATACTGTATATATAAAGCACAATATTAAAATCATCTTGTGGTTGTGTTTCTGCAGCTGACTTAGGTAGAAAGCAGACAGTCTTATATAAAAGAGTCCCTCAATTTCTTCTCTTCTAAGCAATTCGTTGTGAAGAGAATAGGAAAATTTTGGCTGACAGGCAGTGATGATGTGTGGTTTCAATGCACTACAATTGTAGTCACCAGTATGTGCGGCAAAACATTGCTCCACACATCTACTGCTACCCCAGTGAGACTCTTGAGGCACAGTTACCTGAATCCATGATTTAAGTGCTCACAAAGTAGGTCCAGGTCCCTTTCTCCTGTGACAAAGAACTAGCTGAAGCATAAGAAGTTAAAATGAGACCTCATTAACTTGGCTATTACTGCACATACTCTAATGATTAGAAGAAAATCTGGAAGCAGGGAAAGACTAAAAGTACAGAAAAAAAGGAAGGACCTGAATTTTTCACAAATAAACCATCAAGTCAACACAGTATGTCAATGTTAACATTATTACAATGAAAAGTAATTAAACTAGAATGATTTGAGAATAACACTGACAATTCTGCCTGAACTCTGCCTAGTGAGTAACTAATGATAATTATTGACACTTATTAGTCAAGCTCCACACAAGAGAGCTATTGAAAAATAACTTTCTTGCAGCCCACTATATGGACAACTATTCTAAACCCCCCAAACATGTTTCATAGGAGACAGCAATGTGAACACCTTTAATTTAAGTTTTGAATCTATAATTTCATATGCTAAGTAGGGAGAGTAAGGATATATTTGAAATGTTAAATGCTTTTAAACATTTCTTAATTTAACATGTCAACAGTCTTTTAAATACTGCATCACATTTTCAAAGGAGCAGTAATGTGGTCTGTTGAGTTACACCCAACTTTGTACATTAATATTTTCTCTCTCATGCTCTCATAAACACATCTGAATTTGAACATGCAAACCATGTTTGTACAGAAATGTGGATGGATGGATATCTGGCTCCCTTAGTGGTTTGTATAAACAGCATGTTTGTAAAAGGAGTGGAGGAACACAATTAAAATGAAGACTCAATTGCTCCTAAAGAAAATAAACACTTTCTGGTAGACTTACAGTATCAGTTGCCTCATGCTGTTAACTGTATGTGTCCGATGTCTGGAAAAAATAATTAGGAAAAAAAAATAAGAAAGAGAATATCTTAGTAACATTTGGAAAAGTCTGTGCTGGTTTTGGTTCATTCCTGGAAGGTGCAGGGCAATGCTGTTCAATTTCTGTCTGCTTCAGGACAGCATCTGTCGCATTATAGGACTGGACCATCAGTGCATACAGAGGATAAGCAAGAAGCAGTCCAAGTGAAATGGAATTGGTCTAATGCCAGTTTTGCAATGATTGAAAGGAATGAACTACAGTGCAAATGAAAAATCAAATGGTGGGAGCTGCCACGGGACAACATGGAAAGCTGGAGGGTCAACTTATTTACTCCCTCTTTACAAGCAGAACTAATGCTATAGATACAGAGCAGGCTGTTTGTTTAACACAGTCACTTTCTGTTTGATGTATTTACTAGCAGGAATATCAAATTATGCTGTCCTCTAAAGTGCTCACTGTACCTCTTGTGCTCCCTCTGGTCCAAGACCAGTTGCAATCAATCAGGCCAATAAATGTAAGCATCTTTTCTCACAGAATCTAAGGTTTTACTGAGTATTTTACAAAGGAAAACAAAGCTATGAAACAAACAACACACAGTGTAGTAAATAGGCAGTGGCACAGCAGGTTATTCATACCACCAATCTCAGACACCTACTAAGTTGGGTGATGAGAAGTCCAAGGCTCTTTATCTAAGTCAGTGAGGAGGGAGAGCTCTGCTTTAGGACTATTCAGAGAAGCAAAGAAAGTCTCTTCATCTACGTTATCACTTGTTCTATATAATCTGATTTGGGTGTTATAAAGGCTTCCAATAAAGTAGTAATAGGTCTGCTGCTGTAATGAGTGGAACAGGCATCACAGCACCACATCCAATTGTTTTCCTTCTAAATTGTGGGGAAAATACTTTCGAACTCAGAAACTGATCCTGGCTAGAGGACAAAACCAGGAAAAAACTCCCTGCCAATGCCAGGGTGGATTCAAAAACGTCTGGGGAAGCACAAGATATCTTCAAAATGTTTGTGAACAGTATTTCTATGTGGAAGAGAAGATATGCCTACAGGAAGCCAATGGTGTTATAATGAGAGCTTTGTGAAAGCCCTAAGAGCCCCAGCTTTATACAACAGAGCTAAAATATCTTGGCAACTTGAGTCATTAGTTTATGTTAAACTGAAACAGAAGGAGCCAATTCCACATTGGATCAGAAGGAGAAATGTTGTGTTGTGCCTGTTACATCCTATCTCTATCAGACTAGCAGTAACATTCTGACACAATACAAGGGAAAGGAAGGGACAGGACCCCTGGATTTGGGAAGTATCAAGGGAAGACTGTTAGAGTACAGGTGTTGCTCTTGGAACATGACTGAGGGAATTTTCTCCAGCACAAATGCTTGTAATGTCAGCTAGGAGTGGATGTGTAAATGAGTGGAGAAATTGTGGAAGGTGTTTTGCAGAAAGGAGAGCCCAGTTTTAAGACGCAGTAGAAATTATGTAAGAAGCACCTTCAGTTCTCATTGTTGATAACTAATATTGGTAATGATCTAGTGTGAATCTGTGTGACTGCCTCTTTCTGCCAACCCTGCTTTCCATTCAGGCCACTGCTTTAATGGCACAATCTGGCCCAAGACGGGCATTGATTCAAAACAGCCGAGTCAGAAATGAAATGCATGGAAAGGGAAAAAGAAAACAAAACTCCATGTGAAGGGAAAAAGATCCAAACAACTGATGGTCTTTCTGATCCCTGAATGGATGCCAGTTGTCCTGAGGCAGTGAAGTAGCCAACAGATAATTCCAAACTTTGAAAGGCGTCCATATCACCACTCAGTCAGGCAAGGGAAAAAGAAACAGCATATTAAAAAAAAAAGAGAGGAGGGTAAAAAAAATACCCCATCTCTCTGTCAACAACCTTTATAAAAATGTCTCTTAAAATAAAATGGATCTCTGGATGGATTTCCATTCAGTCTGCCAAAACCACATTTACCCACCAGGTCTGTTCCCTGCTCAGCCCAAGTTTACCATCCCACAGCAATCCTCATGACTCAGGAAAGCCAAGAGGGATAACTAATGAAATTGCTCTTACGTGAACTATGGCTACAAGCGTGTGGGGCACACTCCACAGAGGAATAAGTGGGAAATTCATACAGTGTGGGGGAAAGAAGCACAATCATCCACATTCACAGGGGGAACAAGCAAGCTTTCCAGATCAACTGGCTCCTTCATGATGAGAGCAGGACACAAGCCAGACATGTCACTCTCACTTTCTGCCTCTTTTATCTCTCGCCACAACTAGGGACTGCAGAGAGGAGATTGTTCTGGCTGGAAGCAAAGGGACACAGGTGGTACCAGCAGCTGCAAGCTCTTTAGCTCTCGTTGGCTCCACTTATTAGAACATGCATTGTATGTTTAATACATCCCCTCTCATTGTGTGGGAGCAAGAGTTGGAGGCTGGTGGTGCTGCACGATGGTCTCTTGTGTTGCTGGGGAGGGAAGGCAAGGTAGAGGCTGCTCCTAGTTAGAGATAATTAGAAGCTAGGGCTCCTGAAGAGAATTTGGTAACTCCACAAGAAAACCAGCTGTCCTTGATTACAATGATATATTAGTCACTCTAAGGTAGCTATGCTAGTCAGCATTTTGCAAACAGCAAATAAATGTGGGGATCTTTTCAAGGCAGAGAGATATGGGGACAAAGTTCTATGCATGGCTTACCTCTGAGATGGTCTGATTTGTTTGTTTGTTTGTTTTTAAATTGCTGGCTATAAAGAACAAAGGATTTGGGGAGGTCTGAGACAGGTATCTTCTTTTTTATTTGCTTTTTATGTCTAAGGATCACCATGTTTTCAGTCTTGCCAAACTCACTCTGTGTGTGAGAATGCTGTTCATCTATAACACATATGGAGGAGGTTCTACCAGGAATAGTATGATTTGATTCAGTTTAAATTATTACATGCTCTGATAATTAAATAAAATTTTATGAACAGCTACTGACATCTGTGTGAAACTGCTTTTCATGCTGCTTATTTAAGAAAATATTACCTGGAAAATACTGTTTGCTCCCTATAATCTTAATTTTAAAATCCAGTGGGTCTTGATCTGTTCCTTTTTTTCAAGGTTATAAAATGAGAATCTGGGTTACTATGGGTCTAGTACTTTGGAGCATGGAAGTTATTGGAATGTGCTTTCAGAGAAAATAATAACAAAGCTTGGAAACAAAGGGAGAGAAGGGGAATAAAATACAGCACAAGTTTATCAATGTAGGTTGTTACCACACTAAACTGAAAGATTTTTTTAGCCAAATGAAATGCAGAAAATTTTGTCAAACTGGATTTGCGTGAAACATTGATATGAATGGAAGATTAGCAAGGTGTAAAGGGAGAATTTGGTCAAAACCTTTGAGGCCGGGTAGAACAGGTTAAAGGGAATATGAGCTAAAAGAAGAGGTATTGCACTTACAGGTCCCTGCAGGCTCAGTCTTAGGACAGGTTTTACTTAATACTTTCATGACTGACCATGTCACATAAAGCAAGAGAGTGCTAATGAAACTTGTTGAGGCTTTCCTACCCCTGGGAAACCTTGTCAAGGCTGAGGAGATGTGTAGGATACATACTAGAAAGGCAGTATGGATGGGAGTCTTAATCAATGGAGAGAGAATACTACACAAGATATGAGCAGTAGCATGAAGTGCTTGGTCATTCACCCAGGAAGCAACAACAATTTCAGATGCTTTTTGTTAGAGCTCCTCACCTAGAAATAACAAAGAAGGGAAGAAGTAGGGTGTATAACCAGTCAATCACATTGATGGCTGAGACCCATCAGGCTGATCCCCTGGAAAAAGCAAACGTAGGCCTAGGATGTATTGACAGCTGAATATAATCCAGAATTCTCAGTAGAAAAATCCATACCTGTGTCAAATAGTTGAAAATAATTCTGATCTAAAGAAACATGTTAAGCTTTGCTGACAGGATGAAATAGCACCTAAGTTTCTGAAATACTTGAGACCAGGTACTCAAGCACCTGTTGAAATAATCAAGAATTTGTTTGACTCATTCTCCAGCTAGCCAGATTTCACCTATATTTTTGCTGTTCTGTTAAATGAAGATGTGCTTAAGATTATATTTAGGTTTATGTTGCATAATGACTATGATTTCCCCCAAACTTCTTTTCCATTCTCTCCCCAAGCCCTTTGTGTGTCTAACTAGTAGCAGGGGGAAACAGTTGGACAATTGTAAGGAGGAAAGATACAAATGCCAAAAAGAAACTGGTATTTGCTATCAAATGAAAATAAATTAGCCAAATGTAGTCAAACTCTTGATGGGGACTGGAAGAGTTTGCACAGTACTTAATTGTCACATAAACAGGGCAACATACATCCCATGAATTTCTTTAGTCTCCCCATACCTCCCACTCCCAATAAAACTGCTTCAGGACTATACAGCTTATTTTATTTTTGAATGCAATGTGCAATTGTGTTATTCACTGTAGCACAGTTAACAGTCCTGAGATCTAATGTATGCCTTTGTCTAGGATAGTTCAAAGAAACAGCGTTCTAAATCTTACAATCTACACTAAACAGTCACAACTGTGATCCACCCTCATATCACAGTACTTCAACTACACTGTGTTCTACTCAGCAAAGTATTTTTCTAGTTCACTGAACACTGAAGTATACTAAATTATTTGCTTTAAGTCCAGAGGAAACCAAAACCCTTCCATGTAAGTTGCACACACTTTCTCTGACTCGCTACTAGGTTTTATTTGTGGGGGTTTGTTTGTTTAGTACTCTTACCATTCTGACCTAGAAGATTAAAAAAAATCTCATTTACTAACCAGCTTTTATCTCTGTTAGCCCTCCCCAAATGTGAGACTAGAGCAGAAAAAAAAAAGGAGACATGAAGTACTTTAACTTCTTACCCCATGTTGGTGGATCATACAGTCTCTAGAACCAAGCTTTCCATGTGCAGATTAACATTTCCTGAGACATTAAGTCAAGTAATTCTGAACACAGCTTGATTACTAGATGTAATCAAAGCCAGGCTTGCTGTTTTGGACCAGTTTTTTCCAGCACTGTTATTACCAAGTCTTGCTTTTCCTGGTTTTCATCTTGTTTACAGGCTGGAAAAACAGAAATGTCGTAAGTAACTGAGGGAAAACTAAGCTAAGTAGAAACTTGTCATGGATTTGGCCTCATTTCACTCACACTCTTTCCCAATATTGCAAATAGACTCCTGAGAGCAAGCATCAATGCCATGCAAATCTAATTGGAAAAGTAATAAACAGAAACCTATTTGAATGGTTTTCTTGTTGCTTACAACCCAGGAAACCACCTAGAAATTGAATCCATTTCACAGAATCTGTTTACATGTTGAGAAATAGGAAATAGAAAAAAAATAAAAGTAAGATCATGCATTTTCAGAAGCCCCTGAAATTCATATTTCCTGTCATATACGTCAGTCATTAGAGAAACATTACCTGGTGTCTGTCTGCATCTTCTCTGCATTTCCCTGTGTCCTCTTCCTGTGCTATTTTATTCCTATGGAAGATAAAAAATTAACAGTCTATAGATCAAGTAATTATAATCATGAGGCCACAGGTTGATAGGGCCTATGGAGAAATGTCTACCTTTAAAAATGTAAGTATAATTACTATATTATGTCTTGGAATAAATGGGAGAGAGGGGGAGCTGTGGACTTCTGTCATGGCTATGGATTCAAAATGAGGAGAAAAGGAAACATCACAGGTTAGGGAAGAAATTAGGCAAAAAGGCAGGTTTAAAATAACTGTGGGCTGGATCCTTGCACAGTTTTCATTCATTACCTACCTCCTTTAATATTATTGTTAGCATTTCTGCTTTGTAAGATGTGCCAGGCTAACTGGTCTTGCATCTCCATGCCATTCCCACTTAAGAAGCGCATTATCTGTGCTGTTAGTGTAATAGTGCAGTGGTTTGCTCACAGATACAAACAAGTCAGCATGGGGAGAAAAGCTTGTGTCTCCCATCCCCTTACTGCACAGGTGGCTGGAACCACTCCAGGTGTGAGAAAGGGGCTTGCATTTGATCTCTAAAAGTCCAATCTGTGAAGATAGGATGGTTGCTTCTCTTTTCTCTGTAGATGCAGTTGCCCATCCTAAATTTCCTTGTGTGTGTGAAGCCCTATTTCCTCTGTTTTCTCTAGGAAGGGATAGAGGAAATTTTACACGAAGGTAGTCTGTTGGAAAATCAACATTTGTTTTGTTCTCCTCCTGGTGGGTCACTTCCTAGAATGTGACTTGGTCCCAGGAGCTGACTGTGTTAGGGACATATATCCCTATTTTTGTAAATATCCCTCATATTTACATATATATATATATATCCATTTTATATATACAAAATGCATATAGCAATTACCTTGCTATAGATGCTGCTGCAGGTTTGTTAAAAGGTGTTTGACGATCTGTTGCCATATTTTCAGGCTTTAAATGAACTCTGTGGAAACCTGCACCTTTGCAGAGGTATCCTCACTTGAAAGTGACTCCTTTGACACTTGCAGCCCTGGCTGCCTGCTCAGGAGCAAGGAAGATGAAGCAGAATGGAGAGAAGGGAGTCAGTGGAACAAATGAAGAAAAGGGGAAACTTGGAATAAATTCCCATAGACGTCAGTGCAACTTGAGGTTCTCCTAAATTGTGGCAGGAAGATGGTTAAACCATGGGTTATAAGTATAAAAATACCACAATTTGGGATGCTAGCTACTGGAAGAAGGGAAGAGGATTTCCATGATGTCGTACTAGAAATACTTTCAGCTGCTGTTAATTTAATGTCTTTTTTTCCCTTTTTCTGAGTTGTCATGTAACTTTAGACAAGGCTTGTAAGATGCCACAACCTCTATTTACTCATTAGTGAAGTGGGTATAGTAATATTACCTACCTCAGAGGTTAAATGATTGAAGCTTAATTAATGCTTTCTTCTATAATCTCTGTTGAAAGATACTACACTACTGCAATACTTCTACCGTATTATTACAGTTTTTAATTTCTATTATACCTTTCTAACCTTTAGACTTTGTTGTCATCATGCTCTCTTAGGATTTATTTCACAAAAGCAACTTGAGAACTATTTCAAAATGGGAGAAGGGAAAGTTGTGTAGTAATAGAGAGGCAACAGCCTTATAGTAGACACACTCACCTCAGGTGCATTCCAGCCAGGTATGGAGCCTTTCAAGGTGGGGCTTGTGTGGGATGTGAGTAGTACGTGGCTGCTAGAGATGAGGAAGCATTTCTCTCACTGTGCTGCCTGTTTGTGCAAACACAAGACCACAGAGTCCGCCATGAACTAAAATCTCAGCTTTGTCTTGGATGTAAATGTTCAAACAAAAGTTCATCTTTAGATACTCCCCCAAAATCCCAAGCCATGATACCCGTTCAGTATTCTGAGACCTGTACTCATTTTCGTCTTCATTACTTAGAATGGAGTACAAAACAACAAAGAAATCTATGAAATATTTGAAGGACAAAACAAAAGATGTAATAAGTGGATGGACTTACTTTGCGACTGGCTGAAATTTTGTGCTTGAGCAGAGTAGTGCTCTGGCTTGTCTGGCACCAGCAGACTGGAAGTTAGTGAAAGTTTGCAATCGGAAAGATCCATCACAAGAAGAGAAAATGATCCAGGCAAGTGAAATCCTTCTTGTTCTATTTGGATTAATAAAATTAAATAATTGCTTAAAACCAAGTGTGAAGGAACATTATTATTCTATTACCAGTATTAATATTTATGTATTTTAGAAGGTAACTCTGTCTTAGAAATTAGATGGTTTGGATTGCACTGGGAGACCTTTCTCTTTAATTTCCAAGTAAGTTTGAAAGAAATTTGGCTTCCAGATTTTGGACAGTGTTCTGCCACCAGCAGGAGCAAGTTAAATTAAACAGGTGTATCTTTTTCTGGACATTTTATTTCTGGGGTATTTTTTAAAACTCTTCTTGGCTACTGATGATGTATGAGTCAAAATTATAGTATGATTTTTAAGTCCTCAACTGAGTTTGCATTTTACAAACACCTTCCTTTGAACTGTGAATTGTGCAAGTTTCATATGAAAGTAACTGAGAGGGAATAAACAGAGAACCCCAAGTGTCATTTTTTCCAGACATTTATCAGAACAAGAATTAAATTAATGATTTCCAGGAACTGGAAATACATTGCTGCCATTTCTCTCTTTATACACCATAGCAATAAAAAAACATTCTTCCACAGTTAACCTAATATTTGGTTTCTGGTAATTATTTCATGGTTAAGGCCCTGGTCTGAAGCATGGGAGATCTATGTCAAATTTCTGGCCCTGCCACAGTCTGCTGTGTGACCTGGGGCAAACCAATTAATACTCCTGTGATTTCCTTCTCTGAACGTAAAATGGCAATGGTACTGCCTTTGCCTGTCTACAGGGGTACATTGCCAAGAACCTCTTTTGGAAGGAAAATTGCTCCATTATTCCTGCTATTCATCTTCCAGCCCTTTAGTTGTGCTAGTACATGTTTGCAGGATCTGGGGTGGTGGGGGAAGAAAAAAGGCATGGGCATTTAACATGAATCAGATCACTAAATTGGTGGATACTGAACTGAGAGGACAGTGCTGGGCTCTGGCGTGAAGCGTGAAAGCTTCACTCAGAATCTTTACTGAGAAAAAGCTGAATGAAATGGTACCCCATCTTCTAGTTGCACATAAGCCCCACCACCACAGCTGTTTACATCACAGTAGCTAGACAGCCAAATTGCTGTTGGACTCAAATTGTGATAGACTCTAGAAATGAAAGTATTTGTTAAATGACTATTGTCCTGAACAGCTACTTTAGAATTGGATATGTTGATTAAAGGAAATATCTCTGTTTTCCAATTGGGACAGTGGGTACAGGCTAATGAAGTAATTTGTTGACAGTTGAAACAGCATCACCACAAAGAACTGAAACAAGTTCCCTACAATCCCTGCTTAAATGTTTTTCTCAGAGGAATCCCTTTCCTCCACACCAGCTTGGAGATTGTGCACATAAATATAATGGATTCTAACTGTACCTTTAGTGAAATTAGTGGGAGTTTCTGCCAAGAAACTATTCCTCTCCAGGGAATATGTTTTGGACAGGACCTTGCAGTATCACACAAATGCAAATAGTAGTGATACTCATCCAAGTATTTGAGGTTATATGTCAGAGGAAATAAATCTTCCCTGACCCATAAAACAGGCATTCCCATTCTGCAGGCCAACACCGCAGCTTCCAAAAGGAGACAATGGCCAGAGGTGCAAGTTTAGGGGCAGAAATTTAAGCAGCCAACAGCATCCCCTACCCAAAGGCCCTGTTCTCCAAACCACATGCCTCTACCAACATCCCTTCATCCACCAGACCCTCTTGCTGCCCTGCTTGAGGATGCTCTGGAGTTTCTGCAGCCGCAGAGGCATCACAACTTCCCATGAGCTCCCCTTGGTGCTCCAGGCTCCACGTTGGCCCAGGCAGCAGCTGTATGACCTTGCAGGGGTGACAGGACCTGCCCTTCTCCCCCGAGTGTGTCCTACCTTTTGATGGGGGGGTTGGCAGAGCCCTCTGGGGCCAAGCAACTGGGGATCTGAGGACTGAACAAGGGGCATCCCATCTCAGACAGGCACATGAAGCGCATGGCTTTGCCTGTCACCATCTGCAACTGAAGAAATAGCTTTGTCAGTTGATTTCCAAAGTAATTACAGAGTGAGTGCATGGCACCTTCTCCCCCAGTGGAACTCTACAACCTGCTTACTGCACTCTTAGTATCTGTGTATGGTTGTTTGCTGTCTGCTGGCACAATCATCTTGCTTTAATTTAGGACACTAATGATACTATAAGATAGTTTGATGACAGCGTAATTTCTTTTGATGTTTGTTGTTAGTGGATGTATCAGCTGATTTTGATACCATAAAACACAACATTTCATGTCCTCCCAGGTAGGAGAAAGGGGAAAAAAAGAGGGCGGTAGCAGGGAGGCAAGTGGAGGAGGAGGGAGAGGAGGAGAGGGAAGTCATTCTGTGCTCACCCGATCTGCTATTTGGAGTGAATGATAATTTCTTAGTACAGCAAAGCTGGCAGCAGTGCTTTTGCTATCAGGGTTTTTACCGTGCTTCTCTGCTTATCTCTCAGCATGACCACTGAAATCTGTGAGATCACACTACGAGCCATGGTATCCTGTCAGGTCTGAAATTATTTCCGACAGGCTACAAAAACAATTGGGCCCTCACTTTGGCTGCTTTTACAGTAGTTGAAGTCTAATTTATAAGATAGATCATTCGCCTCACTGATTCTGTCCTTGATACTTCAAGCTATGGCTGGTGTTGGTGACTTTTGTTTTGTGATTCTTGCATCTTCTGTGGATTTTTTTATTTGCTTTGTTTTTTTTTTTGTTTTTTTTGTTGTTGTTTTTCCAGCTCATATCCCTATTTGATAGGCACAACTTCTTTATCCAAATGCATTATTTCCCTGCAAGTAGCTACTTCACTGTTCATATCAGCTTTGACCTTCACAATGCATCACAGCCTGCCTGAGCTGATATGTATTTAATACTCTCTGGAAAGCTCTTCAGTTAGATTTTAATAGTATTTGTTCTACCTTTGTGCATGAAATAAAAGAAAGCTTGTTTTCCCCTTAGAACCATAGGGCAATGCACAATTGCTTCTAGGGACTGTTACAGCATTAGACAGTAGTCATTTAAAGCCACAGTCATGCTGAGCTCTGTTAGACCTGTCTAGTTTTAAGCCCACTCTTGCTTATGTAAAATTCGATATTAAATTGAAATCATACTTCATTTATGGAGAAATACATAGTGAGATTTGGCTGAAATATACTAACTGGGCTACTCTGTTCCCACCAAAATGCCTTTGAAAATCTTACCTCCAACCATGGGGTGGGGTGTAAGAATTAGATATTCTTTGTGATCCTTCTCTCTCTAGCATAGAGCACAATGATGCTTTCAGTAAAACATGAAAAGTTAAAACTTGCACCCCATTCCTGTTCTTTTTTGAATTAGAAATGGGTTATGTTTTTATCACTACTGAAATATACATGCACTTAAAAAGGTTCTCACTGCAGTGTGCAATATAATTTTCCTGTGATATTATGAACATTTGGCATTTGCCATAGTTGGGGAGTGATACTCATGTAGGTAAAACAACTTTGTTTTCTTCATACCTTTACTCCTCTACTTTCTAAAATTCCAAGGGTCCATTGAAAATCGCCAGGGTTGAATTCTTTGTACTTTACATCTTTCAAATACTGTGCATTTGTGGCATCACAATGGCTTCTGATCCTAAAGCACTGAACCCCAGATTTAAATGAAGAATCCCAGAAGACTTCATGCAGCTCTTAATATGTGGAAAGCTCAGTGGAAAGAGCACTGTGGTCAAACTCAGAAGATGGAGGTTTCATCATTCTTCCAATATTTGCTTTGTGGTTTTCTGGTACAAAGGATTTGGCTCCACAAAGTGCCTTGTTATGTTTGATGAATTACTGCTATAGTCTGATACTGTTCTAGAATTTCTGTTTCACCATCCATTAAACAAGGTCTGTGTTACCTAGCATTTTCGTGAAGTGCAAGGACAAGTTTTTGATGACAAGCATCACATAACATGTAGCTGTTATTAAATGCTGGCCAGATCCCTGTGTACTTCATAAAGTGCTCTTAGCCTGGCTCTAAAATCAATGAAGAGACATAGGAGCTTGAATTTCTTCTGTGGTAAAGAATTTTCCTGTAGTTTTTAGTGCTTAATGGGAGGAAACCGAAAGCATAGAAGATGCCACGAAGTTGCTGCTGTTTGTTATTTATGCAAATACAATGCAAATATGCCACGCCAAGACCATTCCTCTCAATGGCAAAATTGTTCAGCATGAGAGATGTGAAATTTTTGTTTCCACACTTCTCTGTCTATGTATGATCTCACTGACTGGTTCCAAGGTGACAGACGACTGGGTGGTAGAGTGTGTGATGGATAGCTTGATTATTTTAACAATTAAATATGTAATGAAGAGCTGGAAAGGTTCCATGTAAGTCTCATTTTCACCCTGGTTAAATGTGGTGTGCATAATTAATTTTCAAATATGAAAGGGCTCCAGCAAGAAAAGAAATGAAAGAAAGTTGAAGAGATAGTGAATATTTTATTAAACGTCACTCATTCAAAACTCATTAATATACATAGTCCAGGAGTAACCATCTCTTATAAAGTTAAATGCAGTAGTGCTTATTTTCTTGGCAGATTATCTGGTTTGTTGCTGAGTGTAATAGTTTAATATCATCTATGGACCAAACCCAAGCTCATGAGCCTCTCAGAGAGGCCATCAGAAGGTGAAAAGTCATGGCTTTCTGTGTGGAGGTCAAAGGTAGCACAAATTTGAAAGAAAGGAGACTTTGTCCTCTGGGTCGATACACAAGTTCCTTTAAAGCCACTGGCAACCAGGGATGAGTGAATAGTCTTGTGTTCCCATGCTGGCATGGTACTTGAATGCATCTGAAGTCTGGGGACCTGAATCCCAGCATTGGCTTTTCACTATTTTTGAACACCCTTTTCTGTGTTAATTCTTGAGCTGGATGTATATGGAGGCAGTGATTTCCTGATCTGCTTTTTGAGTCCATGGTTCACACAGCAACTGGTTAGAGGAGAGGGATATGGCACAGTTCTCTGTCACAGCTTTGGACTTAACAGAGCTGATGAAAACTTGAACGTTCAACTTGAAGGATATTCCATTACTTCAAAATTTATGCATTCTAAAATGCAATATTTAAAATGCCTCTCTGCTATTTTTTTCTGGATTTCTTTTTTCCAAAATTACTAAAGTGTTTTCAAGAGTAATCAACTAAATATCCCATTTTAATTTGTTGGATCAAATCTGCATATCCATTTTGGGTCCTGTTCAATATTCCTCTGAGCTGTTGAATACCACAAATGGCTATGCTGTGGTCCTTGTCTTTTCCTAAAGACCAAATCATCCAGACACTCAGATTCAAATATTAGCTAATACTGTACCTCTCCACATCACAAAATCTGGATTTTAAAAACTGTTTTCCTTTCAAAAAATTAGCAGGGAAATCACGGCCAGTTCTATAACTTAACTTGTGAGCAATATGATTCATAGCGAGTGAATGCTTTGAAGATGAAAAGTGTTATGTAAATGCTAAGAAATAATAATTATTATAATTAGAATATTATTAACTGTGGGAGAAGATTAAACAATGGGCTTCATTATGAAATCCTCTCGACTGAACTAAAGCTGAGGACATTTATTAAATGCGGTGCCATTTCTCTGCAAAAGAAACATCCTTGCTCGTGCATGCTGATTTCTGATCCTAGCGCACATCCTTACTCTTTCAGCATGAATCAGATATGAGCAAGAAGCTCAGCATAAGGAGGACAAACGAGTGTTGTAACAGAGGCACTATTATATTCTTGCTGCCAAGAAGAGACTGCTTTTATTCTCAATTACCCAATCATGGCTGGCCACCAACTTTCTAGATATGCAATCCAAGAGAATTTGAGCTGCTCAGTGAAGCTGGAAGCAACATCCTGGTCCATCCAAAAAGTTGAAGTATAACTCTTGCTATTTTGAATTTTCTCTGGGTTATTTCCTCTTACCTGACACTGTGGACATCAATATCTGTTTTTCAAGAACACATTTCTTCTTTGCTTTTCTGAATATTTGATATTTTAAGAGGCACCACCGGCTGCTATGATAATTATTTACTAATTTTATTTGCTGTAGTTCCTAGAAGCTCTAATCAAGCTCAGAGCACCACTGTGCTATATGATGGTTGGCTTTTATTTAGCATTTCACCAAAGCCCAGAATAATTGTAAATTATCTTTCAAATTGCGAGAAGACTGATCTTTATCACCTTGCTAAAATAAGGTTTCAATTTCAAATAAGAAGAAGCCGTAATATCTCATTCCTTTGCAATCACTGTCAGCCTAGCAATTATGGGCTCCCTTACTTTGGCTGTTAACCATAGTGCTACGAAGCTTCTGATTGGAATAGAGTTACCTCTGCATCTCTGGACATGGGTGCCAAAAGAAGGCAACCCCACCAAAAAGCGTGTGCTGAAAAATATTTCACTGGCTCCTAGTAGTCTCAGTTTACCCCAAAATGCACTGATGTAGAAGACAGAAAATGGAGAGTGAGGAGGGCAGCTTAAAAAGCTATGCCATTTTGTGTAGACAACTGTGACTGCATGAAATATTGCCCCTGCAGTAGTCAATGGCAGCCTCGATGTTGACTTCAAGGGGCTATTATTTCGCCACAGATGCTTATTGTGTCATATAGCCCAGACACTCATTGTCTGTGGCTGATGGACAGAGATCCAGGCTGGGTGTGGTGAGCCCAAAGGAGACAAAACTGGAACACAGTGTGTCCAATGGCTGGCTGGCCTTATAGCATTTTCTTCAGTGAGTGTGCTTTTAGTTAATGACAATCTGTGGCTCCATGCATCACGAGAGTAACTGCATCCCAGAAAGCAATCTGAGGGTTGGAGCACCTTTGAAGCTTTTTGTGTGAAAATTTAGATGGGTCGTTTCTCTGGTGTTTGTGTGACTGCTCAGTCTCTGGTTCTGTTTCTTCTCTATCCTCACTGGCTTTTTCCTCCTACTAAGTCATGGGGGAAATGGGTGCTGACTTCACAGTCTGCACAGGCAAACTCTGATTTTCTAGATGAGCATCATATGTCAGAAGTTTTGGTTCAGTTCCATGAAATTGTGTTATACAACAAATACTCAGAAGTGTTGATAATTCCTCCTAAGACATCTGAGTTATCATCTTGTATCTCTGCATATTATTGAATCAAATCTAGTGATCAAAGAACTTGTTGGTCCTCCACATATTTTTGTAGCATTTCTGATGAGCTTCTCTGTAAAAAATATCTTATTTTTGGTATAGAGTAAATTTGATCTAAAATTGTGGGTTTAGTAGTTGGTATATTGGTCTTCTCTAAAAGAAACAAGTCTTCAAATGCATTCTTTGTTGTCACTTGCCTTTGATTTCCATTTACTTTTTCTTCAATTCAGGAAAGACTTTTGTTCTTTAGAATATCTTCACACATGCTAAACTCCCAGATTCAATTGCCCAAAAACACTTATCAGCATTCCTGTGATTCTGTTGACTGGGTGTAGTCACCAAATCCAGTTTGCTGTCCTAGAGCTATGTGGGGTGTGTTGCAAAGAAAATTCTAGTGTTGCAGTAGATAAAACAATCTTTAAAAAGAGTTAACTTATCAAGAAGTAAGGCAGTGCCAATTTTTAAGCAGCACCATGAGCTGCCAATACCAGCAAGAGTCTGTGCAGCCACTGGCTGTTGATAAAATGATCAGTGATTCCTTCAGTCAAAGTCACAGATGATAAAGTGCCAAAGGCCCAGCAGCAGGGACAGAAGGCCTAAACCCCAGATCAGTTTTTGTGTCTTTCAGTAGTAAAATAATTTCAATATTTAACTTCCTTTTCTGCCTGAGCCTTCGAGGTTCACAGAGGGTAAGAAGTCACTCAACTTGCCGTCTTCATCAGTTTTAAGTCATTCCAAGAGATGCAAATGGCTTCCTAACCCGGACCCCTCCTGAGCTTTGTTTGCATTTTTCAGAATAATAATAAGAGCTTTTTAAAGCTTTCCACTTCACAAAGGGGATAACATCCTCTGTTCTCTTAGTCTAGTGATTTTTGAAAGAATATGTGGTGCCGTACCTTTGGAACATTAACATGAAAAAGATACTAACTTAGTCTGCAGGGATTTTGAAACCAAGGTATTGCAGATTAAAAAGAGCATCTTGAAGAGATTTGCTAATGTGAGGCTATAGCAAAACATAATTTTTACAGATGTTGCTTTATATCAGTAGCAGTTTTTTTATAATTATTGATCTATTCCAGCAATACTTCTGGTTTGATTGGTGGTTTGTTGTCATTATTCTTTTTTTAAATATTCATATTGTGCCCAGTCCTGACTGGATGCTCTTTTAGAATTCAGTGAGAATTTTTGCCTAAATATTCGTTTTAGGACTGTGCCAGGTAACAAGAGGCAAACATTTGTGCCAAGAAAAGCGGTATACCTAACAATATACTGGATGATGTATCTCCTCTAAATTGTACTTAAGTAACTATGTGTTTAATCATAATGGCAAAATCCCAACCATGTACTGCTTACAATTCTTAACTGAAACTGACAGTGGAGGGATAGGGTCTAATTATCAAGAGTATCCTTGTCCGATGGAATAACATAAAAATTCCAATAAAGAGTTTATTTTCCAGCAGCATTTATACTAATCATAATAGACCTCTTCCAGCTGCATCCCAAAGACAAGATTGTTTGCCAAGCAGATGGTGGAGAAAAGTTATGCTGGCCAAAATCCAAAAAAATTCTATTTAATGACAAATTTTGAGGTTTCAACACCTGTTTTCATACAAATGGAGAATGAAAGCAAAACCTCCAATAATTATTTACACACACAAGCAATGACTCCACAGTTGTCCCTATCTTAACAATTAGGACTCTCACCACAGATGTGAGAAATAGAAGTATGGAATGTTGAAGAAAAAGAAGTGGAAAAGTACCACAAAGGATCACACAGTAATGTCCTATCCTATCCTATCCTATCCTATCCTATCCTATCCTATCCTATCCTATCCTATCCTATCCTATCCTATCCTATCCTATCCTATCCTATCCTATCCTATCCTATCCTATCCTATCCTATCCTTGTCCACCACACTGAGATTTGTAGTATGTGATGTCTTCTGAATACATTCTGGTCCCACACTGTCATTATGAGCCTGAAGGTTAGTCTTCAATAACTTCCTTCAGAATTCAATCTGTATAGATTCTAAGATCTAAGCAGAAACATCTGGCTTCAGGATCTGGATCTGTGGTGGTATTTCACTGATGTTTCAATCAAGTTAGTATTTTCTGGTTAAAAATTCAATCTGCAGAGCATGAGGGCACATCTTGGTGGCACCTTAGAGCACGCTTTGCAGTCTGTGGTCTGCAGACTTACTGTAATCAGTGAGTCACATTTTTAAACAATCCCGATGGTGTGCATCCTTGGAGATTCAAAGAAATTCTGAGCGCTGCTGGTGAATTTATGAATTATTGACTTTAAGAATTAAGTGTTACTAAATTGTTGTGCTTTCATAACATCGGGAAGAACAAAATTTTTTACATAGTCTTATAAAAATTCATCTTCTAACTAGAAGTTTTCTTCCATCACCTTGTTCTCTGTTTCTGCTTTGCATTATGTAGGTTGAAAGTACTTTGCACAGGGATTGCTTTTCCTCTGATTTCTATAAAATGCTCAACACAATGTAATCCCCATTAGAGCCTACTGCCATAGCTGACGTCAACTGTGTGCATATAGATTTTTTGCATGAATGAAAATTGACAAGCGAACATCCTGATCCCCCAGTAAGTTGTATATATATACAGAGAGAAACACAGATATATGGTTAGATATGTGTATCTTTGCATGTGCATGCACATTGGAGATTCTCTGTATATATTCTGAGAAACAGTTATACAGAAAGAAATGTAGCTACATTCATTTGTCCTTGGTGGAGAAACATGCTGTGACTTTATAGAGGGAAAATCATGAACTTGGGTATCTTGCCTAGTTTAGAAGTGGAGAGAAAAGTTTCAAAATAAACCATTGGCTCTGGGATACTGAAAAGCTTACTGCAAGTCAGATGAAGAAAAAGAATAGTAGAATATGTCTATATTCATACAGTCAAAATTTCCTTCTGGCTACCTATAATGCAGACATAACTGACCCTGGAGGAGGGTATCTTTCCATCTTGTTTGGGATATCAGATATAAAGTACAGTTTGCTTGCTCAGCACCATTGCCCCATAAACTGGGAGAGCAGAGGGCTGGGGGAAGGTGAAGGAGAGAGCTTTGGCTGAAGGGGGCAAAAAATTAATTGAATCAGACAGTTGACCAGCTGTCTTCACAGCATCTCGGCTTCTGATGACCCTGGTAGAGCTAGGATGCTGCAGTGCTGTACAAAACACTCCCTCATCTCATTTTTAAAAGGTTTCATTGCACCTTATCACATCAAAGCAAAGCATCTGCATGTTTCAGTTGTGGGGCATCATGTGTCTGGCTCCCCTCTGGCTCTTACTAATCCCCTGGATTATCACAGCTCTCTAAAGCGGCTCTTAAAAACCCTGTGAAAATAGGACTCCAAGTGGGTGTGTGAAAAGCGGGGACTGAAGCAATAAGGCTGCCTGTGCCTATGGAATTCATATAATCACAGCCTATGTTGCCCAAAAAAAGGTGTTGAAAAGTCTGCTTTTGCACTAGCTGATCCCAGACAACACTAGCTCTCAGAGAGACAAAACAAGATTGAGTCTGGTTTGTTCATTTGCTGGAGCACATCTGAAACCACTGCTGTGAGTTATAGCTCATGCTGAGCACACCTATGCATTGCTCCTGAATGATCTGCCATCACTCAGGTCTTTTTGCTCACTTTTCCAAAGTCACCATCTGTAAATCAGAGAGTTCTTCAAGGTGGTGATGTGCAGGCTGCAGAGAGGGGAGACAATGTGGGAAGCCTTAGCTATGGAGGTGGCATCTGACTCTCATTGGGCTGCTATCCCAGTAGTTCAAGTGTGAAAAATAGAGGGCTCCAGCCTGTACTCTCAGTCCAGCACCTTTTGTAACCCTCAAATCCACTTCAGAGGAAAGAAGCCAAGCAATGAACAGAAAAGGAGAAGGTTTCACTGTGTAAGAGAGGCGAAAAGTTTATGCAGACAGTATGGATCTTTCCCTGTCTTAGATCTGTTGGCTGTTCATTCCCAAAGGAAAGTATTATAATCCCCATGAAAGTCATGGTATTGAGAACTAAACGATAGTAAACCCTAAAATCTTCAGTAGTTCATGAGATCTTTTTTTCTTTTCTCTCATTTAAAAATAAGAAAGATTATGCATGTCTGACATTGACACAAAGTCTGGAGAAGTGACCCATAAAGTAATTAGAAGAGGAATTCACCCTCTGCTCTGCCCCCCTTCCCCAACCTTTCCCATCTCAAAGCCCGATCAGATGAAAGGCAAGCTCTGTTTACTTCCTGATCTGTCTAATTTCAGTAACGAGGACCATCCCGACTTCATCTTCCTGCAGCTGCTACAAGTGAAACTCAAGAGGCTGCCCCAGGCACTGCAGCGCCTTCTCAGAACTGCTTGACCTTAATGGATTAGCGTTTCCCTGAGCAGGTGGCAATTTAACAAGAGGAGACAAACTTTTTACACTTAGGAGACCTCTGGTGAATGGCATCAAATTTCAGAATGTTGAAACAGAGCAAAGAGACTTATGATGCCTTCCCACCTTAACCCTGTGCCACCTTAACCCCCTTGCTATGCACATAAGTTACAGCTTTCCAGTTAGGATTCTAAGTCCATTTATTAAGGAATCAAAGTAAAAATGGTCTTACATTCTTAACATGCTGTACCCTCACAAATCCTGTTGAATTAAAGGAGAGCAATGGTTGCTTTGATTTCAGTCTGCTTATGTCTGAGTGTCTGAATAGGGTGTTAGGAGTATTACTTTAGGCTCTTCACTTTGCAAGTATGTGCCACAGTAAATGCATCATGGTAAAAGCAATAATAGTACCTTCTGCTTTGAGGATGTTATTCTACCAAATATTTTGCAGTTTAAATTGGCAGTGCCAAATGCATTGTATTGTATGCTTTCAGTGGGTAGAAAACCGGAAAAATTTGCCAGTTTATTTTTAAAAAAAGAAAAAAGTATTTGCTGATTCCTCTTATACATATAACCCTAGCAACAGAGCAGGTTCTACTTTGTTTTCATGTGTTTTCTACTGCCTACTATGATTAGTTTGTTTAAGGATTCACCATAATAATTACTAGTCAAAGTTGTCAAATAGATGCCCAAGATCTGATAGCCAGGTGTCAGATGCTATATCAAACCCTAAAGACAGAGATATGTCTCTTAGGCTTCTTTACACTAGCTCTGCCTTGCTCAGCACCTACAGCTCCCACTATCACAACTTACAAGACCATAATATGTATGTTTTTAAACACGTTAGTGTTGTGTATTACTAGATTTTCTAATCAGCAGCTAAGAAATGTGAGATTGTTTTTTTAGCTCAATAGAAAGGAACATTTCAAGGAGACAGGCAAGATGGTAAAACAAGAGCAAGTAAAATGAATGACAAAATGTCTTTTTTTGATATAAGCAAACCTGTTACCTTCTGAATAGTTTGTTCTTATCAACAATATGTAGGGATCTTATATAAATATGCATATACATATTTATTTTTCTGTGTGCATTTGTGCATAGTGTTACATATACATGTGCATATACATATTTGTGTTCATATGGTTCTACCAGGTATTTATTTCTGGGCTCTGGTAGTTTATGTATTTCTTTATAAGCAGAATATGTTTTGTGTGTTTTGAAGTTGTCATGTCAAATGACTTCCGTGGAAAGTACTGACATACTGTTCACTTAAAACCTGCAGTCATTCAAGATCAAGGACGTTGTCCTGATAAGAAAATAATGTCCTGAGAAGCATTGCTTCTGGGATCACATTCACATGATTGTCCACTGACATCCAACTTTTCTGAACATATCTGGCTCTCTATTGTCCTGTCCCCAAAGAGCTGTACAGCCATATACCATTCATGAATATTAAAAGCACGATTATACTTTTCACCCCAGCATACTTCATCTGTCTATCCAGATATGTATGTCATCTCTTTTAACTGAAACTGTCTCCCTGGCTAGTACCTCACATGTAGTATTTGCATGACTTCATGAATATATCAAAATTGTAAAGCTCCATGTCCTACATGCACATTTCCGAATTTTTCCCGTAAGGGTGAATTCCCCAGAGCCTGCTCAAAGCACGAGTGAAAGTAGCTGTCAGAAAGAAAGATTAGCAAAGATAAGGTCAGTGGATTTCTCCCCTGGTTTGGTGGGGGCCCCTCAGCAAGCACTTGCTGGTTTTGTGTGCAGTGATGCACAGTTTGCAGGTATGCCTATGTAAAAAACCTCCCATCCTCTAGTAGAAGAAAACTACTATAGAGCTTAGCAATACATGCCAGATTGTTTACAGCATGTGGCTTGTCTTCACTCTTTGTACTATGGATATAAACATGATGGCTCCACGCCCTCAGAAAGCTCCTTTTTGGATAGCCCAGTGGGTGCACCTCCTGCCCAGCATGCTCAGGCACCTTTTCTGCAGTAGATAGCAGAGCCAGTACATAGCACTGAGAACCACAGATACTTTATGTTGGGAGGGAGGGGAACAAAAGAAAAAACAATTCCCCATACACAGTCAAAGAGCAAACATCACACTTTCTTTCTCAAAATAAAGAAAAATCCAAAATATCTCTTTCCCTGAAGCCAGCCAAATTTGCAGCCAAGCAGTGGATTCCTATGAAATTTCAAAGTGATGCCTAATGTAATAAAGTAACAGGGACCAAGGTTGTTTTGTCTTCCACCAGGCAGAATCATAATCAAAAATAATCTGTTGAAACTACCCTGGAATGAAATATTTTAGGAAAGTAAGGAAATATACATAAAATATCCGCAGTTCCAAAATATTTTACCCACAAATTTCCTCTGCACATGTGAAACTGGACAAACCTCAGTCACGCCACATTAAAGCTTAACTTCTATTCAGTCAGTTTGTTTCTTTCTTCCAAAATACAAAATTGGCAAATTCATATGCCTTGAGAATTTTCAAGAGCTAATATATGGGAATATGATGTGAAACAGTAATTTATTAGTATTAATTTTAAACATGCAGTGGTTGGAAAGAGGGAGATATTACATGAGTGAATTAAAGGCAGAAGCATTCAAACTAATACTAATCTTTCAACTGCATCAGAAATCTCACATATATGTGAGATTTAGGGAAATCCTGGAAACTTCTGACACTCCCTTAGGTTTTTGTGCCTATGAACTAATTAATGGATGGCATCATCTCTACAATACAATAGGTAGATTTTTTATTTGTGGCAGATATAATAATGATAGTTTCTTTCATTAACTTTTAGTAATAATCTTTATTTAATAATTAATACATGTATAATTTAATACAGTATGAATTAAAAGTATTCTTCATTTCTCTGCAATGTTTCAGAAAGTCCTGTCAAAGGACAAGTGATGGTAACTGCTTACAAAATACATACATTAGTCACATTATATGTAGACATTTGCTTTGCAATACCTAAGGGGCTGATCAGGATGAAAGTTTACAACACAGTTACTATTCTAAATTGTAAACTTTTGCTGTGTCAAAAGAAACCAGTCAGATACAGCTTGTTTCCTTGTATGCTATAGAATAAAATATGTGTGATCATTTTTGTTTGAACACTGAACTTCATGCTAGCCATTGGTCAGATTTCACCCAGAAATCCTTTCAGCACTCACCATTAAAATTATGGTATCAGTCTTACTGAAAATAATAATAATACCTCTATCTTCCATAGACAGATAAATAGTAGGACTTTCCCCATAAGAGCTACCCAGATAATTCCCACCAGCAAAGGTTCTGTTGACTAACATGTCACTTTATTAAGTGGGGCAGGTTTATTCCCCAAGTATCTCCACCATAACATCACCTTGACATGTCACAGCCTTGAGGTGTCTAAATTAGCATTGCAGATAAGCCATTCCTCTGCTGCGAGGTTGTTGCATCTTTCAGAGGTCAAACCTAGGCCAAAAATGAACTTCCACCTTCAACCAAAGGCTTCAGTTAAGCCAAGAGCCTGTAACAATAAAGTTGTTCTCACAGGATCAGTTAATAAGGCCCATATATCTTTCCTTAAACTATGGTTTAGTACTTAACTCTTCTTCCAAAATCATAACATAATAGCAGTATGCTCTCCCAGTATTTTATGATTTTGGTAGAGGAAGGATAGAATCATTTCTTATGGCTAAATCTCAGCATGGAGAAAGTTAAACATTATTTTACACTCTTTCCAGAAGTTAAAAGGGAAAGCATAAGCACTTTTGCAGTCTTGATTTGAAATTCTCATTATTCTGCCATGTGAAGGAGTCTTAGGAATATGGTGTATGACTACATATATGCTCTTAGGATGGGTCTTCTACTGCAAGTGAGTACTTGCTGTCTTTAAAAGGGCTAATTATTAGGCTGCGTGTATACCAAAATATTTGGTTTTCCTTGTAACCATTAGAGACCATGGCATTTTCAGTTCAGATGCTTCCTACCCACAGATAGTATCTCAGTTTTGGCTGGTTTTTCAGTCAAAAAACAGGAAAGGAGTGGCAAAGAGCACTGAACTTTTAATAAAAGAGTAATAGCTTTAATCTTCCTTACTCAACAGTTGCAAAAGACTGAACTTCAAAGATATATAAGTAAAAGATGAAGAATATATAACAGGGGGGAAAAAGATAAAAAATGTCTTTGTTGTCTTCTTACAAGTGTTCTGTTTTCCTACTTCAGACCCAAATACAAGCAGTCACTGACATAGATAAAATGGGAGTCCATTGTAAAGAAGAGTCATTCTGGAACAGAAATAAGATTGGTTATCGTCAAGGACCTTTTCCAGGACAAAACTGAGTAGATTTTACATTGTGCAAACTTCAAATGCTGTAAAACCAGCTGCTAAAATAAGTGTCTGTGGGGAAAAGGCCTGACTCGGGGAAAAAATCAGAGAGCGGATAAAAGCTTTGTGAAAGAAACTTCTTTCCTCACCTTGGGAAAGATGTTTATTGGGACATGAGCTGGCATTTGGAGCTCCTGTGTGTTACACCATATTTGTGCACCTTTCTTGATGGGATAAAAGAGAGACATTTGCATGAAATTGCTGAGAAAACTGGTCCTAGGCTTAATGAAGTTAGGAAAATGCTTGCTTTGATTGCTGTGGATTACTGTCTCTATGCCCTTGGATCAAGATTATCATACTCATGGATTCAATCCTATGAGCTTAAAAAGAAAACATCACTTCTGAAATTTTTAATCCTAGAGGTCTTTATTTGTGTTGGCAAGAAACTGAGTATATTTATAAAGGACTAGGTCTTCAAGTGTTGCAAAAAAGACCCATAGTTGAATTTCAGAATGAGAGATTTTGCAAAACTTGATTATTGTAAAATTCTCCAAAGTAAAACACAAACATTAAAGTACTTGGAATTGCATGTATATGAGACTTCAGACTACTATATCTAAAAATATCATCTTCTATAGACCTTTAGGACATTTTTGCTTGCTTGATATGTCTAGAGAGTTACAGCACTCACTTGTGTTTTTTTTAATATTATTATTTTTAATTGTTTTAGGAAAAAAATCCAATAACTTCATATCCTCTCAAAATTCTCTCCAAAGTCCAATTGGCTGCAATATGTTATTTTACTTCCTAACCTAAAGAACCATCTAATGTCATGCCATGCTCTGTCCATCAGCCGCTGAACTTGTCTCTGTTTACTGATAGAAGCCATCAGTATTCTGTACCAGCTCTGTCCTGCAGGGTGCTAATCACATCTTCACATGAAGACATAGGCATCAGGTTTCTTGTTGCCAAACTTCAGCTGGGAAATGTATACTGCCAAAAGATCTGGGTTTATTTATTGCATGTAGCATTTTATTTGGAAAACCTTTTGGGGGGAAAAAATCATAAAAGAACTTCTTGCCATGCCAACGGACCGAAACACCTTCAAGACTCTTTTCCCCCCCTCCCTGCAACAATATTTCTCTGCTAAATTCAAATTGTCTAAGTCTTCTGAGCACACAGTGAAACTTCTTTTAAAGAGATTTTGCTTGCCTTGTGTTTCTCAGACTCTCCACTCCATCTCTGACTCATTCCACGTGGGAGTATTTGCAAAACTCTTTGGCTCACCCAGTCTTTGATTGACGTCAGCATTGTTTCCTTGCTATTTTTATCCACCTTGTCAGGGCTAGTAAGTACAGTGAGGAGTGTTGATTCTGAGTCAATTTTTCATCAGTGTTATGCAGCTTGAAGGTTTCAGTGATGTCTTTCAAGCTTCCTAGTTGATCTTTATGTCGAAGCTTAAATAAATGCTGTTTGCATTGGGACTGGTAAATCTGAAAGATTTCTGTTCCTCATTCTTTGCCACCTCAGCAGCAGTAAGGTGCTTTGCAGAATTTCTGCCAGTGTCTACATGTTATCCTTATTTATATATTGGTATTCTCATGACTCATCACAGACAAGGGAGGGTGGTAGGGAATTTGTGAGAAAAGAGGATGAAATAATACAACTGAACCTTGCCACAGTTTTCATGTATAACCTCCGGCAAATCCCTCAGTCTTTCCATCCCTGCAGCCCATGTCTGCAGCTGGAGATTCAGCATGCATTTCTCTCTAACTTGCAGAACTCAGTTCATGCCTGATGTAGAGGTGGAATAAGAGCAAAGTTCAAACAAATCCTGAGGGAGAACCTGAAAAGTGGGGTTAACCTCTATTCTGTTGCTGTCATCAAAAAGGGACCTGTAAATATATAGGTTACTATTATGTTTAATTAACTCTTGAAGGCTCCAGGCACTATGGCCCAAATCCAGCTTCCACCTCTGCAGGCTTTGAAGTGCTGGAGGAAGCGTGTCCTATGGTAGTGTAATCAATTTATTCTCACAAGGTGAGAGGACTTTAATGAAGGAAAGAATGATCGATGGATGTTTGCCAGCATGCTTGGCTTCGCTTCACAAATGCTCTCATTCCTGGCATTAAACCAATCCTAAGGATCTACTTATCCACCCCAATGTTCCTTACTCGTGGTGGGAGGTAAAAGAAGATGGTAGAATGAAAAACAAACATCACATTTGCTCAGTTTTCTATCCCACCAAATTATCCATTTCATTTCCTAGTGTACAAGTCTCACCTAAATGTCACCTTTTTTTCCTTGGGTCACTCTTTGTTGTCTATTTTAACCCCAAAACTATTTGCACTGTGGTCCTTGTACAGCCTTGCAGGTAGTTGCAAGACTTTTCCCAAAGCATAGAGCTTCTATCAGAGCTGGTGGGATCTGATGCATGGATTATAAAACAGCTCAGCAACCACTTGCTGAAATTCCTGCTTGGTCAGCTGGTCAGCTGCTGATTGCTGTTTCAGCTCTGTTCTCTGCTCATGTGTGGAGGATTTCCTACTAGACAGTTTTGTGTTCTTGGCATGAGAACCAAATACTGGAGCAAATCTCTTCCAACTGATCATACTACACATAACAACTTCCGCTCCTTGATTACTGAGGAAATTATTAGAAGAAGAAAGTGTGTTGATCTTTCATCGTGCCTGCCTTAACTTAAGGGAGGTCAGGGATGGTAAGGGGAGGAGAGATTTGAGCAATCATTTTGCTTTCTTAAAAGCTCTTATTCCACTATTTTCTCTATCTTGCTTCTTGTCCGCTACCTAATTACTTCCATATCAAGCTCTTTAGCTCAACATGCCACCTCCCGCAGGCTTTTAAAACTTTGTGCAAGTCTGTGTCTGAAAGCTGCAGTTGTGAGACCGTGTTTTCCCTTCTCACTCAAATGGAGGTGTAACTCTCACAAACAGATGCATTACAGCTATGACTTTCATCCACACTTGATGCATTCTACTCTTGTCCCCCTGATGTCAATAAAACTGCACAGAATGTGCTTGTTTGTGATCCCAAGTACAAAATATGAAACAATAACTGGAAAGGGCTTAGGTAATTTCAGGTAGTTATTATTGTAACTTGTTTTTTTGTATGGTATGAGGTAACAATCAGGTTAAAAAATATTGTTTGATGTAGAGTGAAGGAAGCCCTCAACAAAAACCTGCAGTACAACACAGTGTTTCTATTCTTTGGAGCAGATTTCTGAAGCAGAGAAATATAGTTTCACTTACTATATCTTAACTCATATAGAAGAATGAATGACTTTTAAACTGCACGTAATGAGAAGAAAATCTCTTTGGCAAAGACTCAGACAGTCTCTTATGTGGGAATGCAGACATCCTAATGGTGAAAGAAGCAGCTAAAACCAGTGCCCACTACTAATAGAGTTAGTATGTCAGATAACAGCATTTATTGGGCCAAATAAATAGGTCTTTGATTAATATTTTAAAATATATTTCTCTCCAGCTTTCAGTGCCTTTGACTTCAACTTTGGGTAGGCAAAAGCTAAGTTTCCTGAAGGCTCTTTGAGGTATCACAGCCTAATCTTGTATGTGCAATTTTCTACTCAGCATTCAATTTAGGCAAGGAGATCCAATATTTGGACGTTAAAATAGTCTTTTTACATGCAAATCAAGTAGTTTGATAGCTAAACGCCAACAACGGTATTTGTAACTGATGACACCTACATTCCTTCAGGCTAAGGCTGACAAATCAAGCCTTTAAGCCATGTTTTTCAAAAGCTTAGGGATTTGTGTGCATACTTCCCAGTAACAGAAGATAAACTTGGCACCCAGATCCTATAGTCAACTTCAAACATGACTTCCCAAGTTCACTCAACCTCTTCCTTACTCTGCCAATGCAGAGAACACATGGACACCTTTTGGAAACAATTCCTCTGAAAAAAATCACCATTTTAACTAAATAGTGTGCTTAGGTGAATGAACCAGGCTGGACAGTGAAAGAGGCAAAGGTTCTCTGATCTTAAAGTAAGGAAAAAGACTGATCCTGAGGAAGAGGGAATGACAGTATAAGCTGATGGAGTTCTTTCCAACTCCCACATACAAGCTAAATATGATGATCTGCCTCACGGCCCTAGAGGACTTCCAGGAGTTTCAGGGAAATGTATCTTGTTTCTTTTCTCCACAGCAAAGTTTTCCAACAGCATAGATAATGCTCAATAAACAAGGGGTTTTTTTTTCCTGACTATTGGCTATTGCAATATTCCATTTTATTGCGTATTTTCTATGCCATGTAATTTGGGCCTTGTACACAGTGTTAATACATGCAATAATTATAATTCTCCTTGACTGCATCATATTTAAAGGTGTAAGCTTCTCAATTCATCTCCTTGAGGCAGATTACCCAGGAGACAACCCGCACATTACAGATGGAGCTGCTCTGATCCCATTAACTGAACAGTGAGGAGAGCATTTGAATCACAGACTCCAGAGTCTAGTGAAACCCTGATCTCATTAAAAGCAAAGCTGGCAAGACTGTACCATTGGGGTGCCACTTTGGGTGCGTCTTTGAACTTAGGACTGCATCCAAGGGGCAAGTGTTGAGTGGAGATGGGACTGAGACGTCGGGATGAGGTCCCTGACACAACATCCACCTGTGCCTGTGAATTTCCGATCCTTTCTACCAGACACCTCTCAGCAATTTATGGAGGTGCCAGGGGGCTCAAATCACCAAAGTGAGGCACAGAAGGAAAATAAAAGAGCAGACAACTTAAAATCAAGTGGATTAATTAAATAATCTATATATTTACCAGTGATAATTCTACAGTAAAAAGCCTCAGGGGTTAGACATTTTATAGGGATTTTAATTCCTTAATTTGGAAGGTTCAGAGCCCTGAGGTTTGTTACTCTTTTTGGTTTTCTAAGTGATTTTGTGGAATTGTCATGGTGCAGGCTTTGTCTTTTGGGCTGTTTGCTGTCAATACAAACATCTGTCAAGGACAAGCTGTAAGACACTCCCACTGTCATATTATATCATGTAGTTCATTGATTTTTCTAGTGCTTAATGGGCAAGAGGTACACACACGGATCTGGAAAATTAGGAAATCTGGATTATATTTGCTGCTTTACCAAAAACCCCTCACTTTTCTGTAACTAAGATAAGGGACTTGTTTACCAAACTTTGCATTTTGGTGTGTGACCTACTGCTATGGGAAAAAATATTGTGTTCAAGAAATAATTACTGAATATTAGTAAGGTCATGTATTAATTCAGGATGTGGGTAAATACATTGCACCTGTACACTGAGTAATACCAATTCTGAAGATAAACAGAAAAATAAAAAACACATAGATCTCACTTACACTTACCCTCCTTTTCTTTGCCTCAAATAATCTCCTTAAAATCTAACTCCTGACCCAAATTTTACACCTTTAGCCTTGGCAAACACAAGCTCAAATATATTTTTCTTTTCCCTCTCCCTTTCTTTTCCCATTCACCCCTTTCAAATGCTCTGTCAGAAATTAGAGTCTAATATCCTATTTGACTGGTAGGCTTTTCCAAAGCCTGGTTTACTGGAATTGTAACGTAAGAAGAACAGATACAGAGGCATAAAGCTCTTCAGTCTCCTGGAAGGAAAGTGAAAAAGTTCAAGATGAAAATATCAGTGAATTAGCTGTTTAAGTAGAAGTATAAGCAGTGTTCAATCTCCAGATGGCCATTTTTGTATGGAAAAAATTGGCAGAAAGGTTAAAGACAGTGGCATTGCAAGGGTACCTTGGGTCTGAAGAAGTTCAGTTTTATCTTTTAATGATATCCCTGCTAGTGTCTCTCAAACATGGTTTGAGTCTTCCAGTACAAAAGAGAGAAATTGCAAATCCTATTAAAAAAAACCAAAAAACAAACAAACAAAAAAACCAACAAAAGCAAACAAAAAAACCCAAACCAAAACTGAAAACACACAGTTTTTTATTCCTCTTCTTCTTTTTTTTTTTTTTTTTAGATAAAACTGCAGAACTCTTTCTGCACCAAAAGGGAAGAGGGACACAGCATTATGTTTTGCTTTTGGGCACCTCAGGGAAAGAACGAAGCAAAGGCAAACTAAATGCCTAAACTAAATGAGAGTTAAACTTACCTTAGGGAAAAACGGAATCAGAAGCTAGAAACAATATTTGCTCTAAGCAGTGATGTGCTATAGATAAGACTGTTTTGTCCCCGCCTCCAAGAAGTCCTCCTCTGTCCTTGTGTGCTCCCGCAGGAAGGGAGGAGGAGAAATCAGCCAAATAAGTAACATCTCCTGCCATTTAAGTCATAACAATTTTGCATAGCCAAGGTGAGGTGAAAGCACTGTTTGGAAAGCTGGCAATATCGTGTTGGAGTTATCTGTACTAAGTTATCATATATTCTTGCAAGAATAGGTCAGATGAGCTCTGGGTGGGTGGGGGAAATGGCTCCTTTCTGGAGTGAGATGCTGAGCCTCGCTCAGAGGAGCATGACCCGTGTGACAGATGGGAGCAGCCACCTCAGAGGGGGTGGGAAGGCTTTCCCAAAAAATCAGGCAGGTTTAGATGCCGGACAGTGAGTCACTGCAACCCAAACATAGAAACTGCAGTGACAGAGTGGACAAGACTGGGCTTGGTTTTAAACCTTTTAATTTCCCTTTTAGGGGGGGAGTTTGGTGGTAGTTTTTTGTTTGGTTGGTTGGTCTGGTTTGGGGGCAGGGTTTGTTATTTATCTATTTAATTAATTGGTTACCTTTTGAGCATATATGTTTTTGAAAACTTTTAGTTTTTATTCAGGTAAAGTTATGACTTTTTTTCCTATCTTCTCCAAGTACCTCCTTTAAAAAATGGGCAGAGCATCCTCAGCTACAGCTGCAGTTACAATTTCCTGGAAATAGGTAGGTACTTTTTACCTAAAAATGTACTCTCTTTTGGCAGGAACTATTGTATCATTTCAACAGTATTATTGTATAATGAGTGCTAGAGCTCACAGACCCTGTGGAACTTATCTGTATACCTGTATGCTGTAAAAATACCTTCTATTTTAATAAATCCAATTTGTTGCAGGGGTAAAAAAATTATTCTTAGGGATCAATATTTTAAAAAGGGATAATCATTGCTCACAGCAATGTTTCAGCCCTTATCCAGAGTGTCAATGTGTGTGGGAGAGATCTGAGGCAACAAAAAAAAAAACATTCCAAATTTTAGTCTACTCTGGTTGCAAAATTTTAGAGAGAGACCCAGATCCACCCTTAGCACGTTAGGAATTCTGGGAGGACTGGATCTGCATAGTGGGTTGCTTTGTTCATTTTTCTCAGGGAAGTACTATGAAGTCGGATGAGAACAACATATTATGCTACTCCTCCCTGTATCTGAGGCAGCATCTCAGTTTAGAGGCAAGTCCTAGTGTCTTTCCTGAGGTCTTCAGAGGCCACACAGCAGAGTTGCTGTGGAGCTGACACCTCCTGTGCGTGGTGGGGTTGAGTTTTGTGGAAAGAAGCTACTTCCCTTTATGCAGAAGAATGGATAATGTTGGCCAATAATAACATGCATCCATTGTACAGCATAAAAGAGGCTTCTCTGCAAAAACTGTTGTTTGTTTTCCTTTACGTCTTCTCAGCTGCCAAATACAGAGTTCTTCTGCCCCTTCTCTCTCATCACCAGCTCCCACTCAGTGAGCCTCCTTAGCACGCTCGGTGATGGTGACACGCACTCCATTGAACCCTGCTGGAGTCTGAAACTCCCCAGCACGAGACAAATAAACAACCTTTTTTAAATGGTTTTTTTTTTTTGCTTTTTTGTCTAACTTCCCAGACTGACATGCTGTAATATAAAATAAACAAGAATTTTGAAACCTACGTTGATCAACACTTGGTGTGGTATGCAGAAAATATGTTGTGAAACAAATGCTTTGAATTAGGACAAATGCAAAGGCTTAGGGTTGATTAATAGCTACTGCAGTCAAAGACTTCTGAGATTTCTTTTTCAGTGTTGTGGGCCAGGATAGAATTTCAAACATATTAATTAGCAATAGTGTGCATGTTTGTTGCTGAACCACTAAGCAAAGGAAAGTAAGTGCTAGAACAAGCCAAGAAATACTTTTGGATACTCTGTCACAAAGAAATCAAAGGAAGAGTACCACTGTCAGCTCTGGATTAATTGGCCTGTAAGAATGGGTAGCTTTGAAGATGGGGGGGAATGAAAGACTGATAGACTAAGGATAGATTTCACTTGCTAGTCATGCACCAATACTTGATTGATGTATTGATTCAGTTTGACTGATGAAAAGCTCTATCAGCCTTTTGTTGCATCAAGATTCAAACATGTCCAAACAGGTAAAAATGTTCATCTGCACAAAATAATCAAACTAGAGATGTATAAATAGGATCTCTAAAAGAGGAGAGTTGGAAGAATCCCTCACTGTACAAAAGGTATTTTCCTCTTTGAGGTGGTGAATTTTTACCTATAGATTTGAGAAATGTGAATTTTTTTTTTAATCAAACTCTCTGTTAGGAATGGGTTGGATAGCTATCCTTTTTTACATCCTTCTTGGACTGACATTCCACGTGATGAATACAGAGATAACAATAGGAAGTTTTTGAGCCACTATTATCATCTCTTCACCCCAAGTTGGTCAGAGGTGAGGAGTTGGCTGGCACCCATAAAAACTCCCTGCCCTCATGAACTGGTAAGTAAGTAAACTGATTATCTGACAAAGAAATCTGGTGATTCCACAGGAAAAAGTCTCCTGTCATCTAATTTACTGGGGAAGAGTGTTCAGCTATCTCAGTGGCTGCAGGAGTGAGGTGGGATGCCAGGTGTTTTTGGGAAATCTATGCAAGTCTATAGGCAAGGGAAAGAGCAAGATCCTGAAAGCCTAAAAAGATTCAGATGAGTGCTCAAGGATGGAGAGAAAACTCAAGTGAGTGAGTGCATGTACTTTTTTCAGTATTTCCTTTAGTTCCATTTAGCATTTCTCCTGAAGTCTGGGCTAATGTTCTTGGAGAAACTGTTGTGTTACACACTTCACAGCATCTACGAAGAGGTGAACTATAATCCAAAGCCTTTATAAAGCTGATGAAAAATGATAACCTCAAGCAAGTGGGTTACAGTGAGGGAGCAGCACTGATCCCACTTCCTCACTTTACCTTGTACATGCCCAAAGGCTGAGACCAAAACACTCAGATTGAAAGAGTACTGAAACATGCTCTGGTTAAGTGAAGAAGATCGTGCTTGTCCAATATGGTGAGATCAACCACTGTAGACTTGAAGAGACAATTATTAGGTCCCTTGTTTCCCTAATGTCAACACCAACAAGAAGTTTCTCCATCTGATTTCTCTCTAGTAAAGAGCAGAAGATGACAATTAGGTGTCCTCTGGAATTTCCTGAGTTCCAGCTCAGGGCAGAAGATCCACACTGGGGTAGGAAAAATATGCCTCTGAAACTTCTCTGCAAGGCAGTCAGGCTGGGGAAATATCTTCAGTTCTGTCCACATTGTGCTGCTTCTTCTGGGAAGCTCTCAAACTATTCACAGCTGTTAAAAGGAAGAGAGTCCAGGAACAAAGCTACTGCCAATTTCAAGCCAAGTGTAGAGAGAGAGGGAAAAGCTATTAAAGATGCATCCAGAACCAGTATTGTTAAGGCTCCATCTCCTGGAGTCATGCAATTATGCAAAACATTCAGGGTTTCATGGTTTATTCTTTTAACACCTTGCCTTATCATGATTGAAAAGGTAAGTTGGAAAGGCTAAAAAGCACAAGGCAAGCCAGGGGAACTACTGAGTTTGTTGGCTGGTTGGTTTTCAATCTCATGAGTCGGGCAAGGGGGTAGGGAACTCAGGGATGCTTTTCTTTAGCAGCAGTGAGAGCTTCCTCTAGAGGATTTCTGCAGCAAGCACTAGCAGCAACTCTGATGATGTGATATCATTTTGCTTCATACCAGTACTGTGTGAACGATTACACAATTTGGAGTGTTCCAAAGCCAGCAGAGCCCCCGTAGAACTGCACCACAGGAAACCTTTTAAATGTTGAGCAACTACTGCCTGAGAATCCACCTCTTCACTTCTGGAAATCAAAAGTCAAAATCTTTTAAACAACAACGTGCCCCTGCAAAACCTCAGCAATGCAGCATACAAGTCCATCTCCACGAGCATAACATTCTCCCACGGGCCAGAGTTGGTTCTAAGCCCCAAGTGCTGCAGGTGTGTTTTGTACCTGTTAACACCACACCTGTCAGAAAAGGGAAAGACTGCCTGTGATTACTCCAATGTTTAAAAGATTATGTTGGGGCTCCATAAGTACATCAAATTGGTAATGAGATCATAAGTGGCACTTGAAGAAGTTCCAGTTTTTAACATAACACCAGAGGTTTCTCATATTTTTTAACTGCTATGTGGTATACAGCTGGCTGATGGCTGTTGCTTTCCTAAAGCTTTCCTTTATAAGCAAATAACATGCTGAATTTTCTGTTGTGAAAATCGATTTTACTAATTCTAATATTTTCTTTCATGAACCTTGGGGTTGTTGCTGCAATTATTAACTAGACTGATTTTTCCAGTAACAATAGATTAGAGTCCTAATCAGTTCTCAAACACACACACACGCACACACACAGCCCTGTCCTCCACTGGCTTTGAAGTGTCATTTCAAATACAGTGTTTTGCTTTTTAAGCTATAAAAGCAATTTTAAAAGTTCAAATATACTTAATCCATAAAACTAATTTATGGCTGTGCAAGTAGGAGAAACAAAGGTTACCAATTAATGGCCTGAGTTATTTAAAAATTACTGAGGTAGGCACTTTTCCTCCTGATTTTTGATGACTTTTCACATGCAAATGTTGGCCTACATTGTACATGAGCTTACTATAGGTAGACTCATGCAGATATGGAAATCCTTGCCCAGGACTGTAAAGAGAGATTTCATGTGCCCTCCAACTAAATCATAATGTGGTGACATAAAGTACATGTCTTATGAGTATGTATTACTCTAAGCACACGAGTGGCTGAGAAAAGTCTTGGAAAAAATTCTAGGCCAAATATGCTAAAAATTCCTATTGTCTTGGGATGAGGAAAAGGTTTTCACTGCCTTACAATGTTTCATGAGTGGTACCATCAGCATTAGACAGACCAAGAATTGCTTTAATTAATCAGTAGTGTTACTTCAGTTTCCTGAAGTTTCCTGCATGTTTCTTTTTACTTCTTTAAACAGATTTACTTTCCCCTGTGATACCTATTAAATATATTGCCCTTTATGGGACCAAATTTGAAAAACAGCTACATGCGTGTTTAATATCAATTAAACATGAAGCCCACTTACTGAATAGCAGTCTACTGAATGTTTGGGTGTTTTTAATTAGATACATATCTAAAATTCAGCTGAATTATGAATTATGGCTTAAGCTATCATAACACTGATAGGACATAGCAATGTGTTTATTGATTATGTTCTCTTGATAGTCACAGATTTGTTTGAATAGCAATTTTACTGAGATGTTACAAAAGAAGCTTGAGGAGCACATTTAGACAAAAATATTCTAAGGAAGAGAGCAGTGGGAAGTCTGTATCAGCCATGCCCTTCCACAGGTTGTTTTATTTTTAGAAGCAGGGCATCTAGAGTAAAGACTAGTCAACAACAAGGGCACATTATGAAACAGGAAAATAAATGCCATCAAAAAAGTTTACATAGACATACTCAAGACAAACATCTGAAGCTCCAGAGAGTAGATTGAACTAAGCATATTATATTATGTGAATAATATTGAAGACTTAAGCCTTGATCTGGTAATGCAAGTTTGATTTTATTCATGCAAATACTATTGGTTTATTAGGTACACTTAATTCTAGATCACATAGACTAGGAAAGGGGAGGGAGGGGGGAAACTACTGCTTATTCACAGCTTTAAAAGCAGTCTTTAAGGCATTTTCTTCAGAGAGGTGAAATTTTCTGTTCCCCAAAAGATTCAACAGACTAGCTGAGCTTTTTTAATTGGTTGAAATGATACTTAATTTTGGGGGGGGGGGTCCTTTTCTTTCTTTTTCTTCCCTTTATTTCCCTTTCCTTTCTTTCTTTGCTCGTTTCTTTCTCTCACAGGTTTGTTTTTCTTTTCTTTCTACATCCCACTAAAAAGAGTCTCAAAATATTCCTGATGGACTGAAGCTTCACGAGGAGAATAATAGGCATAATAACTATCATACAGTTAGAGTGGAAAAGAGGCATGCTGGGTATATCTGTCTCCCTATAGATGCTGTTCCATTTTTATTCAAGTGGAAATTGCAAGAGTTGTGTAGATAGGTTCTCTGAAGATCTCTGAATCAAACCAGTTTTAATTAATCTTATCAATCATTTCAGAATAATCAAATTAATGAAAAAAATGTGGTTGACTCTTTGATTCCAGCAGCAGCTACATTTTATCATATGAAAAAATAGCTTTTCCCTTTGTATTCTAAATGACTGAAATTTGAAAAATAGATTTGTTAACTTCATAAAGGGCAGTAAATGTTATTACAAAAATGGTTGGTTAACTTGTCACTGTTCTGTTCTGAGGTTTGGAGTAACACTCACAACGGGATTATTGATATAAATAGCATCTTTTTAGAAGGAGGAGGGCAACATGTTCCTTTGCAGCAGTTCATTTATTAAACCTCAAGTAATCTTCACCCTTTCAAAAGATGGGAGCTCACTGAAATAAAGGGTATATTAATGAGGAGCATATAATTCATCGAGCTTGGAGATATTATATCAGTCTTTATGATATAACTATGGATTTTTGATGGAGTCAGGTGTATGATGAAGAGTCGTGGTCGCTGCGTGGTACTCTGCAAAAGCAATGGGAGTACCTAGCCCATCTGCTAACTGCAATTTAATAGCTTGACTTCTGGCACATTGTTGGCAGAAAAAGTGACAAGCAGTGCTTTATATGCTGAGCAATGTGCATTCTACACTAGTTCCATTTTATTTAGATAGTAAACTCCTTGGGGCAAGGTATCTTTCTGTGCTGTGTTTGTCAGATACTTTGCACAATGGGGTTCCAGTTTGGGACTAGATGTTTTTACACTGTGCAGAGATGCTCAGGCCAGCAGCTCCTGCTGGGAGGAGAGGCAGCCCACCTGGAGCACCACAGCATTGTGCTTGCACTGCTGAAAAAGCACTAGCATGTCTGACTAGCTTGGTGCTGTACCTTGCCAGCACCACCAGACTGCTTTAAGAGCTGTATGGCACAGAGCTGTGCCATATGGATGTGCCACTTTGGACCCCAATGCCTTTTCTGCCATGACTCATAGCCCAGGACAGAATGGCATTTAACCTCCAAGGTGCTACAGCAGTGCTGCCACTAAACACAGCCCTGCACGCACTGCTCTGTGATCAGCAAGGCTATACAAGCATCTCTTCCTACCAAACACATCCAAACCACCCTAGGTCTCCTGTCTGTTTGGGACTTTGTTCCACCATGTGCCTGATCTTGCTAAACTCTCAGGCATGGAAGTAGCACCAGGGATTTCACCAGATCAGATCACCTATCTAATCTTTTTATACAGGATTATGGTGCTTTCTTGATTGTAGGCCTGGGCACTCTTTGTTTGGCAGGGTATTGCTCAAACTGGTTTCAGTGAGATTAAAGGGCTGTAAGATCTACAGTGGACATAGGAATGTATTGATATCCTGCAGATCCAGCGAGTGTTCGTTCCCCTTTCTGACCTTGTTTCAAGGTTGACCTGGGTGTTTCCAACAGCACGTTCTGGATTTCATTTCTGTCTCCACAGTAAGGTTGCTTCCATCTGAGCATTTCACCAGAAAGCAAAGTATCACAACACAGTCAAGCATCACTGTGCTCTGAGCCCTTGGACAGCAAGATTGCAGAGCATTGTGCAGGGAAAGGACTTCTTCCTCTCTTTCATTCCTTACCAATCTACTCCTGGTGGACCTAGGAACTCTGCATGGAGGACATCACTGTACGTGAAAAAGCTGTAAGGCTTTCAGGTTTTTTTCTTCTTCTCTTACTTAGTTGTATTTGTCATTTTTGTTTTAGAGATTGAAATGTTGCACATTGTCAGCATGGGGGTAGAATTTCAAAGTAAAGGGATACTTGGAGGTTTAAACCCCACCAGCTTTTACCATAACAGGAAACATCACAGGCCGGATCTTTAACAGCATTGAAGGCACTAATGCATAGTGCTGTAATGTCATCATGGATCACCTGTTTCTCTGCTCAGCATTTTTATCTGGACCTTTTAACTCATCCTTCCTTTGGGAACATCTGGCAATTTGGGCAATGCAGTAGTGACAGGTGACAATGAAGTGTCTTTCTTGATTCTAAGTGTTGCTACTGATACTATGCTGTGCTAACACCACAGCAACATTAATAGCATTAGTCTTCAGCCCTGCTTCTTCTCTAGAGGTAATGGTTTGCCATCCCTTGTTCTCACCATCCACATTGGCTCTCTGTGTACCCCCACAGAGCTGGGATGCTGCACCTGCACTTCTCCCACATGAGGAAAGGGGAAGGGAGAGGCAGGAGACAGGCACAAGATCCACCTCTCTTCATATCTTTGCAGTTGGGCCAATTATGAACTGCCAACAGGTTGTAACCAAAGAGAAGTGGAGGGAAGGGGGCCATGGTAGGGAGAGAAATCCTTTGCCATAAGAGACTTGGGTGGAAAAAGGGGTCCAGGTACCTCTGGTTAGACATTGTTAACATCCTTTCAAGTGATGGATTTAAGAACTCAGTATCTAAGTTGAATCATTTTTTCTTTTCTAAAGAACTATAATATAGTTAGAAATGGAGTGTCCCACAAATATCAAACAAAAGTAAAACAAATATTTTTACCACTTCGAATCATCCTAATTGAATGTGAAGGCTGTGTATAGAATTGTAATTCTGTCCAGAGGCTGCTTGTCAAGTCATGTTTTTATTGTAATTACCTGATTTGTTCAGCTTTAATCGTATTTACTTTTGAAGGTCAGCTGTCCTGCTCTGAAATAGTTAGTGAAGGCTGTGAGAATACACAACACCCATAGGGAGAAAAGCAAAGACCACATAAGCTCTTTTAATTTTGACTTCACAGCAGAAGAGGTAGTATTTTCCTTCACTTCTTTTCAGTCCATATTTCTTCATCAATACTATTTATTATTTGCTCCAAAATAACTCTTAGAAGTGCTGCTTGTGACTAGTCTCCAGTGAATGCTGTGATATATGTGTCCATAATCAGCATCAACTCAAACCTCAGAGACCATGTAATGTAAAGAGGCAAAACAAAGCACAAGAAAAACAGTATCATTCTCTACATACCACTGGTGTAACAGCAAAGGCACAAAATTTTGTGCTTTAGCCTCCTAACTTGGCTTAACACCATGATCACAGAGTTGCCAGTTCTCTCTACATCACAGGAATGTGTAGGTGAACCAAACATCTTCTGTTTTCCTGTCCCTCTGAAATATGTACAGAAAAATACTTAGTCTTTCTGCCCCAAGATAATTTCTACAGACTGGAAGAAGACCAGTAAGCCTTAGCAGCAAACTTAGAAGCAATCAAATATACAGTTTCCAAAGTTGCTCCAAGATTTATTTTGTTTGTTTACAGTTTGATAATATCACTGAGCTACCCATCTGAAAAGAAGAAAATAAACATGTTTCCCCAAGAAGATGAGAGATATTCATATTACAACTCCACCTCAAAAACAGTTTCAGGTTTAGAGGTAAACTTTGAGGCTCAAGCCATTGGCATAGGGATACCCTGCATCTACCACCACATATTATGAATGAAAAAGAGCAGCTTCAAACTTTTTTTTTTAAATAAAACTGGAAAAAAAAGGCTAACTCATGATTTTCTTAGTGATTTTCTTGTTTCAGTTTATCAGTTTAGTCCTCAGTTTAGTTTCTAAACTTTGGCCATGCAATGAAAGACCACAACTGCAAGGAGGGCTCAGTGGCACCTCACTCATGGGTTTTTCCATGAAACAGCCATTGCGTGCACAGCCTGCTGATTAACTGTGCTACAGCATAAATCCAGCAGAGGAAAATCCCCAAATAACAAAATAACCTATCATATAAACCCAGAAGTAGACTTTTAAATACACTTAATTATTTGTAAAGTCCTTGTGTTCCTTACAATTTGAAAGGAACGTTAATATATTCATAAGCACTAACCTTAAGTCAGTGCTGTGTGCTCAAGCATAAATTCTATTATCAGTGGATCTACTGCAATTCTTGGAAGAGGGGAAGTTGTTGAGTACTAACATTGTTGGCAGCTTCTTGTTGGATATAAGCGCTTTCCTAAAGCTCACCTAAAGAGGAAGACTTTTTTAACTCCTTTTTCACCTTCATCCCCTATTCCTAACCGTATTGAATCACTACTTTTAAGTAAAATTCTTACTTACTTATAAGCTGTAATCTTCTAAAAATGTTAAATTACTGTATTAAATTTATCTGTAAGGTCCAAGCACAAAAATTTTCCCACGTAAATAATCTACACTGGTTTTGTTTTATAGTGGACTGTTTTCTTCCTGCAAAGTATGTTGAATTAGAATAAAATTTCTAGGTGGTTATTCAGCTCATGTAGACAGACACTGTGTTACTCAGTGGTTTGGCAGCAAACAATGAAATGGAAAAACTCACCCATTTGTTCTTCCAAAATGGGCAGCATGGGACTAATCACTCTTCTACCTATGCTAGAAACGGCTGTATTAAGTTTTCCTGTGTTTACCTAGGACCACCTTACTCAGGTGAGTAGTCATTTCTGGCAACTTAAAAAGTCCTGCTGCAGTATATACATTTCTGGGCTTGCATCAGCCTCTTGGATCATCTGTTCAAGGAGATATATTTCCAGTTTCTTTTCTAGTGAGGTTCTTAGAGGACTAAAATAAGGATTTGTACATCGTCAATTTGCATTAGCAAAGCTGGGCAGAGGAAATAACACCACACCTGCTTATGCAAAGCATATTATATATCCATAGGCACACCTCAACAGCTTTAAAGCATAATCTAACCAAAACAGGAAGTGTGGAACAGGAAGAATTAGATCCATCACAGCGTTTATCCTGGTTCCCCCAGGTCCTGACAGTAACTCCCTGGAGCAGCCTGAGGTCTATCAGCACAGTGGTTCCTGCAGCACACGCCTTCTCACCTACTGTTGGCTCAAAATGTGAATAAAAAAGCCCTAAAGGAGGCAGAAACAAGGTAAACCATGTAAATAAAGATATGGTGGTTCATCTCAGCTGTGGTCTCCTCCTGCACATGAAAAATGGACCCTGTTGAAATACCGAAGACTCTCAACTTAGTTTAAGTGTTGTACATGTCAAAGGACTATTGACACCAAAAGGAGACCAAGCCTGGGCTGTTCTGTTAACTGGAATATCAAGGAGCTCCACATGGAACTTCATTGCTTTGTGACATTTAACATCAGCCCAAGGTATACAGAAAGATCTTATCAGTAGGTGATTCCATAACAAAGAGAGCCAATCTAGGAATAAGGGCTTTTCCTTTCATCACTACAAGATAGCAATGCTGGAACTACACTTAAAAAAAAATTAAAAAAAGTGTCTTCTAATTAGAATTGAGGTAATTGTATTGTCAGAAAAACACCTTTCCTAAATTTGACCTGTATCCAGTAATACTGCAAATAGTGGCAGCACAGCCAGCACTTCACTTTCTCATACACATAATTTCATCCCCAAATCTGACCTCATTCTATACTTCTATAAGGGAATAAAGAGCAGCTTTCTTCTTGTCAACTGCTCCACAGTTCACCCATCTCTACCTCTGACTGCTTTTTTAGAAAGGGTAGCGTGTAATTATAGGCTCACATATGGGATTATGGGGTTAAATTGGGCAAGCTCTTAAATAATAAATCTATTGAACACAATTCCACACTTTACTATCTTTCTTTTAAACTGTAACCTTATATTTTGTTTTCAGACTTAGAGCTCTTACACTTTGTTACATTGAAAGGTTAACAATTTTAAATTGTGCCATGTCTCCTCCCTCATTTAGAAAGCTTTTGTTCACTGCTTCATCACTATCTGCATGTAGAGACAGGCAGCCATAGTCTGTAGGCTACAGTAATAATAGCACACTAGATAACATCACCAAATCAGCTACATGCTACAAACACATCTGAAATTTTCCATGCTTCAGTACTATTAGGAAGCTAGGTAATCATATGAATATTAGGAAACCTTTTTTTTGTTACAATGGGGTCTACTTATGCCAAGAAAAAAATGCCTTGCATGGAGAAATTTATACCTCAAATATATTAAAAAAAAAAAAAAGACTAGGAGTAATAAAAAAGGTGGGAGCAGAGATAAAAAATGGCAACATGAAATTAGGCCAAAAAAAAGAGAGAGGAAGATAGAGTGCATGTTAATGATACTAATCCCTTGAGAAGGCAGAATTTCACCAAACCCTAACTTTTCTAAGTCCAGCATTTTTGCCAGAAACCTTTCTGACTTGAGTTTGAAGACAGTACTTATCATTTGTGTGGCACATGGGATGGGGAGAGGTGGTGTGTATTTTAAAATTAAGGGGTAACCAGTGGCTAATGACAGAGTTGTTTCCCTTTTCAGCTTATGTATTTCAGAGGCTCTTAACAATCATGACTGGGTTTTCTTTAAAAGGTGTGACCTAACTGTTTTGCATAACGTAGGAATGGAACCAAATAAGAACAAAAATTCATAGGAAGTTTACAAGAGCTGAAATTTTGGGTGCCTTAAGTCACAAATTTATTGAGTGCAAAGTCAGACAGGCCACTAGAACTCTGAGCCTCATTGGTTAAGCATCCTAGGTCCTTGCAATCGATATGCATTATTCAGTATCCTGTAGTACCAAAAATCTCTCCACCACTTCTGATCAAAACACATCCCATCATTCTAATAGCTAAAGAGATTGTTCTCACTAAATCCCTTCCATTTGTTCTCAGTTATTTTTTTTCTACACTTTTTCCATTTGTCAGCATCATCTTTGTTTTTTAATAAAAAATGAAGGCTATGGAAACTCTAGATACATCCACACCTATTTGCCAAGGCCACATGTAAATGTGAGATAACTTTCCCATTCCCTTTCATAGTCCCTTTCTCTCACACAGATGTTCCTCTGCCTTTGAGTCATTCTGGAAGTTTACTGGGAGCTGTTTATCTCATATGGTCTATTTCAGCTGCAATTTTTCCAGGCAATGGGCTTCCCCTACTCTCACCCTTGTCATGAGCTCTGTTTTTCTTCTCAGATAGGATTAATTAGCTGTATTCAAAACAGTTCATTTGAAAAAATGATCTACATGGGTTTGTGTGTCTGTCTCCATGATTTCTTGGTGACCAAGAACCTTCAACAACTGCAATTCATTATTTCTCAGAGACTGATAGACTGATTCCCAGCACTGAAAATGTTGAATAATACTGGCCTAGCATTGAACCTTATGGTAACCTCCCAAAATTAGGACACAACTCTCCAACAGCAACTCAGCACTAACCACTGACCACTGATGACTGTGATTGTGAGAGTTCTCATGTGACCAAAGGACATTTAACATGTTCTTTATTGGTGTTGCACAGCATTGACTCTATAATCAGAATATTGTGCACCACAAGTTCAAAAGTTTTTGAAAAGTCCATTACATTTACAGAATATCCCGTCACTCAAATTTCAAAACTGAGCAGTGAAGTAATACTTTCTCCCTCTAAGTTTTAAAGATGGTTATTTTTTAAGAGCTGTTTCTGCTATTCCATTAGCAATGAATGCACCTCATCATCAAATAGAAAGATACCATTCCCTTTATTTCCAAATGCAGGGACAGAAATATTTATTGAACATTTCTGTCCTTTCTGCATCCTGAATAATACCGCCACTTCCTGTCTACTGTGTTTTGTTGCCATCTGCATGGAAGAAAACTTCCAAACATTTTAGATCATCCAATATCTATTTGTCCTTTATCCTAATATACCTTTGCCTATTAAGACATAGGTAAGTTAGTACAGGTTTTCCTACTTCTCTTGCATCAAACTATGATTTCTGGACATGGGTTTTTTTCAGCAAATTCCAAATTCTCATTCATATGTTTCTTTCTGGATTTTGTTTAGGATTTTATGAACTTTTTCTTCTTTAAGTCACCATGTTGTGTGCATACATACATCATTATCATCAATCATTGTCAATGTGAGAGTTAGTGGCTTGATAAACCAAATCTCTTTGCATTGCCTCTTACTAATCTTGTTACCGATTGACTGAATATTGGAAAAATTGGTATGACAAGAAACCCTTAAATACAGAACCTGTAGTTAAAATGACAGTCCCACAGAAGACAGTCACTGAGGATATATGAAGGGAAGAAGAGTTTATATGTATGAACTGGGCAAGGGACACAGAGAACTTTACAGAACTGATGGCCATTGTGAACCTTGAAGGTCTATATGTTCTCTCAGAAATCATACTCTTTCCTTTGTAAAGTGACTTTTCCTTCAGGAAAGTGACTTTTTTCCCATTATTTGCTTTCAAGTTGAGCCTTCAATTCATGAGTCTTGGTTCATAATAAATTTCCCAGGTCTGACTTTGTCATGTCTTTTTCCGAAAATCCCATTCATGTAAATTATCTTGAATAAGACTACAAACACAAATAAGCTCTTCCACTTACTGAAGCTTTAATTCCTGCTAGAAACCTTTGTGTGGTTCAGCCTGTCAGAGATACAGTTCCCTGGCCCCAGCCTTGTAATTCCTCTGTGAATGTGGCAATCAGTACTTTTCTTAAATTATTAATAAACCTAATCTCTCACTTGATTTTATTTTCTAGTATCTCTTCATGGTCATCTGTGTTAGTATACTAAAGAGATAAAGCAAAAGCAAACAAGCCACTCTTTCTGGAGTACATAACATTTTTATTCCATTTTTTCACAGTAACACGTCAATTAAGCATGTAAGGTGTCAACTAAACATGGTGAACGTGCTATCTTCAAGTCAAAACTCTTTTTCCAGCAAATGCTTTAAAATCAACTAAGGAAACATAAGACTGGCACTAGTCTCTTGGTCTCTCATGCCCCTTTAAAGGTTTGACCAATATGAGTTGGACAGCTTTTTGTAATTCCTACTTATCTTTGGCCTTTGCCAGCCTTTCTTTTATAAGCAACAACTGATGGAAACTCTTGTGCACTCCTCCTAGCTCACTTCCTGAGGCACCAGAAGGTGGAATGATCCTGCCTAATAATCTCATTTCATCATATGTAATATAACTATGTTTTGGACTGAGGCTACCCTATATTCAGTGTAATCAAATCAGGTTCACTGATCCTTAGACAACCACTGGTAGTTCCAGCCAGAAATGAATTAATTTTTGTGTCCTAAAGAAGTCTAGTCAGTCTATATATTTGAATTACAGTTCAAAAGAAAAGTATTTGGAAATACTCGTAATAAGCATCCTCTGATTACAATGGGAATAAGAATTTTTCTCTGACCAGCTTTTATGTTTCCATTTTGAAATGCTGAAGAATGGATAATCCATCAGTACTGTCTACACGGTTCAAGAACTATTGTCAGGACATATAAAAAAATGTCTGAAATGTGAAGGCCTGACACAATGCACATTTACGTCAATAACAGTGTATTTTTCTACAGAACTCATGGACTTTGCATCAGATTTCATCACAAAGGAAATGATAAAATGCTTGAGAACTCCACTCCTGTTCTGTTAAATTAAATGAAATTGCTATAGATCAAAGGAAAGCCCAAATAGTTAGTATGGAGAAACAATAGGATCGTGCATTCTTAAAGAAAATGGAAAATAGTAATCACATTCAGAAGAAAAATGCAATAAAGAAAACAATTTGACGTAATATTCTGTTGGCAAAAAAGATATCTCATTTTCAATTTAATATTAAAAAATTGCTCACATTAATTCTCTTCAGTTTTCCAATATACATGTATGAGCTGCATATTGAGCTGTGCAATTCATCATAAGTGTTATTTGCCAATATCATGTCCACACTACTGACTCTGACAAGAGGGAACAACTTACTTGATACTTTACATCCTTCATGTTCTCAGTTCCTTACTCCCTATGTATGTTACAGTGTCGCAGTGTTATTTAGTTCATTTAAAAAAAATAAATTAAAACCTATGTAAAACTGTTGATACTGCCTGTCAGTGTCTTTTATAAACAGTAGTGGAGAGAGTGTCTGAACCTCAAAGTAAGGGAATAGCATAGACTAATAGGACTAATGCAAATACACCTTACACTATAGCTGAACATCCATCCATGAAATATGTACACTCTTTGTTTTTCATCAGTTTCACTTCTTCACTCAAGTAGTTCAGTTCTCAGTATCATGCAGAGAGATAGGTCAGAAAAATGTAAATATTGCTTTGAAACAGGTTATACAAACATGTCAGGAATGGTTCAGGTAGACCTCTGCACAAATGGAAGAAGAACATGGAAAAAAATAATCTCTTCGTCAAACTACAGCTGTCCAGGATGTCTTTTAACTTCAGTTTTTAGGCAGGATCCACATTCCATAGTCTGCCTCAAGTCCTGACTCTGTTGTCTGTGTACTTGTACATTTTGGGGAAAACTTGAATAGAACATATATATTAAAAGTCCAATCTGCAGAGTGCCAAAACCCAGTTTCACTGAAAATCATCATATTATCTTTCAAAATAGTAATTGGACAGTCAACATAGACGACTGAAAGAAAGAACTTGTTTGCTTCTGGAGTTTTAGTGGATGTTTGCTCTTCCACAGACTGGCTACCTTTGTTGCGTGTCCTTTAGGTTAACATGATCCCATACATTGGTGGAAATTTGACTATGATACTGTAGGTGAACAAAAGCAATTTTTAAAAAGTATTTAAAGTAGGAAAGATATTCGAGGCTACAATTTTGCCATAGAATAATGTGCCTTGAGATTTCAGACTCCACAGAATGCAAAGTAAGTGCAGGGTTGGTTTTGAGGCCCTTTTCCCACACTATTTTAGTCTTTGTTTGGCAGAACCATGGTTCATAGCCCTCCCACATCACAGGAAATATTGTACCAACACAAATATTGGCCTGTTGCAGTAAATACTACAGATACATGGTTTAATTTGGCTACAAAAATCTGTTCAGTCAAGAAGGAAGACATAGCTCTAGACATAGCTGAAAGTAGCTGTTTCATAGGGTAGCAGGCTGCAGTAGACACAGAGATATGACACAGACTCTGCTTGCCTGTTTTCACCTGTGCCTCTGTGGATGCCAGGAAGCAGAAGCCAAATTTATTATCTGATCCATCCACCTGCTTCTCTCAACCAGGTCCAGGTTTTCCTTTCTTACAGACACAGTGACTGTTCCTACCCCTCACTTCTGGATCAATAAAACTAATTTTCTGCCAATTCTATTGAGGAGCCCTGAGCTGACTCTGCCACCAGCTTGGATTTACCACTTCAAAACTGTTATGAATAAATAGAAGGGCATACAACCCCATTTACAGCCTGAATAGCAATTTGTCTCATTTATTCTTTTTTTAGAAATAAATACTAAAGAGATTTTCTTTTCTGTCTTTGTACCATATGCTGGCTTCTCACACACAAAGCAACTCACTGGAAAAAGAACTTACCTCTTTTTTTGAGTACTTTCATTCTTTACATTAATGGAAAGTTAAGCAAAATAAGTGGGGATGTCCCACATTCTCAGAAGAGTCACAGAAAGGAGTCAGTAAGCACGAGCTATACTGGTACTCTTTCCCAAAAGTTTGCCATTACCAGAGAACAGTTCCCTCTGCTTACTCTCTTTTTTTTGTTGTTTTCTTTTTAACCAGATTGTTTCTGGGGTCATCTTAGGCAGCCAAGACTTCGAGAGAAGAATGAGAAGCTCAAAATCATCATAATAATACCAAAATAGGCCAATTTTCACATTATGTAACTAAGTGGGAAAGGAAGGAAGTGAAGATAGCATTGGATGAAATTAATGTAGTTGCAGCCCACTGTAGTCAGAGTAATTTTTCTTCACTCATCTTGTGTATGATCAAAAAAGGAGAGGGTGTTTTATTTCTTTTTTTTCCCCATGGATCCAGCTGCAAGCAATTGTGAAGGAACTAAGTAGAATCAGCAATGATGGTCTTCTTTCTTTCTTTCTTTCTGGGAGGAAATTAAATAAATAAGCATTTCAGAATCTAAGACAGTCGGACTCCACAAACACAGCATTTGATAGGTCACCACAACCCAAAGGACCAGTTCTCCATGAGATGACTGAAAGGTGGTATACACAAAGATGAACTTAAGCCTTGGAATAACTGATCACCTCCAGCATTCCCCGAGTCAGTGGGAAAAGCCAGCTCCTTTCAGAAGTCAATTCACAACAGGAGTTTTATCTGCTTGCTGGGATTTAGATCCTTGTGCATCCTGTGTCTCTCCACTTTGGGCGTTTCCTCCACTAGGTTATTCCTGGTGACAATCACTCCTTCTTCACCTCCAACTGCCACAGAAATTAATCCTGATGATTCTCACATAAACCTTCCAGCTTATTAGTAAAACAACTTCTCACTTTTAAAAGAGAGCTAATAATACAATCAGTTAGGAACTAAAAGCAACGGCCACCAAGGCACAAATTTAGGAATAAAAGCAGGTCCTGGTGAAACTTTCAAGCCCTTAAAGGGCTGAAATATATTGCTTGTCTGACAGAGGTCCCTGGCTGTTCAGGTAACTGGTCTCTGGTATCTCATTTTCACATCACTCATTTTATCCCTCCAACTGAAATGATTTCGACCTCCATGGAGTGATTTACTCCATCCTTAAGGACTACAGGAATCATGCTCTTCTTTAGTAACATGGAACCATCACCTTTCCTACATTGTCTTATAATATGGGACTACCTAAAGCCATAGATACTGGAGAGCATTTCAGGCCGTGAAACAAATCATGGTGGAGCACTAGGTGTTCAACCCTCAGTTAAATAATTAAATGTCTCTTTTCCTCCCTCAACACAACAGTCACCTCTGAACATTTCTTACTTGCCCCTCGCAGTCCTCATTGCAAGGCAATGAGGTGACTTTCAAAAGTAATCCCACTGATGGTAAAAGGATTGTTCCACTGCTTTTAAAGTAGTAGATCGTTCAGCTACTTGTACATTGTAGATATGGGCTCCTTGACTTGGCCAAATTCCCACGATAGAGCTGTCATATACTCTAGAGCCATGACTTACTTTCTGGAGTGCAAAAGGAGACAGAGAATGGGACAAAAAGGAATTATAATGGCAGATTAATTTCCTATGAGAGAAGGCAGATTATAAAGAGTAATGTTTCTCAGACCTCTCCAAATATGCTACAATGCTTTGTAGTAGTCTGAGTGTAAACTGATATGAGGAAATACAAACTATTACAGAAAGTGGTGCTGTTTGGCCTGCCTGTTCAGTGAGCTCATTTTCCCCCCCACTTTGTTTAAGGGGAGAAATTTCAGTGTTTGCCTTGGAGATTATCCATTTTACTCTGAAATTTGAAAATTATGAATGTCACCAAAAACTCTCATCTGGGTTTTGTAAATATTACACTGCCTGCCCACAGAGTACTCATGACTTCTCCAACCTAATCTGCACATATGAGCACTTCTTAGAAGGAAGTATAGAAATATTTTGTTGTTTCTCAGCACTACTAAGAGTTTAAATGTCACCTTGCACTCATTGGTAGAGGTATCATATCTCTTTGCCCATTTTAAAACTAATTTAGCTAAACAAATAAGCCATGCATCAGTCGGGTGTGACCATACTGAAAATAAATGTGGAGAAAAACATAAGTTATTCAATTGGAATATGTTATGGGCAGCACTAGCTTTTATATGTTCTATCCAACAGGTAAATCAACTTTTCTCCAAAGGATTGATAACAGTGCATTGTCAGTAGGCTGCTGTGCTGTGTTTCTGAGATAAACAGCATGAATTCTGTTGTACCAAATTCAGTATCCAAATAAGACAAATAGAATAAGACCAGTGAATTTCCAGGTTATTTGTTCTATGTATTGCAGATCTGTGTGTGAATTGTCAGTTACTGGAAAGTTGTTTTGTTTTTCTTTCATCGACCACCTGTTGGAAATATCCTGATGTTTTAAAAATCATTCTTAGTTTGCCATTTGCTCAAGATTACTGAATTACAAATGAACTAAAGTAGAATGAATTTTGTTGAACTGTTTCTCATTTTTCATGTTTATGTACACTAACATATTGATTCTGAGTTTACTTGTGGATTATAGTACAGACTTTTATTACTAGAAATGAAGATTTCACTTCTTTTTTTTTTTTTTTTGTGAATTACCTGAACCTTAAAATCTTTCATTTGGACAAACATTCCAGCCAATAAATCATTCACTAGGATGATCAGATAAAGTGTACATGAAATATGCATGAACATAATTGAAATGAGTTTATTTAAGAGCTGGAATGAGTATTTGTAGACAGCTTTCTGAAACATTCATCCAGCACTACTGAAAATGGCATAATTATTAAATAAAAAGAAATGATACCTGATAAGAGTAGGGCTGTGAGCACACTGCAAGAAAACTATACAAGATATTACTGGGATGGCAAAACTTTTCATGGAAAAAATAAAACCATCAAACAATTAATTCATTTCATATCCCATGCTGACAATGTTCCTACTTGTCTGGGCAGACACAAACTTGTGTTGTTAAAAGAGGAGTTAAAATCGGAAGGAAAAACACACGGTGGAGTCATCACAAATGCCAGTAATTCAAAGTGGGGAGATTGAAGATTGTTTGATAGAATTGTGAATTACCAGGGTGTGTTCCAAAGCAGATTTGTTCAGTCATTGGTTCTTTATACTCTACAGCAACACTGATTTCACATTCAACTTGTTCACTCTTGTTTCTCAGGGAGGGTGGGGGGAAAGACTCTTTTATATATTTGTATTATTTATATATTTCCACCCTGGATTTGTCGTATTCCTCACTTCAGAAACCCCAAACTAGTTGTTTTGTGAAGCTTCAAAGCCTTTTACAGACATTAACTAGTTAAATTTTACAACACTTCTCTGAGGCAGAAAATTAAGTTTTAAAATTCCCAATTGTTGAATAAGGAAACTTAGGGACAAAGGTTAAGTGATTTACTGAGGCCACAGGAAACAGCATAAGCAGTGGAGTAAGAACTTGTTCCAACCCATTCCTGTGGCTGGTAACATACTGGGACACAGGACAATTATAAAATTTCACACACTTTATCCATAGTCTTGCTTTTCCCTCCTTCCCCTTTCTACCCAGATAAAAAACATTTTCAGTGAAGCATTATTTCATATAAAGTATTTCTATTTCCATAATCTTTTTGCTTCAAACAAACTGATTTTCTACTCTTTTGCTTAAAAGGTTACATTTTCTTATAGACAAGCTGGTCTTCCTCTCAGGAATAAAAAGTGCCCGTGGATACTGAAAATACGACCATTACCCAAGTGTCCCAGAGCCACAGTAATGCAGACTAAAAATGATGGTTCCACACCTCTGCTGGAGACTTTGGAATTATGGAGATCAAGTTCTAAGTCAGACCAAACGGCTTTTTTAAAACTTTTTTTTAAAATTGGTTTGTTGTTTTGGTTTTTTTTTTAATTTATTTTTGGGTTTTTTTCCTGTATTGAAAATTCCCCATGAAAATTTGTCGAATGGGAAAAGGTGATGGATATTTTGGGCAGCCTTTTTTATAAAGAAACCTGAGATTTTAAGTGAGTGTCACAAACTACACAACACTTTGTAGGGTATTTTTATTACATTCACTAACAATCACTTTAATTTTCTGTGTTCAGGTAGCTTAGTTTGTTTATGTGGGGCAGATCAAGAAAAAGCAGTTGTCAAGAAGTTAATTGCCCTGTAGTCTTTATATAAACTTGCTCTAACAGGCCAAGTTTACTTGAAAAATTTCCCTCCTCTTTCTGCAAGCATCTTTAAAACAGCTTGTGTAAGAAGTGTGATTTGTCAGAGAGTTAAGGCTGCCTAGAAACAGTCTTTCCTGAACAGGAGCTGGAGACAGACTTTCTTAAGTGGATGCAATCTGCATGAAGACATCCAGGCAGGGATAAAGCACAGAAAAGGCAGGGCTGTAGGATGAGGAGCTTGCAACAGATATCCTGGGAATCCCCAGAACCTCAGCTGGGCTTGCACACATTTCAGAAGTGGTCAGGGTTGTCCTCATGCAGACAGAGACTTGTTGGGGCCTGGCTGCTCTGAGAATCTCTCACAGGGTCCACAGTCCCTCAGTTGTTCTCCCATAGCTTCCAAGAGGTACTGAGCCACTCACAGCGTATCTCAAGTTTGTACTGGATATATCTGGATCTATCAATGGCAAAACAGGGGGAAAAAATGCTTTTTGCAGAAAATTCCCTTTTATTTAAGTCGAGTTGAAAAGTTAATTTCTTGAATACGTTATCACAGCAATAAGACAAGTAGGACATAATGCTTTCTGTACTTGATGTAGCTTCCCAAGCGTGATTCACAGCAACATATTTTAAATGGTAGCAAATTCCTTTTAAAAATTGATTCATTTAGATTACACCACCAACTGAAGAATCACCTGAAGCTCACATGAAGCACTTGCTCATGAATGTGTTGGCTAAATCCAAAGATTTAGGTTAGTTTTAAAAGCTAGTTGGAAGAACTTGTAACATGTGCCAGAAAAATGCAGCAGGCTTCCATCTGCACTTTGCTTCGATCTGGTACTCTTAAATGGATCTTCATGTGACCTCCCTGACCTATCCAGAACTCCTGCTGGCTTTTGAGATTGACAGTAATACCAGGGAGAAGTTTATGAAACAGGGAAAATCTGCTAAGGCACGTAAACCCCCTTTTCAATAGTGCTTCAAGCACCCAGGCACAGATCTTGGAAAGGATCTTAGCAGCAATAAATATTCTAAAGACCAGAGCCTCAATGCCTAAATTGACCAGTCTTTGACATAACCTCCCCTGCCAGGGGTCTTAAGAGTCTAAATGATAAACAGCCTTAAAGTGCTTTGAGATCCACGGACTGAGTGTGCCATACAGGTTTAAACAAGTGCATCCTTGACAAATCCCAAAAGCGTGCCAAAATCCTGACTCAGGACTCTACTGAGCAGAGAATATAACTCACAGAAAATGGACAGTGATTGCACTAGTAATGCTGTTTTGATTTGTTGGATTGTGGTGGGGTTTTATCTTTTGGTTTGTTTCTTTACAATGTTTCAGATGATGGTCTTCCATTGAGGTACTTTGTGCCCTTATAGGCAAAAAGCCAGTCTCACTCAGTAACTGGGGAATTATTAATCCCAGGTCACCATGGGGATAGTGTGGTTAGTCAGGAGTAGTGACCGTCCTGCAGCTGAAGGTCCTTAAGGAAAGCCTTATATGGTTTTGACCTGCCTTGAATACATCTCAAGGGCAGGGTTATTATGCTTTAACTAAACATTTCACTTAGGAATGCCTCTGCTGTTATCAAAGTTTTGATAAGTTGTTGAGGAGTGTACAGGGGAGCGTAGTGAGAAGAGGGCAACACAAGAATGTGGAAATAATGGTGAGAGATAGAAAGAGAACAGAGAAATTGAGTGGCAAGAGATGAAGAGGGATGAAACATGCTTTGCAAGGGGCAAGTCACACAAGGCATGAAGAAGGAGGTTATTTTGGAAAATGCATTGAACCCACCTCCATTTCTATTTACAAGCTGACTCAGCATTGCCTGTCATTCAGATCATGTCTCAACAGCAAAGGAATTGTTGTGAGAAGCAAGTCATAAAACTAACAGGTGCAGAGAACATGCTGCTGCTATGTTTGAAAAAAAAAATAAATTACAGGTCTAACATTTAACATCAACTGCAAAACGTTGTGGTGGAAGAAACTGTTATAAGAGTGAGCAAGAAAACACCTATCCCTACAGGAGTTTTCTCAGCACACTTTCCATGCACATTCTCTGTCTCTGTGTGTGTATTTGCATGTATATATGTGCACAATTGTCTTTTGTTTTTTTGTTTGCTTGGGTTTTTTTTAAATCTACTTCACCAAATTTCTCACTGGCTCTAATGAAAGGTCTGCTACAGAAAGACAGGATCTACGCTCTTTCTTATTATTTTAAATTATATTTTGTGAGCTGCCTAGGGACTTCCTGGCCACAACTGTCCTATTTATTATTATTATTATTGTCATTATTACTGTTAATTAATTAATTAAACTGTGACTGGAAATGCAGAACGCCTCAGCCAGCATGATTGGGGCAGCAGAGCGTGACTGCCTGTAAGAGAGCACAGCCAGCCCCACCAACTAGCACATCTTTAGCCTTTTCTACAGCAAACCAGTACAGATTTCACATGAGCTGTGCCTCCCCAGCAGCAAGAACAACCTCCAGGTGCCAAAATATTGCTGCCCCACAACTCCTTGCCCTTTTGCCATGGCAAACACCCACACCCCACACAGCCTTTGGGCAGCAGGCAGAGGACTCTCAGCCGAGCCCGCCAGCCAAATCCAGAGGTAACACGGTGAGAGGAAACCTCACCCGAGCTGCAGTCAGCCGACTGCCATATGCCCTGACAAAGCTGCTGACAGCAGTGGTGAGCCCAGGGAGGGCTTTTATCATTAGCCCCTCACCCAGCAGTGGAGGAAACTCATTTAGCCCCATGCTGGACTTTCATTAGGAGCGACTTGCATCAGATGGTCGCAGCGTTCTGGCACCGGTGTCGCTCGGCCCGTTGCTGGAGACATGGCCATATCTCACCCCAGCAGGGATCCCCAGATTGAAGCAGCTCTTTGTCGACAGATGCCAAGACAGCAGCAGTAGTAGTGACAAAGGCAGCTTGGTTTGGTGTTATCTTTTATGCTGGCATGTTGCAGCCCTGAACTTTTCAGAGGTGGCTTTTTACAAACCACTTATTTCTGTTGCAGGCAGAAAGGCAAGGAGTTTATATAGATGGGGAGAAATAAACTAAAATAAAATATGCTTGAAATTACCACTTGAAGCTGAAGCAAGCAGCAAAGAAGCTGTCACTGACAATCATTATTTCTAACCTTGGGACTGTAATAAAAAATCAATGAAGCAAGAGATGTCAATATTCTAGTAACAAAGATGTGATATCAGCACCCTCTCTTCCCAACACCCTGGCTACTTATGTCAAAAATATACAAAAGTGAAAGCATAGGTGTCGCAACAGAAGGAATTTTCTCCTTCCAGAAATATCCTACCATTTTGGGACAACTGCTTGTCTTGTTTGCAGGAGGGTATTTTCAAGGAGAGGTGAACCAAAATAGTATTTTTTGACACTGAGCTGTGAATTCTTTGAAGTCCTATAGTGACTTTTCTCAAATGTGACTAAAAAATAGGGAAAAAACCACACTGTGACTGTTTCACTGCCTTCCTGCCTGCTTCTCAAACATGGATATTTACTATTTAAATCCCCCACGCTTCTTGCAGTTGACTACCCTACTGTGCAGATACTTTATAAACTGATACGGGCTAACAAAGAAACTCCTAAATAAAGCTCTTGATTTTATCAGCACATTTTAATGAACTTCTGTGTTTAATGAAAAACAAACACACCCAAAGTAGAAAATGAGCTTTTAAAAAATATGCAATTTCCCTCCCTTACTTTTCCCATCACCTTTATAGAAGGCTGTCCCACACTCTTTAATGGGAAAGGCACAATATCAGTAGCATCTTTTTATAGCCAGGTAACAAAGCAGTAAGAGAGATTGGGTCCTGGCTTCTTGAGTGGAAACTTGCATGCACAGGGCAGAGATTGCCTGTGTGAAAGCTAGGTAGTGCTGGGCATGGGACGAGGCACTCGGGAAGCTGAGAGGGCACAAGCTTCACATTAACTTCACTTGGTGCCAAACTCTTCCCTGCTTGCAGGTGATGACCCACATCCTGGCATCTCCTCCCTGGCCCGCAGCTCTGCATCCCCCAAAGGGAACGCTTCACCTTTCCATTAAGCCAGTCTCATCCCAGTATAGCCCCATGCACCCAGGTGTGAACCTCTAATGCCCATGCACCCACTGCAAAATACCAACAGCATCTTTTTATAGCCAGGTAACAAGGCAGTAAGAGAGATGGGGTCCTGGCTTCGACTGGTGCCTGCAGCTGGGCAGGCTCTGTCAGGCCCCGCTGACCCAAGAGTGAAGTGTTTTTAATTCACATTTTTTTATAGCTCTTCTGTAAGCCAAAAAACCCCATGGGGGGTGGATCGCACCGTAGCACTGTCCTCAATCCGGGGTGCAGGCGCACCCTGCTGTGCATCTCTCCAGGACAGATCACCCAGGGGAAGCGACGGGCAGCTTTGCTCGTCCATTTTATTAATTTTTTTTTGTAAATATTTTATTTTATTTATTTTATTTCATTCTCCCCAGCCGGGTGCGCGCAGGTGGGCGGTGTCGAGGCGCCACCTACCGGCGGGCGGGGGCGCGCGTAGGTGATATCTATATATATGAAATATATAAAATAAAACACATAAACCCCTCATTTCAGCTTAAAGACACCTCCCACCGAGCCCTTCGGCCTGGCCTCGGGGCTCCCCCAGCCGGGAGAGGCGAAGGTGGGAGGAGAGAGCAGGGAGGGGACACAACGTGGTTGCTCCTCCTAATTGCTTCCATTTGGTCTCAGCCAGGGATGGGAGCGACGCGAACGTAAGCGAATGTGTCCTGACCACAGGAAGGAACAATGTTAAGCGTTTTAATTATAAGGGGAGTGAAACAAAGTAAAAGCAGAACAATGAAGACGAAATATAAAGAGAGGGAAGCTTAATTAATGGAACATTAACATAAGAATTTAATGCAACCAGGCTGTTCTGCAGCATGAAAAGGAGGAGAGCAGTGCTATTGTCCTGAAGAGAAGTGAGCGCAGCCCAGCTCACAGCCTATCATATGTGGCAGGAGTCCTGCGACCCTGAGCTGGTTACTCCCACTGGAAAGATGCTTTTAGCACTCAACATCTTTAGGAAGCTCTGAGCCAACCTATCTAGCCTTGAAATCTGTAGAAATGCCAGGTACACAGCCATTCACTGTGAGCATTTAACCTCCAGTGACAAAGTGTAACTGAGCCTCAAAACTACTCCTTAAATAAAAACACTGACCTAGCTGTAAAATAAGGCATGGTTTGAGAAGGGCCACACAGTTACCAGGACGCAGTTTTTAGCACATACCCCGCTAGGTTATTCCTACACCCCAAATGCGGGCATTTCACATGCCATGAGGGTCAAGTTGCCCCTGGCACCCTCTGCAGTTGGCACAGGGGTGAAAAAGGGGCTATGGTAATGATACAATGCTAATATGCTAACTAAGCTAATGTGTTAGTCTTGTGCTACGTGCTAATATGATCGTGATATACAATAATATGATGCTAATGCCAAAATTTGCCTTCTGCTCTTCTGTGGGAAGAGTCACTGTCTTCCACTGCCCCCTGACTGCAGAGGGAAACCAGGGAGACCACTTGGCAGTATTGCTGCCAGGGAAAAATAACTCCCCTTCAAGGACCTCCTCTAAAGTGCGTTCAGGTTTTACGTAAACTCTTTCCTATTCCAAGAATAATACCTCTTTGGCTTTCCCAGACTAACTCATATGTTACAACATATGAGCATGTGCAGGAGAGATACAGGTCAGGTTAAGAATCCTTTCTTTGCCTATTTGTCCCAAATGCTGTCTCAGCATGCGTGACAGTTGGTGCTATGATGAAGTTTGCATTACATTCCCTGAACTTTAGCCAAGTCTGCAGACCTGTTGATGACACTGAAAAAAAAATAAAAATCAAAGCATTTTCAGGGGAAAGCATTCACATGTCATGAGATACATATTTTAACCAGAAACTTGCAGTTCTCACTGGTTTATTTAAGTTTCCATAAATCAAAGAAAAATGAAGAGACTATGAACATCAAAAACATCAGAATCCCACAGACAGGTATATCAGTGCTTGGGAGATTTAGCCAAAATTTGCAAAAATGGATCAAACAGCCTTACTCAACATTTAGGACTTCATGTAAATTGTAGTCATCCTAGTGGGGGTTTTGCCATTGACTTTGCTAGGAAACAAAGACATCCTTTCTGTGGGGAAGCTGGAAATAAATGAGTCACCCCTACTATAACAGAGTTTCCTGATATATATTGCAGTCTCTCAAACAAGTAGTTGTTTTGTGTGTTGTTTTTCAAAGCAGCTAACTAGCTAGTCTCATAAAGTAGGTATACAAGCAAGTCAAAGAAGGAAGTATGTTATTGTGTTTTTTAATAATCTTAATATGCATTTATGTAATTATGTTCATAGCAAATGCACTGAACATTTGAGAAAGTACTGCTAGTGAACAGTGAGATGATAAAAGAAAGTGTGCCAGTTTAAAGTAATATCATGCTTCTCCAAATTTCATGGATGTTTAGATCTAAGTGTTTTCCACTGAATAGTAGGATCTTGTCCAAATGCCACTTAAGGAGCAAGTGTTAGGTTGTTTATGCAATGGATGGACCAAAACTTGAAGTCTCAAGTATTCAAGTTTTGAAGTTTCCAGTGGTTTGCATGAATCTGAGCCAGCCTGACTTTTGCCTGATATGAGATCTAGGCTAAGCTCAAACTAAGTTTCCCTCAAATCTAAAAAACTTACAATTTAAAAGCTTACTGTGACCAAACTTCATAAAATTTTAAATCCAGAAACATATGTAGTTCTGATTCTTTCAACATTATCATCCTAATGCACCATGTCTGGATATGAAAGGAATATTTAAGCACTGGGGACTGATTTCATTAACTTCTTTGTGTCTCCCATCTTGTAGTTTATTGCATCATAAATATCTGCATTGTATAACATTCTATGTAAAACTTAATTAAAACAAGGCATTGATCAGGGAAGCCAGAGTGAATACAGATGGCCAGATTTTTTCTGTTTCTACTGGAAATCTTAATCCACCAAAATTAATGCAACATCACAGAAGGCCTGCATTTGCGTTGCTGCTCTACATCTAACCATATTCAAAGTCCATTTCAGAAATAAGACTGTCTTTTCCTTTCCATCATGAAAATGAATGGAGGAGGGTGTGCAAAACTATTACGAATTATGACCTTCTCAGGAACATTTCTTATGACTCAGCATTAGAGGAAATGGTAGCGAAAACAGCTTTCTGATGAGCAGAGCTTGGAAACCCATTCTTCAGAGCTTTACCAGCTCCACCTTCTAGTATCCTGGTATTCACAAACTTTCCCTTCAAGCCATCCAGGGGAAGATTGCTTCGACCAGCCCTCTCTTCCAGGAGCACTTGAGAAGGTTGCAAAAGGCCAGACTAATTGTTCTGTTGGCAACAGGAGAAAAACACCTGGAATTTTCAGAGTCTAACCAGGAGCATATCTGAAATGTAAAGTGCATTGCATCAGTGGTCTCCTCTGGTCTTGGTCAAAGCTTTTGGGCCCAGACAGTCTTTTGCATGTAAATATAAAAGAGTTTGCAAAGAAGAGAAAAAAACTGTCTTCCTGGAAAGAAAGAGATATACATATACATAAGCAGTAATTCCATTTGTTCCAGGAGACCCAGTGTTATAAAGCCTTTCTTCTGGACTGGATTGGACTCTCAATTTATTCTCTCCATTGAGGATTGTAACAGTTTTCAGGTACAAATACAGCTGGTAGGGCAGAAGGGCTTGGTATTACTTCCCTGCAGAGAGCCCAGCTCTAATGAGAGGCTCTTCCAGACCTCACTGGAAGCAAATTGTTTTGCATTTTCTTTGGCACATGCTCTGCCATAATGTTATCGCAAACCTCAAGGAATGAAAGTGCAGCATTAGTGGAGGCTCTGCAGTGGCTTTGTGGAGGGTAATAAAATGTCATCAGTAAGAATCAGGAGATATGCATGAAAATATTCATCTAGCCTATTCTGTTGATCCCCAGTAGGACTGACACATGAACACAGAAGATGAGGGACATACACAGGCAGGAGACTAGCAAGTGTCTCATTAATAGCTCATTAATGTGGCATCTTTTGGAAGACACAGGAGTAGAAGGTACTCAGAAATAGTTACCAGTGTTGGGGATGGAAGTAACAGCAGTAAAACTATAGCAAACTAAATATGCAAACATTAGTGGTTAGGCTTGCTTTGAGTTCAAGAAAGACAGAAACATTTGGCAATGTTACGTGCTGGAATGTATGTCTGTGGTCAGTGTGGTTTTCTCTCAAATGGGCTATGAACTCCTGACCATTAGAAAATGTCTTTATTTTCTTCAGCCTAGCTCTGCTTCTGAAATGGATCTGCTTCTGAAAGGTTCCAAAGCTACAGTATTGAGGAGAAATAACAAACTTGAAAATCCATTTTACCATCCATCTCACACCTTTTAATGATGGGGAATAAATATAAGGTATGCGGTGAAAGCTAACATATTTTTAACACTTTTTATTAAAGTTCCACCTTCATCCCTATGAATGAAATGTAGCAATGAGGCACGTGTGTTTGTGTCTCTGTGTATTTGCACAAGGTATCCTTCAAGGAGGAGGCTTTCCAAGATGATTAAATAATTCAGTATGGTATCAAAGCCAAAAATGTCAATTGATTACCACAAATACAGATTCCAACTTATTTTTTTAAGGCATTGGAAGCAATTTTGTCTGTAAGTATGCTTTCTTTTTCAATTTCCTACTAGAATTATTTAATTTGCATATTTTACAGAAAAATCAGGGTATAGCAAAGACCTACTTTGAATGGTACTAATTTAACTGTTTCTGGAGTTTATGTATAGAGGTCTATAAGGATTTTGAATGCAATATAGCTTTGTCAAAGTAAATAAATATCTTAAATAAATATATATATATAAATATAAATAAATAAATATCACTCTTAAGTGATATTTGGCATCTAACATCATTCAAACCTGCTTGCCATTCATAGTTCATACTGGGTGGATAAACCCCAGGATTCTTCCCATCCCCTTTCTGTCTGCTCTTCATCTTACATCTTTCCTCTTCCCTCCCAAAAAACCAGCCTTTGACAGCTTGGAGATGGAGTTATGGACTTGCTATGCTCTACAGCTTGAACCAATCATGCAGTCTCAGGACTGTGTTAATTTACTGTGGGGTTGAAAGATCTTTAAGTTGCCACGTATTAATATCATCTGATATGATACATGGTTGCATAGAACTCTGCATTTAAGTGGGAACCACATCAACTCCTTCAAGAATCAGCAACCGGCTTAAGGAAGGGGAACATTTTAATTTAATAGTCATTGCTGATATGGATGGTAGGGTCCCACAAGCTGAGGGCTAACAGGGAACTAACTGTGAGATACCTGAGGGAATTTCTGCTTTCCCAGAAAGCATGAGCAACCAAAATTCCCGTGTGTAAGGGGGATTCCACATGACATCTCCATGAGACTGACCAATAATTTTCAAAATGCAAAAAATTCTGTCAAATACTCAGTATCTTAGCAAATCTTCATGCAGAACTGAAAGCCTACTTCTGGGAAAAAAAAAAAAGAAATGAAAGAAAAAAGAAGAGAAACGAAAAGAAAAAAGAAGGAAAAACGAAGATACCTACAAAAAAATAGGGCATAGTTGGAGTTTCTACTTCAGTGTAAACTTGGTAGCAGTGGAAGAAATAACCTGTGGAAAAAATAGATGTATGGGTAGCATATAAGTTCAGGACATAGTGATGAAAGCATTTCCGCATGTTTTTATATGGTTCTAATGGAAAACAATTGCTAATAAGAAGTGACTGGTTAAATTGTGTCAATGACCAATCCCATTCTGCATGTTCTGCTGAAGCCAGGCACCCTCTGAGGACAGCTGGAGCTCAGCCAGAATGTCATGACCGTGGTCAAGGTCATAGGTCTTCATGTGCCAAGCAATACAGTCTGGTTCCTAATCTTTACAAACTCTCTTTTTCCATGGGGAAGCAAACTGGAATATACTCAGCTAGACACGTTAGTATTTTTAATCCTTATCTCCTTTTGATATAAAAATAAAGCTACCAGTTTTTTTTTGTTTCATTATTAAGCCCTTGGTTTTTACAAGGATTTCAGAACTTGGCCTAGATTAGAAACAAAAATAGTAAGAGCTCCCTTTCACAAGAAATAAGATTTAAAGGTATTAGGGGGCATATGCCCTCCTTTTTAGTAATCAGCACAGGGAGTTCCTTTTTTCTGACCCTGAAAAATAGGAACTACCGTAGGTCAAAATATATTTTTATGTTTTATTTTTGCAAATGCCGTTTGTAGTAATATTCCACTAAAACACACACACACACACAAATCCTTTCACAGCCTTTTTCTGGCTAAAATTGGACTTGCTATGAATAGTTGGTATGCAGCCCAGTGCAGGGGGATTGGACTGAATGTTGAGACAGGTGTATTTTTGGCTCAGCCACCGCCCCAGTATGTAATTGTGTTCTCTGCTTCAGATTTTCCTCCTACCCTAGTTTGTCTGTTCTACTTAAACAAAAGCTATGAGTTTTAAGACATGACGTCTCACTATTTACTTGTAAGTAACCATACCCAAAACAATGGTTTGTACTTGAATCCTTATGCTCCATTAACATTGAAGTAACAGCAGCATTTCAATGGTTGCCTCTTCAGAGGAGTTGAGCAGCTTCGACATCATGCTTTAATATTAAATTGGGCTTTGTTAAGAGCTGTAGCATTCAGGAACAAACTATTATGTGTGGCCATGTGAATGCAGGAACAAATGGAAATGGCTGCATCCAGGACTCTGGAAATCATTATGTTCGTGCCATCAGAGGCTGCCACATTGCACAGTTCTTTCCAGAATCAGAGCCTCAGCTTCAAGGGCCATTAGACTCTCCAGATTTTGCAGAAAACAAAACCTGGCTGGTTTTTTGAAGGTTCCTGATGGTTGTGATTCCCTGAACTGGTGCCACTACTGAATGTTCACTGGCCTCATCACTGATGCCAGCCAGTTCCCTTCCATTCCTCGATGCTGGCAACCACATTCTGATGCAAGGCTAAATCTCTGTCCTCAGTGCCAGTGTTTTTTTGGAAATAGATGAAATGCAAGACAACATCAGGCCAGACCCGTGGCTCAACTACTGTAGCACCTGCTCTCTGGCACTCTGGCATGGAAGTAGTTCTTATCTTGGTATCTGATACAGAAGAAATAAATGTTCACACCCAGGTTTGTGTGGTTTAATCTGTCTTTCAGAAGAAAAGTGAAACAGTTTTGCATATTCTTGTTACTGTTCAGGAAAATTTCCTCTTTAAATTCCATGTCTTCTGGGCCTCATTGCCTAGGCATGTTTCAATCTGAGATGCATTTTTTATCTTGCAGTTCAACCAGGGACTTCCTTCTCCTTGCACTATGAGATGATTTAAGTCCTCCCAGCCTTTTTTATTAGTATACACTATGTTCCCAAGTTTAATTTTAAAGGGGAAAGTTTATTTCCTTGTTAGATGTTTTAATTGCCTGAGACTCATTCATAATGATCCTCTTTCTTTAAATATTCTTTAATCCTGCAACATACTTTTGAAGTATATGGCCATATACAGCAGTTCATATTAGGCATTCCTAGTGATCTATGTCATGATAATCCATTATATCCTGTATAACTGTCCAGTCCATCATTAATTCACCCTGCTTGGGTTTGCCATGCAAAATGGCAATATTGATCATTGCTTTTCTGGCATTGTCAGCATCTGTTTTGTGTTTCATGTAGCCATTATTAAAGGCAATAAATGAAGCCTAATGAGCTTAAGAAAGCCCAGTTTAGCACTTGTAGTACTTTTTTGCACAATCATAGAGAGCCAGCTTGTCTACAGACTCAGTTTTGATGCACAAGACTAAATCATTTGCAAAAAAGATTCCATTCAGACAAGCTGGACAAATGACCTGTGACAATACTTTTCATTACTAAGTTCCTTGAATCTAAACCATATAATATTTTTTTTATCCCTTCCACATTGGTATCACCTAGAAAATATATCCTTTTTTTTGTGAACTCAGCCAATCATGGCAAATAAGTTCTTTTGCCTTCTCTTCTTTCACACTCATCTTACAATGTAGCTGATTCACAAGGAAATAAAGTAATCCCAGCTAAAAATGCTAATACTGCCTGCTCATTTGTTTCTAGATTTTTACAACTTTAAGTGGCATTTGCTTACCTTACCTGGACATGAAGAACGTCATGCAAATTGCCTCCAGGTGACAAAAATGCAGTGAAAACATGAAAGACCATCAGAAAGATTAGCTTATCAGTAGACTGGAAAAGACAGCTACTTTACTCTCATATTGAAAAAAAAAATATATGTGCTGTCTAAATGGACAATTTAACCTGTTCCTGAACTTCCCAAAAATCTTCACACACCGTTCATCCACATGTGAAAGACTCTGGTTGCTTCTTATTTGAATTCCTGAGCTTAAACCTTGGTGTTCTGGGACAACTGGGCTCAAGCCCAAGAGCCTGGCATTCTGTCTCTTCCCACATCCAGATAAAAAGCAACTGAGACTCCAGTCTTGCCCTGGAGACTCTTAACTGTTCTGCATGCATAAAAAAGTGAGTTCCAGAAGCCAAGCTGATCGAAATACACTGTTTTGCCAACTGTGCACAAGAGTTTTGTGCACAGTCAGCTGTGTGGTGTGGGTGCATGCCTGCCTGCAGAATGTGGGCTTGAGAGCTGTAGACCTAGCCAGCAAAAAGGAAGAGTCAAACAAGGAAAGCTTTTCAGGCCTCACTTTTTTTTTTTTTTCCCATAATCATAATGTAGTTGGCTTCTCTAGAGAAATTGAACTATTTGCCTCTTTCTCTTTAATGGTTAAAACTACATTTCTTGGGAAAGGCTAATAAAATGAACAATAGAACCCTGGAGCCTGCAGAGCTTGGGTCCAGTTTGTACAAAGAGAAAACAAAAAACAACCCCAAAAAAGGGCATCTTCTTAAATTTGCCACAACAGCCTCATGCCTAGAACCACAGGGGGAGGCCCACACATAGCTTGGCCATTAATTACAATTTTTTGCATCCTTTTGGTTGTATTTTTTGATGACAGGAGCAACCAGAGAAAATCAGAACAGAGAGCTGGGGATCATTCTGAATCACTTCTTGCTTTCCCTGTCTGCTCTCAGGGGGTTGCAGCCCCTGGACTTATTTCTGCAATTTCCCCAGCATTTCCCATGAAGTGCTGACTTGCAGTCGGCAGTCTGTGTCACTTAGAGCGGTATTCAGCATCACAAAGCATCAGATCCCGGAGCTGAATCCAGCCAATCTGGACTTACAACTTGTCAGCAGTAATCCACCGTGAGCAAGGTGACAGAGTACCAAAGATCAGCATGGCTGGATGGTTGGCACATGTGTCCCACATTTTTGGGGCACATGTATGACCGTGCGTTACGTTAATATGCTCTGACTTAGTCTTACGGTAAAGAACTATCAGCCTCTTTCAATCTCTTCATTGTGGTTGAGTGCTCACCGATTATCTGTAGGAGTGCAAATACAGCTGTTTGTTAGACATGAGACATTCATTTAGCTCTCTGTAATGTCAAGTAGGTTATTAGCTAATTTATAGCAGGAGAATCTTTACCTCCAGTATGTGTGATGAACCTCATTTGAACCTATTTTGCACCTATTCTACACCTCAGCTTGCTCTGCGTAATGGATAGTGATGTGTGTGAGCCAGAAAGAACTGCTTGACTTTCATAAACATAATGAGCTTCCAAGAGTGGCAATTAAAAAAAAAGTATCCATTAATTAATTTCCAATTTCTTAATGGTAAATGCAATGTATTTCATGTTGATTAACAAAGACACAATGCCCATGAAATCACAGAAAACCATTTTTTTTTTCCAATCATGTTTCAGAAAATAAATTTGCTTTAATTCTTAGTGTTAGAAACAGCTCAAAATGAGACGTGACTGTCCTAGAAATCCTAAAGCACCAAATATGAATTTCTCCAAAGGGATTTTATCTCAGTTTCATATTCACCATTATTTCTCACTGGTTTATTTGGAGCATATAAAAATATTAATGTGTTGCTCCTTTTAATATGGATGGTGCTGAGTAACCGAATTTTGAACCAGCTTGTCATTGCTGACAATGTCAGGGCCACTTCTTCAAAGCTCATTGAAATTTTTAGTTAAACAATGACATCAAACAAATAGTCGAAGAAAAGCACGCCTTGTGCCAGTGAAACGCTACTTAACATCACCTCCCTCTGAGCACAGAAATTATCACTTTTAAAGAAATCACTCAGATTTTTCAGGCTGAAATAGAAGATGTGCGATAGGCCATCTCTCTCCTTTTCCATCTAGATGCCACAGGATATGGGAACCTACTCAAGCCTCACAGGTAGGGAAATATTCAGATCAGCTGGAGACAGGCCAGGAGGAAGCAATGGGACTTGCAAGAAACCCAGAGCATATGGGATGTTAGGAAAGACTGGAAGTCTGGTGGTGGTCAAAAGCTAAAGTAAACTAAGCAGGGGAAACACAGTAACAGTGTGGCTACTTAAAAAGGAGTGAAAAACATCTTTTCTTGTCCACTGAGGATAAAGGGAAGTAAAGTACAAGAGACTTGGGTTTAGACTCCAGGAAAAACTTTTCTTGTGATACAAGTAATGAAATACCAAGGTATGTTGCCAAGAGAAGCCGTCAGATTTCACATCAGTCAAGACTGTTAAAAATGCATTGAGATGATGTCTTTGTTGTTCCCACCAGAAAGATGGAAGGACAGACCAGGTGTTCTGAAACACCTATTTTCTATACTTCTGTTATAACTATTGTTTCTAGAACCTGGGAGTAAATTAGCCAGGTTTAGACCTGAAGATTTTGTAAGGAAAGAAGTCCTACTTTTTTCAAATTTTTTCCCCTTTCCCTTTTAATTTTTTCTTCTCTCTTTTCTTCTTTCCTTCTGGATACATTGAAATGGGAATGTTTTTTGTCTCACTGCCAGATTAACCCACTATAATTTTTCTCCTCTATCTGTGCAAAGCTAAATTCTTTTTTTTTTTGTTTCCAGAGTACGTCCCTGCAAACTTATACAAATCCCTTGCTTGACTGTGCATTGGAATTATCTAGTTTGCAATGACAAGAGTAATTCTATTCCTGCAGAAGATATCAATATTTGTTCCCAGTGTCTGATCCCCAAGTTAACAAAAGCAAAGTTTTTATTATATGCACCCTTGGTCACCATCAATTTGGCAGCTGATGAGGATTCTCTCTCAGTGAACTGCTGTGGATTTTTTTTAAAAAACAGGCAAAAGCTTGAAGTTACCTGCTGTTCTTCCAAAAAAAAAATTAAACCCCCAAAAAAGAGGTTTGTTTTTTTTTTCTTTCCATTGCATGACAGTTCTCATAGAATATTAAATAATGCCAACAGGATTTAAAATTGAATTCAGAATTATTTTAATTACCTTAAATGTTTGACTACCCCCCCCCCCAAATAAATGCATAAATAGGATCTGCTCAAACATGCCTAGCAGGATGCATTTAAATGCCTCTTGCAGATAGGCTGTTCCTTGCTTCCTTGTTTGGTTTGGTTTTCCCTTTCTTGTTTAAAAAAAGCCAGTAGTGAATGAATGAAACGTAATTATGCAAATATGCTAAATCCAGTTGACAGTCAGGATGCAGGCAATGCTAAAGCAAAACTGGTAAGCTGAGGGCAACATCTACATTTCATTATTTATTAGGGGCCAGATATGAAAAGGCATTTGAGCACCCAGAGAGACAGCTAGTCAGTAATATTTACAAAAACACCTAAGCAAATTAGGTGCATTATTTCTGTACAATTTTACTGGTGGCAATATGGGTAAATTAGTGGGGAAATTAGTAAGCAGTGGCCCTCCAAATTAATCTACTTTATGATTCAGGAATCTTACACATTTCTCTGAATGAAAATCCCAAGTGCAAAACAAGTGTCATGCATACATCTATACTCCCATTTTTTTTTTTAAATTACTGTATGCAATATGTAAGAAAAGAACATTTTGTGCAATATATAGAAACTCTGCTAGTGACAGTTTTACCAGTTCATATTGAAATGCTGTAGGAAATTACGGATCATGAGCTATAATTTCAGTGGTAAACCCAAAAGTTATTTCCAAGTCTCTCTGCAAAGGTGTGCCATAAATCAGGGCAAAGAGAACATGACAAAGAATTTATGTAGTTAGCATTTTTCTCCTGGAAGGGACTGAAGAAAAACTAAAGAGGAAAAGCAATGGCCCTATTGTTTCTATGTGCAATTTGTGAAAGACATGTTTCTGACACAGCTACTTATAGATGCTGATATTTGTAAAGGGAAAGGATGCAAACCTTCATATGTTGAGTGAGGTTGGTCATTATGAACAAATGAAGTGGATGGGGGATCCCAAACAAAATAAACTCTACACTTCATCACTTTTAGCAGCTTGCTATAAAACTTACACAACAAATTTGTGCTGGGTCCAATCTATTGAACAGTCACATTACTGACTTGGACAATGAATTAAGGGGTACACATAAAACTGGCAGATGGCATCTTTCTCTGAGGGATTCCAAGCCCTTGGGAGGACAAGATTAGTACTCACAGTGATCCTAAAAATGTCACTGAAATACTCTAAAACCAACAGTATGAAATTCTAAGGAATACTATGCTTGGAATGGAAGTAAACCAATATGTAAATGTAAAATAACTAAGAAGAAAAATATCTGGGCCATAATGATGAATTAAGCAATCTTAGTATGTTTGAACCCTATGCTGAGTAAAAAGGCCAGTGTCATCCTGGTGTGTGTTAAGTGTCATGTCATAAGCAAGAGATGGATGTTTTCATTCTGTCCTGTGCAGAGGTAAGAGGGCTTTGGCTAAAATATGGTCTGGTTTTGAGCATGGCACTTAAAGAAAAGACACAGCCTAACTAGAACGTAGGCAAGAGCAGAAACAACTACTAAAAGGTTTAAAAACATGACAGAAAGTTGAAAGAAATGGATTTGCTTAGTTTTGAAAAGAGAAGAGTGAGGACTAATTCAGTAATCATCTCCTAATTTGTAAAAAGATGCTATAATGAGCACAGTCGTCTGTTAGTCTCCATGTTCACCCACTGTAGAAATCACTGGTTTAATTTTTCAAAAGGGAGAAAAAGATTAGATTAAATTAGATGTTAAAGAAAAACTTTCCAGTTGCAAAGTTATGAAGGACTGGAAGGGTCTGCCTAGGAAGCTTTTTTGACTTCATAACTGAAGACTTCTATGAAAAGATTAGACAAAAATCAGATGGCCTGAGAATATTTTACCTTCTCTCAAAGCAGGGAGATCTACTAGCTGAGATTTAAAGATGACTTTCATCCTGCATATCTATAATGCTACTGCTATATCACTTAGAAAATAATATGCTTAAATTACACTAAATTCATAGTTATTTTATCAAATTAATCAAATTTATCAGATTAATTTTTTTGCATGTAAAATTTTCAGCGGTATTTCTAAAGGCACTATGCATAACCTTGTCACTGAAGTGTTGTATCCTCTTAAATTCAGGCAGTGGAATAGCATTTTTAGTGAAAAAAATTCTTCAACTTGCACTCCTTGTGATTGCTATTGCCAAAAACGCTGCTAAGAAAGTAGCCTGACCTGAACCTTGAAGTCATAACAGATGCTTTGCAAAGATTAACATGTCTGTAATCTACATGCAAGTCATTTGGTTTGAAAACAGCAGGAAAACTTTTTCCCAGGTGACCATGTGCTTTAAATAGAAATTAGTTGGAAATATATTGTAAATATTACAATTACATTTTCAAAAGGAGTCAAATAGCCTTTCCTTTTACCACTCTGCAAAGCTAATTCTTCCTAAAATTACAGAGTGGCTGTTCTTGAGACATGAAGAAATACCAACAGGCAGCTGGTAACAACAGCACCATGCAGATCCTAGTCAAGAAATACAGCAGCCTGCTAAAAATTAGGCTTTATGTCTATGACTTTCAGATCGAGAGCTGACTCTCCCTTCTGTCTCACTGCCTTTCCCTTCTCATACCTGCTGCACTCAGATCAGTTTTACAGTAATGATGTTCTCATTGTGAGCATGCATTTGAGACCTTACTTTTACCTTATAGACTAATGATTGGCTCTACCCCACCGAACATGAAGGTGTCAGTAGGTATTAATAATACTGTGAAAGAGATAACAGTATTTCCATAAATTGACCTTCTTGATGATGACTTCACCCCATTTTCTTCAGTTCAGTTTAATGACTTGAAGAGTGTTCAGTGATGAAACCATTCCCAGGCATAAATTATTCACCACAGGGAAAAAAAGTAGTAGTTCCATTTTGCAATTTTCCATCAGTGGCTGAGCCTCTGTAGGTGAATTTTATGCAGAGGTGGAACAATTTTTCTGACCCTCGTAAAATTATTCACACCATTTTTTAAAAACAAAACAAAAAAGGTAAATTTTAAATAGAATAAACATTTTCTTCAAAACAAATATTGACCCATCCATTTCTGCTCTTAAAAAAATGTATACATATATAACACAGAGAACAAAGAACACCTTTTAAAATACATTTACTGTAGTTCATTAACAAGGAATTTAGTTAAAAGATAAAAATAGTAAAGATCAAAGGGCTGGACTAGAACCAACATGACCATAAATATTTTAAATACTTGACATTACATACCAGACACAAATAAACAGAGAAGGAAATTATAGCTTGTGTTTCTAAAGATAAAAATATATATCATCTGCATGTTATTATTTGCATATTTGGTACTAGCTTTTAAACTGTGTTTCTGAAAGGATGATTTTTCTAGTATTTCTCCATTCATTATTGTATCACACTGCCACACTCAACTGGAATTCGATGCAGAATAAAAAAAAAATCTCCACCTTTTTGCAGGAATAGTTTTTCCAGGTAGGATATTCAGGTATCTGCTGACCTTCCCTGGTATTTTTCCTGATCTGTTTCCTTGCCATCCCACATCTGCTGGACGTGGTGGGGTGGAGCAGCCTGCTGCTGGACTGCCCTGTCTGCTCCTGTCTGTGAGAAATGGGCTCAGAGATGAGGCGTAAATTCTCATCCACATAATAATAATGGGCACTGTACAGGGGAGCCTGTGTGCACCTCCAGAATGCCTGTTCTCTGATTTATATTTTTAACATACATCACAGCCCTAAGAGATTAAAAATGCAAACTTTTGGGGTATAAGGTCTGTTTAGGCATATACAAACTGGCTTGAATTTGTGTTGTGTATAAAGTCAAAGAGCAGAGTTTTCATTCCATCAGCACAATTTGATCTTACAATAATAGCTGGGAATTATGCAGAGATTTTTGTAAATTATTTTCCCATTTAGTGACATTGAAACACCAAAACATATCCTTTCCTTTTAAGATGAATCCCTTCAAAGACAACCCCTTCCTGATGCTATTGGGGCACTCATTGTAAAGCCACAAGTCAGAAGGTGTGATATGAGGAAATAAAAGGAAAGCTGTTGTATATATGCATCATAATCTTCTGATATTCAAGGGAACATAATTTTATATTAGGAACTACCTGGCTGTTCCAAGAGGTCCCAAATTATGAAGATCTAAATCAAATCTGGTAGACTGTAATTTTTTAGCAATTTGATGGATTTTCTCTTGCCTTTTACCCTTATTACTGTGTAACTGCACAGGAGTTGTAATTCCTGAAGAGTCCCAGAATGGTACATGCAGTTCAGGTCTGGGCACTTGCTGGTTTCTCCACTTTGAAAGGTAATTGAATGGGAACAAGTACAAGTGCAATTGAATATGTAGGCTAGAGGCACTAAGTTGCAGCCTCAAAGAGGTCATGCAGAAATGAATTTTTAAAAAGGACTATAAAATTGCATCTAAGATAGATGGGGTGCAAAAGCAATATTTAAATGAAATTGTTATGGATATAAGTCACTTGCCAGGCATTCTAACTATTTCCAACATAAAATATGTTTTCACTTCATATATAAAACATTGTTATTATTCACATCCTGTGTCATGTTAACATATTAAAACTTAAATGTTTAATGCATATATTAAAATTTTGTGTCATCATTAACACCGCTGATGAATACCCTTTAACAAAAATAATGGAAAAGATATGTCAAGGCAGATAATTTTTACAATTAGAATAAAAATATGTAACTTAAAGTGTGATAAGATAAAACCGCTTAATTCAAAGTTTCGCAATCCCCTCTCCTTGCTCATGGGAATCCAACTGCCATTTGTTTCCCTATTAAATGACATTTCAAATACTTTATTATAAACATAAATCACATCTCCTTTTGAGAGGGGAAATGACAAACTAAATTTGAGGTCTGACTTGCATTTCTATGCTCTACCCAAGACTAAATAGATGAGCAGTTGCTGTATAGATTGTATTTGATGGATAAACAAAGAGAGGCAGTAGGTTATGGAAAACATGTCACTTGGAACTGACATCTGCCCTCATAATTCGTGAGTGTCTTTACCCTGCTGTGTCACCTCTGCAGACATCAGTTCCCCGTCCTGGTTAACAACATTCAGGGGGTGAGATTTACTCTTTTTTGACGTAAAGCTGCCTTCTGTAAAATGCATACTTTTCTTTAATGGGTGATATTCTGTTTCCTGTGTCCAAGTAACCAGCAAGAAACACCCTCAGTACTGGGATAGGGTGGACAGAATGACATGTAGTTGGACATGGAAGCAGGGGAGTGTTGGCACAGACATGTGATAAGAGAAAGTGTGTTCATGGTGCTCTTTGTATGGCAGTGTCATAGTACAGGTGAAACTTGTGGCTGAGATGCCACCTGCCACCAGTCCAAGCTGCAGGTCAGACCTCAAAAATGTGGCATGTGCTGTCTTTGTGATCCCTTTGACCTGTCTGTGGTTGTGCCAGGCACTTTCCTACCCAAGACTGATCAGGCAAGGATGAAACACCACCAGCCACACCCCATGATCGGAGCTTCTTGGTCACTGGGTGTGTTTAAATTGAACCTTCCAGAGAAATTTTTCTCCATCAGCAATGATTTCCTTCCTTGACAGGCAGAAGGGGCTGGTGACTGCAATCCATCAACACTTCTCCTGTAGATCTATGCAGGGCAAATGCACATGCAGGTGCCACCACTGCAAAAATCTGTTTGATTATCAGAGCCAGAGTGACAAATCTGGGTGAGGTATTTTAATATTGTGACATGGTTAGGTTTGTTTGTACCACTTCTAGCAACACCCTTGGACCCCACTGAATTTACCCGAATTAATGAAACACAGGTTCACTAATTAAGGCTTTACAAGCGGAGAAAGAAAATCAATTATCTTAATAAAATTGTTGAAACCTACAAGGTGCAGCATATTCATTTGGAAACCTCTAACATTTATATTGTATCATTTCCATCTCTTATGTTTTTATTACCATTTTTATAAAGATGGGGGTGTTTGGGCATTTTGTTCCTAAAAAAAAATCTTGCAATCAAGTGCTTAAAAGATAATTTCTGCTTTCATTTAAATATGGTACATTTCTTGACCATTCAGCTATAGAGAAAAAATTAAGGATGGGACTCTTCAGGGTTCACAATCAAAAAGACAAGCAAATAAAACTTTAAGCATTTTTTACCTTTGGTAAACTTCTTGAGTTTTAATCCACTTTAGTATTTTGTGACCCAGCTCAAGATATTTGAAAGCCTGATGGTTGGCAGTATCAATGCTCTTGTCGTGCAGACCTACTGTCAGCACATATTTGGAATGACCTGCATAATTCATTCATGACTAATACATTCAGCCCAAATACATACTGAAAAAAAAAAGCCTTTACCGTGTAATTCATTTTAATTTGGGTGATGTGTGTTTATAACACATAATCAAGAAACAAAAGGCACTCTCATCCTGCAAGACTGTGGTATCTTCTTCTCTTTCACCTGCAATTGTGGGTGAGAAAATTAGTTTAGGCTGATTATTAGCCAAATTAAATGTAACGGGGAAGAGAATGTCCCACCAGAACAGCAAGAACAACTTAATCCCACTCTCTTGTTTTGTGTGATGCAAATCAATAAATGAGTTTAGATATTTGCTTTCTGCCTAGTATTTCTCTGTCTTGCTCTAGCACGAAATGATTTAGGAACAGCTGTTTAATGATAACCATAATTTTTTTAGACAAAAAAAGCCTTGTAGAGCTTTAAAAATTTCTGTGCATAACTCTCGTTTTAGGAGTTCTCTTTTAAAAAGCTCTCCCAATATCTTTTAATCTTTCCTCTATCGCTAAAAGACCTTTTCCAGTTGAATTTTTCTTAGAAGTCTTTGAATATTTTTTTCTTATTGTTTCAGGACTATCTGGGATATTAAATTTGTGCTTGTGAAATCTGGCTTAAAAATAGGTTTCTTAAGTCAGGGAATGTAATGCTGATGTTTGTGATACCTTAAAAAAAACCCTTACAGGAACAATCAAACCAGAAGTATGTAAGTTTTTCCTCCTTTTTTCTAGGATCAGTTGACTTGATGTTAGTCAAGCTGAATTTAAAAACAAACAAACAAAAAATAATTCTAATGATTGTAGGATGAAAGAAATTTTGAAAGATAGTCATTTCTTAAGGAATTCCATGACATAGAAAATGATGCACCAGTAGGTAAGAAAAGAGGAATATTCAGTTCTCATAACTAAAGATAAAAAATTTATAAAACACCCTGGCAAGTAGATGAAAACATCAGCTTCAAGTGAATCTGATAAATTCAAGGAATCCAATTTGTAACTATTGTTTAATATATACATTTCTCATGCTGAAATAATTAAAGGAAGATAAAAAAGGGCTACTTTCTATTAAAAAACCCTCTGTATCTTCTAAATATCCATTTTTAATCAATTAGGCATAAATTAGTAATTCTAAAAAATAAAATCTTCAGAAAATACATCTTTAGAATTTGCTATACAGAGGTCACTACTGTAACAAGTTCTCTTAAAGTAAGTTAAAATGAATTCGTCTTTTAGCCTGTAATGTATAAAAAGGCACATCTAAAATATGCTGTTAATGTCTTAAAAATGGAAAAATAATGCCTGAAGAAGTTATGGCAGATTAAATAATATTCATATAAAATTTAATGAAGAAAATTTGGCTGGAACTTTCACTGAGTCATAGGACACATATTTTGGAAACAAAAAGACTTTCATTAAAATGCTGAATTAAAAAAAACAAACATGACGAAGCTTATTACCATGATATCATCATGAAAATGGGATGACTCTATCTGCAAAAAAAATAACTGTTACACAATCTCACATAGTCATGCCTATTTAGGAAAAAAACCTGTCATTTGAAATATAGTAGGTGCACATCATGGATTACTGAATAAACATGCATGAAGGAATAGCGCAATTTCAACTTTATAATGTTTTATCCTAAGATGTTAATAGGGCAGCTTTAAAAAGAAACCAGACAACCTTTGACTATAAATATTTTTCTGGAGCATTTATACACTAAAGCAAATAATATTCTAAAAGGATTTTCAAAGGACCATAAGGCAGATACAATCACCACATCTTATTGAATTGGGTTATGCGTCCTCTTATAGATTATCTCGGAAAATCACAGTGCACATGATAATACAAATCAAAGCAACTGCTGTTTTACCCATTGCACTACAAACAGAGACCTACTGCAGTCAGTGCTGACTACCAGAGTTGTCAGATTAACACACCAGGGCAACTGTGCTAGGGAGGTGATTTCCTCTTCTCAGCATGCAACTCCAGAGTGTTTCACAAATCACTGCTCTGTATCTGCTTTATGCTGCTGAATTTCAGAACTGCCTTCTGTACCCGGTTATATATACCTTTATGGAACTAGATACACATAAATCATCACTTTACAAATCTCAGCTTCTTAAATACAGTCGTGCCTGCCTGGCCTGATGACAGCAGCCCTGAGCACCTGGCAGCTCCCACTGCTGCCAGCAACAGCAGCTGAATCATCCACTCAACTTTGGAGTCAGCTCAGGTACCAGTGTTGGCAGCCCCTGCATAAGCGATTTGGGCAGAGGGGGGACCACGCTCTGCTGATGACACCAACCAGCACAAAACGTCCTGTTTTACCTGAAATGATACTTAAGCTCTCTTGTTTTCTGAAACAGGACAGCCACATGCAGACAGCACCCTGGAAATGATCTGTGCCCCTCAAATCTCCTGAAACACAGCTAGGAATTGCTTTGGGATGATATTGGCTGGTAGTGTTAGCAAGTCCAAGGTCATGGAAGAGCCCATGCTAAAAACTCAATAGCTCAGAGGGTCAAGGTCCAAAGCTAGGGAATATTGGCTGGCAGGTCAGTGGTATGAACCTGGCTGCAGAAACCACTTTTACTTTCCTATCAGTAAAGTATTAGAGACATATTTTTCCTTCAGCAGCCATGGAAAAGTATTCAGAGAAAGTATTTGGGTAAGATGAAAAGCTTTGTTTCAGTCCTTAATGGTAATAGACACTCAGAGTACCTTGATGACTTTTTCCAGACACTATATATTTTACTCACACTTCAGGCAGACCAGTGTTTCTGTGGCAGAGCTCTAACCAAACATCACAGCTTAGCCATGGAATAAATGAGTGTTTAATTAAAAACTGCCATATCTAAGCAAGTTTTTGTTTATTTCTATATGAATGTTCAGTCAGCTAACGCATTGTCAATTAACATTTAATGATGGAAGGGTAACACCAAGTCCTAAATGCCATCAAAATAGAAAATAAAGGAAGAAAACTCACAAAGCACTGCTCCTAAAGACACAAAAGGCACGATGCATAGTGATTTCAACTAGTTGTCAATTACCAAGGCCAATAGGCTGAGTTTCTCTAAACACACTGGGAAAAGACTTTCTACACTCCTGAAGCTTCTCACATGAGCTTGCTTGTTTTAAGACGCTGAAAACAAGTATTCAGTTTCAGAGTTCAGGTTGTTTCGCCCTTTCCAGAAGAGCAGTCGCTGTCCCATATTTCCTCTGGGGCAGTGCCAAGCCCATCTCAGCAGGGCTGGCTGTCCTCTCAAAGGCTTTCCCAGGGAAAGGTGGGCTGACCCCCCTGATGATTGTAGCTGCCACTTCCACTACTTGCAGTGAGGAAATTCAGCTTGACTCAGGGAAGGGGGGCTCCCCCCTGATTTCCATAGACAGAGAATGCAGTAGTAAGCAATAAATGAGTGGGGGAAGCAGAAGACATTCTGGAGTGCTGAGGGGAAAGTTCTCTGAGAGTGTCTGAAGAGGGTTGATGGGATGGGTCTGAAGAGACTGTGAGTAAAGGGTGCATCAACATGAGGCATGGTGGAACAGTGTGAGAAAACAGACATCACAGATTAAAAGAGAGTGTGGGGTGTCCAAGCAGAATACAGGATGCAATCTTTAGGTGAAAAAATAATTGCAGCGCCAAGTCTCCAAGAATAATTGCAGTGTAAAACCTCTGATGATCAAGAGGCAGTAAGGTATATGAATTGCTAATATGTACAGATGCATGTATGCATTCCTGTAAAATATACTTATCACTGCAATATTAGTAGGGAATATTGATCCTCTCTTCCTCCACTTCTCACAGAACAAACAGAAAAAAGGAAGCTCTGCACTCTGTTTAAGTGTGAGAGCAACAAAAAAAAAAAAGAAAAAAGGAGCAACAATGGGACTAAGAAAGTACATCTGTCACTAAGCCAAATGGAAATTAAAGGCTGTCCTGAGGACCTTGCGGATTAACAGGCAAAGGCAGGACACACCCCTATCTTAAACAAGCTGCTGAGTCTGGGGACAGAGCAGTCATTGCACCTCCAGTACACCTGAATATGGTACTAGCAGCCTTTTCTCATACAGGAGTGTGAATTGTCCAGACACCCCAAAGTGTAAAATGCAAAATGCAATGCAGGGTTGTAGTCATTTTTCTTGTGTCCAGAAGCATTTTATCCAGTTGTCTACCTATGCACAAGGGGTATAACCACACACAGCATACGAACACATATAGCTAGCTTAATGCCTGCTGAGCTTGAATATACACATATAGACAAAGTATTTAAAGAGGGATCGATTGCCTCTTCATGTCCTTTTGAATTTTAATAAAATTGGCCTTTCTGAAGTGGCTAATTATATAGAATGTATGCATCTCTCACATCTGACTCCAAAGTAACAAACTGGAATACAGCTCGCCCTTAGACAGTTCTGACCAGGAAGACCTCAAGAATGTTCCCCCATCCAACATCATTTCAATTCATCTTTATTTTACTTTGCTGGAAAGTGCGTCTTTGTAACTCGCGGTGCTGGGTGAAGAGCCCTGCTGTGACATGAGACGTCGGGTTCTGTCAGTCACATCAACTGATGTGATGTGACGGAGCCTAATGTGATGGGACCAATGCCCTGCTGAACACGGACTGTATCACTGTCGTGTTCAGAGGTTGGTTTCTCTGAGAGGAAAGGCAGTGAAGGAAGGCAGACTTCCCATGGCAAATAAGGCTAAACGATTTTGGAAATGAAAATGCAATAAGGTGTTTGCTGCACGTGCATGCAAGTAGTGTATTTGGTTTATTCTGGTTTCCTGTTTTTTTGCAATGGAACTTTGGTTGTATCCAGTCATGAATTTCGCACAAGTTTTCTGCCCATCCTCTGACTAGGATCTCTCTGAGGCTGTGCCTGGAGCACTGCCTCTTGGAGTGCTGCTCTGCTTGGGGCAAATGCTGTTTCTGAATGGCCCATGCACTACTCCCTGAAAGATGCCACAGTGCAAATCTGAAGGTCTCCTTCTGCAGCCCCTCCATGTTCAGAGCCACCAGCCATTGCTTTTGCTAGCAGCTTCTTCACACCAAGCCTACCCTATGCCTCTGATCCTCAACAACAAAACATCTTGAGTTAGCTTTGTCCTAGTGCTAGTTTCTCTCAGAATGCAAACTAGTCCCTGAAAAAGCACCATAAAGTTTACTCTGATCTTAAAACTGTTTTCAGAAGATTTCCAAGGAAATAAACCTTGTAATCACCCATTAAGCCATGACACTTAGCAGGAATGCTGGATTTAGGCAGTTCCAGCCCTCAGATCTCTGTACCTTGTTCCCATTAGCAGTCCTCCCACACAAGATAGCCACAGGAGGTGGTGAAGCCCAAAAAAGAAAGCAAGCCAGTCCTGTCCTCATCATCTGCCAGTAGTACAGCTCCCAGTGAAACTGGATGAGTAATGAGAGTAAATTATCTCTTCTCAAGGCAGCTCTAGATGAGACCTCTAGCAAGTATTATTTATATCTCTGAAGTGTTTCACTCTGTGACATGTTGACCCTCCCAACACCGCATTATGACTAGTTTCACTGTAGTGATCTAAAACAATTCCTATGGCACTAAGCAACTATTTCAATTTATGTCAAAGCCAATTTTATGACAATTTTTCAAAATGGTATTGTTTACATGGGTCACTTCAATCACAGAGAAATTGCTGATTAGCTTTCACACCTAACCCCCTCAGTTTCTGTGCATATTGGTTGTGGTAGAATTGCACCACTGTTTATTATTCTCATTATGTCCAGTAAGTAGCATGCAGAAATGTTACATGAATAGGGAAAGCCCTTTGGGTGACATGTATATATGGGAAAAACATCTTGTCTCAGAACCCATAGAAATTTGTAAGAAAGATGGTATATGTCTTCTGGCATTATTTCTTAGGAATATGACAGCCTTGCTGCTATTATACAAAGGTTCATTTAATTAAAAAAATAATACAAACAAACAAAAACAACACCAAAAAAACCATAACTCCATCAAACCTATCAATTTTTATGCTCCCACTCACAGTTTAGAGTCTCATGAGTTTTGTATCTTCCATTACTGTAAAAACATCTTTGCTTTTATTTTACATTAGAGCTACTGTTTTGGAGCAAGGTGGACCAAGCACATCAAAAGAGAAAAGTAACCAAAAAAACTTTCTTTTAAAGAAAAAACACCGGGTTTTTTTCAGTACAAAATGTATTATCTTGGTTGAAAACAGAAAAAGACCTTGGTGAAGGAGCACAGAGAGAGAGGCAGAGATCAAACCTAAGAGCTAGAGCTTCAAAGGGGCTTGGAAAGTACTCATTTCCATGAGCAGAATTCACAAAGCCACAGCAAGATCCACATTAAACAGAGAGAAGAAGTTGTGTGTCTTAACAGTCCCAACACCAATTTGAGCGGTAGAGGGGTTATCAAAATGAACTATTGCCAAATTCTGCTGCACAGAGCACATGAACAACACCTTTCTGCACGGTCATACATTGCTGTCAACCCAAAGTGTTGAGTCAAGCAGTATTTTAAAACTCTTACTTCAAGCCAAGATGTGGTGTCTTGTACTTGGAAACATAAATTGGTCTTCTGAATGTAGATGACTGTCTCATTGCTCCTGATAGGAAGATGAGCTGGCAGCAATAGCATTTCTCCTGGGAAGTAAGTTCAAACACTTTCAAACTGGGTGCAAGACTCAGGTTTCCCAGTCATGTGCAAGAGCTCCAACCTACTAATCAACTCCTGTTTTCCAAAGGGCAGACTTCCCTTTTTGACTACACCACACCCCTTTCCCCTCAGGCCTTCACACCGTGTCTGTGAATGACAGTGACTGTGCACTGGGGTAATGACAGTGCTGCTGGGTGCACACCTACCTCCCCAGGCCCATCACAAGGTTCACATGTTGGAAGGGTAAGGCTACAAAGCCCTAGAGGGCTTTGGCTCCTCAGTGCTCCATCCAACCAAGATAAGGGCAACTCTGCATGCATGTGGTAACATTACTTCAAGGCTATAAATAAGCCTTGTGGTGTAAACATAGGTTCCTAGAGAGACTCTCCTACCCTTAGTAGTTAGGTAAGGTAATTGTTATTTATTTTTAATCATCCTCTTTGATTTAATTGCCTATATGCTCCCTAGGTGCATTTTAATTACCAAACTACTACTTTGGATCCTGGGTAAGTACTTACTCATAAAAGTGAGTCTTGAAATTCAGGAAAAGGTTCTGCTTGCTGGACAACAGCTGGCAGTGGCCCACAGTTTAAAATCCAGGATTTACAAGGTGAAATCCTCTCACTCATGGCATAAGTGGTGATGGGTGGCAGGGAGGAGGTTAAGGGGGTGGCTGACTTCCACCTGTTTTCTCCTTCCCCATCAATGTGTACAGGTGGGTGTGGTGGTCATATTTCAGCATGTGGGGCAATCATATTGCACCAGAAGAGCTGTGTCCTACCTGCATTTCTACATTGGTAGCTGGAAAGATCCCAGCTTGCAGACATGAATTTCCAGGAATGGGCTTTCTCTGCCGGATCTGCTCCACTGGGATTTGGGACTGGTGGGTGCTGAGACTGCAACTGTGTGCTCTAGTGCTCCAACACTGGAAGGGGATAGAGCAATCCTGTATGAGGGATGCTGTCAGAGCATCATCAGACTGATTTCAGAGGGCAAAGAAATATTTTTGCTATGGACATGGTCTCTGACAGGGTGCAGTGAAGTCAAAGCAATCTGAAACACTTGAAATAGCTTTGGGAGATGTCCAGGAGAAGGGTCACCAGAGGGAATGGCTGTACCTTGGCAAGGAGATCAATTCCATGCTCTAAAAGGTGTCTTCCACCTCCAGTATTTATGGAGGTAAATTGGCATTGATAAGGAATGAGGGAAAGGAAGAGACAGCAGGTGATGGATTAGGATGCTGCTTTATTTTTATTACATGTCTCTTCAGATGGAAAACAAGACCTTTTAACCAACCCCATGCAAGCTCCCTGCTAAAACATCTATTACAGGTCCAGTAAATATGTTGTTTAGACACTTAAGCATGCTTCTTCACACTTTGTGCAAGTGGTGATTAAATGGTGTTATTATGTTTATTTCTAACAGTTATGCACTTGGATTCTCTTTATGTGGGAAGATCAGCAGCTCCAGTGTGATAGGCAAAACTAAAGGGAGCATTAAAGATGCTTCTTTCAAGGGTGGCTTGACTAGTCTTTGTTGAGAGCAGGATATCAATTATAACCATAAACTTTAGGGGCAAATATAAAAATTACAGGGTCAGCTATATTTGCAAGGAAAAAGAATGTTCCATAGCTTGATTAGTTTTAAGGCCTTCTCAGATAAAATTACTTTTTTCTTTCTATGACTATTTCTAAGACTTGACTCTGGTACAAGCAACAGAATGAATTCAGCACTTGTTATGATATCCATTAATTATGCACAGCTCTTCCCTACCCCTTCCTACATGCAGCTCCTCCATTAGTTCCAATCTTGAAGCAACATCATGTAATAATACAATAAAAATTAATTTCATCTTTCTGTGTGCATATAGACCCCCATATGCTTGGAGGAGCAGGGGAAACCATGATTTTGTATGGGATTTTTAACAGACAAAAGAAAAAGTGACAGCAATTATATCTGAAGTGTGGACATTGTACATAAAATAATTACATTTCATGGCTTTTCGTTTTGGGGAAAAAAACTGCCATTAAAAAAGTAGTTTCCATGGGGTGAAATTTTCAAAAGAATCAAGCATCCACAATTGGGACCAGATTTCTAGAAGGCTTTAGCTCTGGCATAGAAATAAGTGGCCAGATGTCCAAAGAGCTCTAAACATTAGATTGTGAGCATTTATAAAAATCTGGCCTGTATTGAAGAGCATAAATGGGAGCTGAGCTCTTTGGAAAAATCTCGCCCTCATGCTGGGTGTTGAGCTAGCTTAAAAAAAAATAAAATTAAAAAAATTCTTGGTCTGAGGCTGTTTTGGTGGGGGGATTGTTTTTTGTTTTGGGATTTTTTTTTTGTTTTGTTATGTTTGGAGGTTTTTTTCTGTTGTTTTCTAAAAGAGAACTGACCTTTTATGTCATTAAGTTGTTTATTGGGTTTGTGGAGCTTTTTGCTTCTAAGCACATATTTCACTTTTGCCATCCAAACAGTCCAGCTGCCTTTAAGCAATATTGATGTGCTTAAAACTAAGCACATGCTTAGTTTTGGGCTGGAGGTTGAATTTATCATTTGAAATAGCAACCTCTTTTAGGTGTGAAATGTATAGCATCTTTACCAACAGGCCACATGGGTGGAGGAGATGTGACTGAATGCTGGCCAGTCACAGTAAAGCAAAGCTCTTCCCAGTGTCTGTGTAACTCTCAAAATAAGCTTTAAATAGTGCAGTTGGGCCACAAATAACATGAGAAAGTTCTTTTAGGTAAAGTCTTGGCAACATTTCTTCAGGACCTGAGCAGCAAGGAGGCCAGCAATGGAAATTCGGATTTATTGAGCTCTTTAGTTTTGAAACTTTTAAGGAGCATTTAATGGGAATGGGGTTGGACAGATGCTCCAGGAAGTTCTGTTTTTTGAACAAGACAGCATTGGCTGAGATCATAGTTCAGTGGCAACCTAGGCTGCATACCCTATGGCTTATATTTTGAGGACTTCCAAACTATTTCATCCCAAAACAAAGTTTCAGCATTTCGCCCCACACCTCCTTGGATTAGCTGTATGTGTTTTCCCTTGTCACATTACTACACTGCCCTCCCTTTCTCTCTCTCCACTCAAAGAACTTTGCCCTCACTTTGAGAAAGACACTGAGGTGCTGGAGTGAGTCCAGAGAAAGGCAATGAAGGTGGTGAATGGTCTGGAGATTAAATCCTAGAAGTGCTGGGGTTGTTTAGCTTGGAGAGGAGGAGACTCAGTGGAGACCTTGTCACTCTCCACCTGAAAGGAGGCTGTAGCCAGGTGGGGGCTTGGCCTCTTCTTCCAGGTAACAAGTGACAGGACAAGAAGAAATAGCCTTAACCTGCACCTGGGAAGGTCCAGGTTGGACATCAGGAAGAATTTTTTCACTGCAAGGTTGGTTAATATTGAAACAGACTGCCCAGGAAGGTGATGGAGTCACCATCTATGGAGGTTTTCAAGAAATGACTGAACATGGCACTGGGTGCCGTGGTTTAGTTGACAAAATGATGATTGGTCAAAGGTTGGACTCTGTGATTTTGGAGATCTTTTCCAACCTAAATTATATTGGGATTCAGTGATTCTATGAAAATGGACCTATATCAAGAGAAACAGGATACTTGCTGGATACAGGATCCAGGAAAAAAAAGTGATTCAGGCTTTGAAATCTTTTCAGACATTTTCTAGAGAACAGTGAAAATGGGCAGCCTCCATTCCTTCTGAAGCCCAAGCATTGGCTACAGCACTGAAGGATAAGGGTAAGGTAGTATATCTTCTATTTCTTTTAGAGGAATATATGTCTACTTTAGATATTAATTCGGCTTTGGAGAATAATTTAGTCATACTTGTAAATGGCATTCCAACAAAAAAAGGTCATCAGATTTGACAGCCTTGGATTGACTTATGGAAAACTAAGGTTGACTTGCTGGTGTTAAAAATGTTAACCCTTTTTCCAGGAACCACTGATTCCAGGAAACTGCTAGAAGTTTCCATGAAGGTGGTAGAAGATAGAAACACAAATCCACATACACAATAAGCAATTCTTTCAGAAATTCATATCAAAGCTTACTTTGAATGTTGAATCCTATATATAAACCTAAAACTGCTCTTAGATATTGTAAAGGCATGGACAACTGCTGTTGTAGAAGATTGAATGGACTGTAGGTCAGGTGATCTCAAGGTTGGCTGATGGATGAGATAAACACCTCTCATCACTATGCTGGATCAATCCTTAAGTGCTAGATTTATGACTGCTTCTCCCATCCATTTTCAGATTCTTTCACTGTTTCTGCTTTGGCTCAGGGCCAAATTAAGTTGTTTTACTATAAGTCAATGTTTAGAGCCCCAGGTCCTGCAGTAGAAAGCGATTTTACAACCTCTGTTCTCAATTAAAAGGAAATACAGTTTTTGTGAAACACTTTTGTCAGTGTATAGCATGTATACATGTCCACTCCCTGTACTCATGGCTTTCAAACAACAGGTCACTGCAGCATATAACACTGATTGGAATATTTTCTGGAGATGACATGACAGGATTCTTAATTCCTAATTCCTCTTATCCCAACTTTTGGGAACTGAAAGGTAAGAAAAGGAGAGGATGAGCAGTTCTGTTATAGATATTCAATTTTGCTGAAGCCACCACATCTCACAGCCCCCATAATTTTTTGAAAGTGTTGTAGAGTTTTCCTTCCATGGAAACCCTGAAATTTCATGGCCTGCCAAGATTCCATTCCAGCAGGCAGCTACTGTGTTGAAATGCCACCCAGCCATGGGTTGTGACCAAGAGGTCAGCACCTTCCAATATCTCTAGGCCTGCCAGTCTCAGAGCTAGAGAAACCCACAGGGAGCAATTTTTTATCTTCTGCATAAACTTTTTTTGGGAACAGATTTTTCCAGCAGAAAGTTGCATAGCATTTCCATACAACAGCTTTGTTTTCTGTCCATCAGCAGCACTGTGCAGGCAGACTGCTGTGTCAGGCAGCCACCATGAACACGTGTCTTGGAGCTCCACCAAGGCTTTTTCCCATAAAGAGGTTGTTCAGTTCTGCTGAAAGTACTGAACCACACAGAAACTCTTGCCAAAACCTTTCCTTGTGCATTTATTTAGCAATGTGTGAAAGAGTTGTTTCTCTAGCACTTTTCCACACTTATTCACCTGCCCTTTTTTTTTCTTTTCCTTTTAGAAATATATTGTCAGTAGTGAAATAGAAAGACAAAAAGCACTGTCTAGTCTATCTGTGGAAAGAACACCATGAAAGAGAAAGCATATACAAAACTAACCCAGTCCAGACAGCTGGACTAATCATCATAAAGGTACTGAGCATGAATGTCTTGAATTGACTCATGGGTTGAGCACAGAGGATAATAGTGAATGGAGGAATATCAGACTGGTGACTGTCACTCATGGGGTTCCACAGAGCTCCATCTTGGGCCCTGTGCTCTTCAACATCTTCATAAATTAATTGGATGCAGGACTGGAAGGGATACTGAGGAAGTTTGCAGATGACAGAAAACAGGGAGGAGCTGCTGACTTCCTCAAAGGCAGCAAGACCCTGTAGAGGAACCTGGACAAGTTAGAGGGCTGGGCAATCACAAACCATATACATTTCAACAAGGGCAAGTGCTGGATTTTGCATCTGAGGTGGGGCGGCCCTGGATGTACACATGGACTGGGGGATGAGAGGCTGGAGAGCAGCCCCATGGAAAGGGACCTGGGGGTCCTGGTTGATGGCAAGTTGAACATGAGCCAGCAGTGCCCTGGCAGCCAGGAGGGACAACCCTCTCCTGGGGGGCATCAGGCAAAGCATCACCAGCCAGGCGAGTGAGGGAATTTTCCTGCTCTGCTCTGGGGCAGCCTCACCTGGAATATTGTGGGCAGTTTTGGGCACAATATAAGATAGGCATTGAGCTGTTAGAGAGTGTCCAAAGGAGGGCAGTGAAGATGGTGAAGGGCCTGGAAGGGAAACCGTGTGAGGAGTGGCTGAGGGCACTCGATCTGTTCAGCTGGGGAAGACTGAGGGGAGACCTCACTGCAGGTACAACTTCCTCATGAGGGGAAGAGCAGGGGCAGGCACTGATGACTTCTTGGTGGTCACCAGTGACGGAACTTGAAGGAATGGCCTGAAGTTGTGTCAGGAGAGGTTTAGATTGGGTATTAGGAAAAGGTTTTTCACACAGAGGGTGGTTGGGCACTGAACACGCTCCCCAGGAAAGTGGTCACAGCACCAAGCCTGAAAGAGTCCAAAAAACATTTGAATGACACTTTTAGTCACATGGTGTGACTCTTGGGGATGATCCTGTGCAGGACCATGAGCTGGACTTTATGATCCTTTTGGGTTCCTTCCAGCAGGGGATATTCTGTGATTCTATGACTCTTTCAGTAGATGGGTCAGTAAAGAAATCAAGGCAACCTTTTTCAACCTTGTGTACCACAGAAGTTATGTCCTGGCTGGCCTTCTGTGACCTGTTAAGAAAAACCTTGGGTGGAGCAGCAAGACTTCCTATTTTTGTATCCAAATAGGACTGATCTCCCTCTGGTCAGACAGGATAACCAGTACTGTAAAACTCTCAGACAGGGGCAGAGCCTTGCAACTCCAAAGCATGCCTTTAAAAACGAGGAGCAGCCTTCCCTGCCTCTCTTACTTAAATCCTTGCACAAAGCAATTACTGTGGGCAAAGCAAACTGCAATCAAGAGTTCTGAATTCAATAGAATTTCTAAATCCAGAGCAAAGCAGTTCTGCTCTCAGGCTAAGAGCCTGGTAATCTTCACTGAAGAAAAAATCTTGATCCCTTAAAGGCCTGTGAATAGTCCTACAGCTGAAAATTTGCCAGGGTTAATAATTTCCCATCTGAAAACATACATTCCCTGATGTAAAAATATCTTGAAAGATAATGATATATCAAGGCAATAATGCAAAAAAAAAGTATACTTAGCTCTCATTGACATGAAGGGTTTTGATAAAGTCAAATATCTGAAATTACATTTAGTGGAGATTTTAAACTGGTATTTTAATTTGTCTGAGATTTATCTGGGATTTCAGTCAGTGCCCAAATCCAAGCTGAAATAAAATTTCAAAATATTAGTTTCTTGCATGGAATTTGAAGACTAAATTGTCAACACTAAGAAATACCAATGGAAATAAAGTTTTTATTCCTCTGTGTAGCTGTGCAGCACTGGGGCCTGCTAGAAACCAGCAGAAATAAAGCACCTAGTTATGCCACAGATTAGTCTCTTTAGAGGAGGTATCTTACCTGCTTCTTCTGTAATTTAATCTGCCATTGACTTTAAAAGTGTCTTTAAAGGACTGAATATATAAATAATGATCATGTAATGCACTTGATATGCAGTCACTTGCTGAGTGCAGTTTATAGTTACTTCTAGCTGGAAAACTGGTCCTGAGTATTTGAATTCCCTCTTTTGCCTTCCACCCTCTTCCTCTCTGCCAAATTTCAATTTCTGTACCGGGTTGTATCAACAGTGGTGGGAATAATGCTTCTAACTGCATCTCCACTTCTATTAAAAACAAACGTTTCCACATAAATCTGCTAATGTAAGGCATGGTATTACTTACAATTTTGTTCCCTGTTAATGATGAAAACAAATGAGTAAGATTTATCTCTTTGACAAGTCATGTGGGTGTGAATCTTTAATTAGCATATAACAGGTTTAGACTTCAAGTCCCTATAGGCGTGGGAATCACTTAAAGAAGAAAATCCCACTTGGTAAATGTTTGGCTCAGGAAGCCAAGAATGTTATTTTAAGAGATACCTGTAAAGATGAAGATTGCAATCTTCATGCATGTCAAGGTAAAAAAGCAAGCTATTTCATCTCCCAGAAACTCGGTGACCATACTTTGATGACAAGCCAGATGGCAGCTGTTCCCCAAGCCCAGTGCCAAGAAAGATGATTGGAGCTGCAATTTACCTTCCGTGGTGAAGCTCAATGCTGGAGCATACCACAGCTGCGGATTTGGCTGCTGCCAGTAGGTGTGTGCACAGTTGGTTTCCTCCCAATTTGGATTCATCAGGTAAGAGGCTGTATCAGTACCCAGCAATTATGAAATTGGCATGCGTTGGATTGTTTACTCACAGTAATATTCCTACTGGACTTTATTAAAACACCATCTGTTGTCAGTGCAGACAAAGAATCAAACCAGAAATATCCAGAGAGTGTACATGTGCGTGCGGATGTGTGTGTATGTTCAGCTGTGTTGCAGGAGCAGGTCACATTTCACATTCTATTTTCTTCTTTCCTCTTTCTTTACAGGTAGCTTTTCATACTATGCCTACATTCCTGATCAGTATTTCCCCTCTCTTAATTCCACCTGAAAAGTAAAATTACATCAGAACAAAACCCAAAAAACTGTGGTCAGAGGGAAGTTATACCTCTGTGAGTCATGCTGGAATGAAAACAAATGAGTCTTTGCATATGGGTGGAACTCAACAACATTAGCTTTACTACAAATTAAAGCTGTAATGGTTGAAGAAAAAGTCGTCTGACTGAATGATGTTCAGTTAGAACAAACTCCTGAGTTAATGTGTAGTATATAGGGTGAGTAATAAAGGATATCTGCCAATAATAATATCTTTAGGGCTTGAGAAAAAAGGAACTAGCTTTTACAATCAGCTGTTTTCTCTTGATTACCTTTTTTTTTTAATCTTTCAGATGGGGATCTGATATTCCTAATACACAGCTGGTCTCCACAAATGGCCAAGTATAATTTTTCATATACCTACATATAATTCCAGGTGAAATTAATTATTTGAAATTCTTCATCAGGTAACACACTAATAAAATATGATGCAAGTCATTAAAAATGCAAATACAGGGAAGAGAGCAGTAAAACTTAGATATGTCATTTCAGTCCTACAAAAAGGCATCTGTCAATTTAGATCTTTAGTGCGTGCACTCACACACACACGTACACAAAAAAAACCTTTAAAAATAAAAATGTAAACAAGTCCCTGTTCACATCATAAGATTAAAGCCGTAATAAAGGGAGAGAACACAAGCCAAGAACATCCCCTGGGAGAAGGAGGGAAGTGTGTTAAAATGCTTGGGTTGTTTATGAACTAAATGTTTGGAGATCTCTCAGTGCTGAATGAAGGAGTTGAGATATTTTAGAGGTCCCACAGGGAGGTTATTTACTACTATGGGGACTCACTAAAGCCTATTTTGTTCAGTATACCCAGCCATCAGAAAGAAAACATTAGTCCTGATATAAGTGAGTGCAATCTGCCACCTGCAGTGGGATTGTGCATAGTCAAGAGGGAGAGGATTTACCCCAAATATGAGCCCATCTTTGTTGCATTATTTAATTTCATCCTCATATGGGCCAAAGTTTTTCCCTGAGTTAAAGCCACAAACCCTGACATTGCAGAAGTCTGACTCTGGGCAGGGTAGAGCAGAATTTCCATGCCTAAGGTATGATTTTCTTCCTCTGTTTTCCTCCTCATCATCATCACTCCTCCTCTACGAAATTACTTAAGCCCTGAGTGCTTAAATCTTGTAGCCTACTCTGCCAAGCCTAAGATGGACCCAAGTGCATTAAAGCCTCAATTTCTCTATCAACAATGTCCAAAAAATCTAGGCCCTTGTTTTTTGAAACTCACAGAGGACTAATATTTATACCAATGTTCCTCAAATCAGGAAGTTAAGGGTACTTCACTTTTGTTCTTCAGTTGTATATATTTATTTATTCTCCTAATTGGAGGAATGTAACATTTTGTCTTTGCTTGTGTCCTATGAGGAAATGTATTTATTTTTTACCATCTTAGTAATAATATTCATCTCGGTGGCTAGACACTGAAAGAGGTTGCCTGGAGAAGTTGTAGATGTCCCAGCCCTGGAAGTGTTCAAGGCCAGGTTGGTTGGGGCTTTGAGCAACCTGGAATGGTGGAAGGTGTTCCCCCTAATGCAGGGAGGTTGGAACAGGATGTTTGTAGAGTCATAGCAGAGAATCATAAAATATACTGAGTTGGAAGTGACCCACAAGGATCATCAAAGTGCAATTCCTGCACAATAGCACCCCAAGATTCACACCATGTGCCTGAGTGTGTTATCCAAATCTATAAGGTCCCTTCCAACCCAAACCATTCTATTGTTCTGTGATTTTGTCCATTCCATCCTTCAGCACATCCCAGAAGTAGATTCCTCTTTTCAACCATGCACGTTTTAACTAAGATGTGAGGTTTTTTCTCTCCTCTTACTGGTAATTTTGGCCAAAATAGGCTGCTACTTCCCACTCCCAAAAAACATTCTGCTGTATGACCTGGAGCTATGGAGTTTAGCCTTCCATAAGGACCAGACCAGCTCCACAGGCACCAGGAGATAACTGGATAATAGAGGATAACTTCTTGAGCCAGGTCATAGACAGCCCTAACAGAGGCGATGTGTTGGTCACCAACAAAAGTGAGCTAACTGGGGACATCAAGACTGGAGCAGCCTGGGATGTAGTGATCATGTGTTGGTGTAGTCCTGAGGAATGTGGGTCAGGCAATGAGTAAAGTTAGGCCCCTGAACTTTAGAAAAGCAGACTTCCATCTCTTTAGGGAGATGATCAATGGGTGAGAAGAAGGCTGAGGTACTCAACTCACCTCAGTCTTCATTGAAAACCTTTCTTCCCACACCTCTTGAGTGGATGGATAACAGGATGGGGTCTGGAAGAGCAAAGTCCCTCCCACTGTAAGTAAAGAGCAGGTTCATGTAAAGTAAAGACCATCTGAGGAACCTGAATTTACATAAGTCTGTGGGATCTGATGAGATGCATCGCAGAGTCCTGAGGGAACTGGCTGATGTAGTTGCCAAGCCATTCTCCATGATACCCATTGCAGTCAGATGAAGTCCAAGGTGGCTGGAAAAGGGAAACATTGCAACCATCTTTAAAAAGGGTAGAAAGGAGGACACTGGGAACTACCAACCTGTCAGCCTCACCTGTGTGCCTGGAAAGATGATGGAACAGATCCTTTTAGAAGCTATGCTAAGGCACATGGAGGACAGGGAGGTGATTTGGAACAGCCAGCACAGCTTCACCAAGGCCAAGTCCTGCCTGACCAATTTGGTGGCCTTCTGTGATGGGTTGGCTACATCAGTGGACAAGAGAAGGGCTCCAAATGTCTTTTATCTGGACTTTTGTAAAGCCTTTGACATGGGCTCCTGCAACATCCCTCTCTCTAAACTGGGGAGAGATGGGTTTGATGGGTGGACTGTTAGATGGTAAAGAAGATGGTTGGACAGTTACATCCAGAGGGATGTAGTTAACAGCTCAGTCCTAATAGATATCGGTGACATATGGTGTCCCTCAGGTGTCTGAACTGGGACCAGTGTTATTTCACATCTTCATTAATGATGTAGATGAAAGGACTGAGTGCACCCTCATCAAATTTGCAGGTGACACCAAGCTGAGTGGTGTGGACAAGTAGCAGGATTCATACCTGTCCCCAACTCCTAACCCTGGTCAGCCTCAGACTTTCCAGGTTTATGAATGGCAATGATAAGAAAAAGGAGACATATGAATCAGTACTGCATCAGTGAGGCTAGGTGGACTTCCACACTTCACTACATCATGATCTATGAGATTTCTTTAAACCACTTGAGTTGAGTATTTTAGAGGGAATACGGGGCTCAAAATCTGGCTTTCCAATGGGTTATTATTCCTGAATGCTAACATTTGAAATGTAGATTTAAATGATTTCATAGTCTCCATTTGCTCTGATAGTAGTTTACAAGCAAAGCAAAACTTCCCAGCAATGCCAGGCTTTCTGAAGAAGGAGGAAGACAGTTCCCATAACAAAGTATGTTTTTATTATGTGTATCCACTCAGCCTCCAAACCTCCTCTATGGGGGTAGTGGGCAGGGGAGAGAGGAAATAAAATAAGTAAATACCTCAAAATGAAGCTGACAACTGTTCAACAACAGAAAGGTTTTTATGACTCACAAGTCCATTAGGAATTCAACAGAAGCAATTACAAGAACCAAACAATCCTTCTCCCCAAAGTGCAGCACACAAAAGTGACCTGTTAGAAAGATGGATGCCAAATATGTTTGCCAGCAGCAGGGCCAGGGTTTGCCCCGTGCTGGAGCTGGGAGGGCACCGCTGGCACATGCACTGCCTTCTGCCCTACCTATGCATCAACACTTCCAGAATACTCTGCCACGCTGTGCAATGCAAACATGCTGAGGCTGTATAACATCTGTGCCAGCACTTCTGCATCCTTATAAATCATTTCCCAGCTCTTGCTGGGGCAACAAGGAAGAAAATGTTGGCATATAAATGTAAATCACTGTATGTCCTCTGGAATAGAATAATAATTGTGTTGATTTACCAGCCATGCACTATTCCCAGGGACGGCTGGGAAATATTGGCAAAGAAAGGTCTGTATTTCCAGCAAAAGAACAGATTTGCTGAACTATACAGAAGTGGTTGGAATAATCAGAGATGCTTTGTTTATGAAATTTGTTTCCTGTTAGACTGAACGTGAGGGATTCACCTCATTGCAGGTTGAAATGTAATTACTTCACCTCTGATCATGCCCAAAATAAGTGTACAGTTTAATCAGTTACATAATGAGCATCAAAGGGCCGTTTTTTTCCCTCCTGTGTGGGGTTGTGGATACCTCTGAAGTCACTGGCTGCATGCATTTCCAGGCAGATCTGAAGCACTGTAGGACATTGAACATTGTAGGATATGTGAATAGCCCAAAATTTCAAAATCATTGCCCTGAATAAGGAATTCTCCAAACTGTAGAATTTGCTTTCCTTGCCTTAAAGCCCAAATAGGAAAACTTAGCTCAGTTAAAGTCAATGATAAAACTTTCACTGGGACCAAGGTTTCATCCACCAAATCTAAAGTCCTTCTTTGACTGCAACTGTGAAGCCTATGACCCATTTTGCAGGAGTTTGTACATTTTTTTTTCCTCTCAATCACCACCTACAAATTTGTTATGAAAAGAATATAGTTATTCAAGCAAGCAGTAAGAGTATCAATCTAAAGCCACCCCAATGGGATGAAATGCACACTAGTCAATTCATACTTTCTCATTATATTCCAGCAAGAACATTTTGCTTACTTTTCCATACCACATTGACCATAATAAATTATGTAAAGCAATTTTACAAATGTTTTAGGATTTTGTGAGAGACTTCCAGACCGCTTTTCTTATATGACAGTTACACAATGCTAACAATTACTGTCAATAACTACAATGATATTTCATAATACTACTATTCTCTCAAAATTCCCTGTCTGTATCCTGCACCTGTGCTTTATGAACACACAATCACCCAAACACACACAGTTTGGTGCGTTTCATTGCATTATCCGTTCCACTTGTACTGCTGAAGCTGGAAACCTTTTCTGTCACACTGTACACTGGGGGCTAAATTCACAGTCCGTACACTCCAGAGCACAAACGTGATTTTAGAGTGTGTGCATGACACAAGGTAATAATGTCCCAGAACAAAATTCAAAATTATACAAAAATCACAAACCTTTGTCAAACAAAAGCTGTGATGGCAGGTACTATGTTTGGTGACAATGTTTCCAATATTTTGTATCCAGAATAGTATATATGACATGCTGCTTTATTCTTATATTTCATTCTTCTACGTTATACAGTGTTATTACATATTTAGTATTTCATGCAATTATTATATATTTCATGATCAAAGCAGTACCTTACTGTGAAGAAGATCATTAAAGTCCAAACAAAGCAAGGCAAAACCCACACAAATCTAAACATCAGAATCTATTTTCCCAAGGATAAAAGTGCCAGAGCAGCTCTAATGTGCAGCATTCTTTTTATAATGCTTCAAGTGAACAATACCACACAGTAAATTGCACAGCAATCAGGGTATCCAGAATGATAAAAAGACCATGTAATATTTTAAAGCGCTAAACCTTAGACTTTCCCACACATTTCAGACCTAAAAATATTATAACTTAAGTCACTTGAAGGCTAATCAGCTAATCTAAGCAAGTTATACAAGGTGCATTTCAGGATGGGACCAGCTATCATTAGGCAGTGCTGGCTTTCTCTTCAGGGGAACCAAGCCCCTTGTTTAGGCTCAAAATTAATTCAAGCAACTTTACTTCAGACAATCGTTGAGGATGCAGGAAGAATGCAATTGGGGGCATTAAATGAAGAATTCTACAGAAGTTACATTGCTGTTGACATAATTTTTAAAAAATGTCTGCCAGATACACATGTCCATGAGCTCAGAGTCTAATTAATCTAAGGATTAATTAAGCACAGTTGAAGAAGTGAAAGTGAGATGTGTGGGTCTTCACTCTTACTACATCAAAGGAACCTAACTGACTAGCACCAATCTCAACCCATCCTTTTCCCAAAGGAATACCTATTTTCCTGCTTTTCCTGAAGTGCTCCTACTGATGACCATGAGTACCTCCACCTATCCAACACTGGATGAAAAGGTATTCAGTACTAACAGCACCACAGCTGTAATAAAGACATCAAACTCTGTTTTCTAGTATGAAATAAAAATATGAAAACAAAATCGTCTGTGCCATTCTGGCAGATGTTTGGAAATTCTGGCAAGCAGATTTGGGGTCAGGGATTTTGGGTTCTCATGTGGTCATATGTCCCTTTCATAAGAAAGACATGACTACACACATTCTGTGCAATACATGTAATGCTGCCTCTCATCTAACATTCTACTTCTACCCCCAAAATTAAGCAGAGGTGAAGAGAAATGGATTTAAGAGCCTTAGGTGTTCCTACCAAATCAAACCCACCAGCATATCAAAGTCAGATAAGTTTCCATCACCAGTGTTGCCATCAAATTTCCAGCTCTTTCCTCAGTACTTTATTACTATTTAATGTCTGACTTGAAGTCGTGCAATGAGCTGGTGAGGTAACATATGCAGAAGTTGTAGCAGTATATTATCTTTGTTTCAAATGCAAATAACATTATCTCCCAGCATTCACTTAAAACCAAAGCAAAACAATGCCTAGATGAAGGCCAGCTGGTTAAAGCAATTCTCATATCCACACAAATAAACCAAACCCATAAATACTCATTAAGATACTTCTCACAAATGCCACTAAAGGGAAAAAAAAGGAGAGAAATTGCTATTTTTTGTTGTTATTCTATCTATTTAAAAAATCTTGGGACACACTCAGATAAAAAGGTGCTAGGAGACATCAAAAGAGAGGAGGAGAGAGGGAGGAAATGCTGCCTTTTTGGAATTGAGAGTCATTTTATTGAAGAAATAAAGTTTTCCTATCTAAAAATATTAATCACTGCAGTTTGCATAAAAGCTCTGCCTACAGAATCTGAATAAGAGATACTTCTCTAAATTCTGTGTTTCCACTGCTCTCTTTTTATTTATCATTTATTTGTTCTTCTGTTCTCTTGATAAAAAAAGAAAAAAGGCAAAAAAAACCCCCACCAACCAAAAAACAAATAAAAGATGGGTAGTCAGGTAAATAGGAACTAAGCTAAGAAATAAAGCCTTTTCTGTATTAAGAAAAACAAAGCAAAACAAAACAATGAAACAAAAAAAAACCAAAACCCCACAAAACAAAACCAAACAAAACAAACAAACAAACAAAAAACCCACCCAAAACCAAACAAAACCATTCTGAGGAAAACCCAGAACAAGCCCATCCAATGCCTTGTCCACATTCTCAGCTGTTACAAATGGATTTAGTTCTGGGATCTTTTAGGAGAAGAACCAACTCTGCTGTTTTCTATTCCAATTTGCTACATGGCATTCAGATATGTGTGCCTGGTTGTCATGTCTTCCATCTCCATATGCATAATGCCAGGAGGTACCATTAATAACATGCCAAAATCAAAATGCATTTAGATTCATAATTATTTTGGTATTCAGATTTTTGCATTTATTTTTAATACAGAGAAATGACACTAATTTGGGTTTTAGAAAATATTTTCCACAACATTTGTACTTGTGTTGATCTTCTCAATTCTCTGTTTTGCTTATTGATAGATTGTCTGATGAATCAAGTTCAGTAGTGAAGATATTTCCAGTTTTTCTGGACAGCACTCAGAAAAAATGGAATGTGAAGTGCTGTTTTGCTTTTCTGTCTTATCAATATTCAGGCAATTATTGCAACAAAGTATGTATATGTGAAAAAACAATGAATGCTGGAAATATGGTAGAGGTCTGCAGGTATTGCAAGTTCATTCATTGACTATCTGCTAAAATCAAGACACTTTCTCATGAAAATACAATGGAGAAGGGGCATGGCTTGATGTTTTTTCTTCAGCATCTTCAATTTTAATGATCAATAATGCAAAAACGCCGTTTCACAGATTATTTATTCTGCTTCTGCTACCCCAACCATCCATTTTCATTCTGAATTACAGCTGAGTTTAGCACTGCTGCAGGGACTAATCTTCTTTGAGGACAACAAAACATCCTGAAGGGAAGCAAATAGCTGTGCTATATTGCAAGCACCTAAGTTTACCCCTTCTGGTGTCTAAGTAACATTTCTCTGTGATGTGTGGGTGCTGCCTAATGACCAGGAAGCAGATTTTCACCAGCAATTTTACTGACATGAGTCAATGGTCACTGGTCAGAGAGATGGCAAGGCTCCTCAGATCCTGATGTTTAACAATAGGTCCTTTGCCTTGAATAATTACAAATCTTATATGGCTGACACATCTTAATTCATGAGATCCTGATGTGTATAATTGGATAGAAGTATGAACTTGATTACACTAGTGAACTTGCTTTCCAGAGCGAAAAAAAAGTGATAACAGGCTTCTTTGTCATCAAAGGGTAAAGAAATGTGACAATCTGGGAACCAGTTTTAGGACCCCATCTGCTAAACCAGAGAGAAATCAAGATTTTACAGTTCTATAAATATTTTAGTGTATGCCATCATTTATGAACTCTGGCAGCTATCATAAAATCTCTCTGACTTTTGTTACAACTGCATATAAGGCCAGAAAATTGCATCTCATGGTAAACCATAAAAACCTAAGTAAAAGCACCATTCCTTTCAGTATATTCTAAAAATATACTACCTCCCTGTCAGTACATGGCAGGGTTGTTACCATCCCAAGATGCCTGTTTCTCTCTCATTTTTTTTTTATCTGATCTTACCCTGGTCTTTTCAAACCCTTTTGTATTTCAGTATCCTTTTATGTTCCATAAATAACAGCCATCACGGTATAACAGCTGAAATAGCTTTTACTTTGTCACAACATACTGTAAGCAAGAGACACTTGGGTGATGCTAATGCCCTGGATACAGGAAGAATTTATGCGGACTTTTTCTCTAATTGTTCCTGAAATGATTTCCATTCAGTGGTGAGTTTCTTTAGAGCCCTGAAATGGAGATAGCCTCAGAGCAGGTTTTGATGCTTTAATCATCCAGTAGAAAAACCTCTGTAAAAAAAATGGGTATAAATAAAGAATTATCCTGAGATTAACAATGCTCCTTCTAAACCTAAACTCCCAGTCCTGCCCTGTGTTACAAAGTGTCTGTAAAAGACACTGAGATCATGAATCATCAAGTTTTCAATTGCAGAAGCTATTCTGACATTCTAGGTAGGATCTGCAGAGCTTGAATTATAAGACAATATTGTCTGAAATGACCTGCCAGCCTGAATAAGAGTAATTTATATTTAATCTCTGCAAATTTTCTAGAATACCTTTCCTTGAACCCTTTTTGGTTTTGGGGGGTAGGGGGTAAGGGAGAGGGGATGTGTGTGTAGCCAAACAAGAGAAGAGACAGTCACTCTATTAAAAATAAACACAGGAGGCAATGGGTTGTCAAAGACCCTAAGTTCAGAAATGATATCTACCAAATTTAAGACTGAATTTCAGAAAGTGTCTAGACAGCACAAGATGTGAAATCACTGCCATCTTCTTTGCAGAGTCACAGTGTCCATTCTCCTTTTAGCAAATTGCCTGGACTGTATCCTTTTTCAGGGCAAAATTGGTGCAGAGTTGTGCTGGTTTAGGCTGGGGTAGAGTTAATTTTCTTCATGGTATGGGACTGTATTTTGGATTTGTGCTGAACACAGGGTTGTTAATATAGAGATGTTTTCCTTATTGACAACCAGTGCTTGCACAGAGCTCAAACCTTTTAGTGAGACATGCTGTGATACAACAAGGGGGTAATGGTTTTAAACTAGATGAGGGTGGGTTTAGATTAGATATAAGGAAGAATGTTTACAATGGGAGTGGTAAAACACTGGAAGAGGTTGCCCAGAGAAGTTGTGGATGCCCCATCCCCAGAAATGTTCAAGGTTAGGTTGGGCAGGGCTCTGAGAAACCTGGTCTAGTTGAAGATGTCCCTGTTCATTGCAGGGGGATTGAAGTGGATGACCTTTAAAGGTCCCTTCCAGCCCAAGCTATTCTGTGATCCTGTGAATCTGTTCTGTTATCATGCTGATACTGCACAGCCATGAGACTGGTCAAGCTGGTAAGGTGCCTTGTCATTTCTAAAGGTGATTAAAAATAACTCAAACAGAAATAAATGAAAAGATGGGAGTTTCACTAGCTGGGGAGAGGTTACATCAAAGTAAACTGTACTTGTGAAAAAAGTAGATGCTGCACCAAAGCTTATCTAAAAAGGGCAAACATCATTTAAAAGATGTGACCTCAGATGTGTTCCACTATTTTCTTTGGGTGACAACCACTCAGTTTAACTGTGCTTGATGATCTTTTGCTGGAAGGGATGCTTGCATTGAAATCTTAAAAAGATGTTTATAGCTGTAAGAAACATTTCAGACTCATAGGCTTTCAAGTTTGGCCTACTCAGACCTGCTTAGTTAAAATGCCTCTTTTCAGTCATGGACACCTATATGTTTTTTTCAAAACTCTATGAAATTTTGCGGTTTTGCTTCTCATGACTTTCAATTTATTTCTAGTTTATTTCCACACTTTCAGGGGCAGATCCCCACTGGCTTTAACTTGGTATTCAGAGAAGCTAGCCCCTTTTCACAGAAATTAATTCAGTTTTATGCCTTTCAGAATCCAATTGGTTGATGGCAAAATTTGGTATAAAACTCCCAGACATTTTTATCTCTCCATAGAGACCAAGGTTATGGACATGAAAAGCAATCAGATGATTGCTGTAACAAGTTCAGTCATATCAAAGGACTGAGATTACAAAAGCCAAGCCAGAAAAATGTGACCCTGTTTATTGCTAAAGCAGTAACAGAACTTTTTAAATAGATTCTGTTTAGCCATAGATGTTACATATACTTTTAGAAAATTTTCGTACTACTTTTTCTATAGTAGAAATTGCTCCAGGAAGTAACCTTTTAAACTAAATATTTGTCAAAAGACTACAGTAAGAACATAAACATTTCAACCAGTATAATTAAATCATTCAACCAGGACAAAGAAAATGTACTTCTAATATTTAATGTAGAGAAAATTAAAATAGCATGTCATCCTATTAATTACAGCTATTCACATTTCCTTATAAAGCTGTCAAGGACATCAGCAAACCAAATTCCATAATTTCAAAGACCTAAAAGGCAAAATCTTACCCTAAAGTTCAATAAGACCTTCTAATAAAGAACTTGTTCTTCTAAAAAGAAACTGATGAAAATCAAAGACAAATTGCCTTCTAAAGAATTATTCAAAATGATCTTCCTGAAATCAGCAAAATTTCCCTAGATGACTATTCTTCAAGTCAAGCAAAGTTTTCCATGACTGACCCCTATTGACTGAATATAATGGGAGCTTTCTCCTTGGGATACGTGAATAGAGGATCAAATCCTCACTTAAATCGTCTGTTTTCCAAACCAGCCCAGGAATTCAACCACAGCATAGATAAAATAAATTAAATTATAGTTATTTTCTTGATACTGGCAATGTATTCTTCCATTAATACATACTGGTAGTCTTCAACTACTAGAGAGTCTGAGTGAAAAACAGTGAGAAAAAGGGTGTACAGAAAATACTCAAAGCCCATTAAAAAAAAAAAGTGTTTCACTGTATAAAATCACAAAGGACTTGAAGCAATAAAAAATAAAAATAATTTTAAAAAATCTGACATCTCATATTCAACTTTGACATTTAAAAGGTACAAAATTATAGCAATGAAGCTTCTCTCAGCAGCAACTGGAAATGACAAACACAGGCTTACAATGACTCTCAGCAGGGAGAAATCACTGAATGTGGATGATAATAGAGTAGGACTTGGCCTGAAATAGTCAGCTGGGTTTCTTGGTGGTGTTTAAATGCCTTTCATCCACTCACCATCTCTATCTCACCCATCAAGCTTGGTTTTTTGTTTGTTTGTTTTTTCTTAAATACCTGAGCAGAGTAGGTCTGTAGCTAAGCCTTGAGCCCCATCATGTGCCCTCAATGCTTCAGTGACTTGTAGCCACACGGTATCCCACCTCAGCTGTCAGTTCCCAGTGAGTTTTGTTCCATTTTGGTTTGGTTTTTGCTCCAGAAGTAGCAGCTCCCTTTCATTTTGGTACATCTATTGTCCTTAGACTACTCCTTTCCTCTTAGCACTGTTAATATCTCCAGACCCCCAACATACTTGAAATTGTTGAAATATTGTTATTGTTGGCTCTTTACCTCCTCTTATCTTTTCCAACTTGTATTCACATGTTATTTATTCCATATTCCAGACTGCTAAAAAAGATGCTGTAGAAAACAAGGCCATGTGACAATTCCTGCAAAAACCCAAACTCCCCATGTTAAAAACCTGTTGTCATTCATCCCCACTTTCACTTCAGAAACTTTTAGCCATTTTCAGCCCCCTTAAATGATCCATCCCTTGTGAAGCACACATCCTAATGTTTCCTTAACATTCAGAAAAGTGACCTCTGTCCTCTTCCTTTCGGCTGCCCTTCCTGCCATGCAGCTGAGAACAGCTGCAGTACACAAGTTGCTGTGGCACAGTTTGGCATAGGTACTTACTCCTTATGTAGTACCGTTCTTTGCTACCAGTGTGCATAGTTTCTGTCCTAATAGCTCCATTATTTTACTGGAATGGCAGATTATAATTACTACAAGGTAAATGACTTGCTCACTTCCCCTGCACTTTACAGTCTAGGCTTTACACACTCTTTTTTATTCCAGGGCTCAGTGGTTTAGCTTTCAAAACTGCCTCCTAGTGATTCAGTATGTTCACAGAATTCATTCAGACAAGGTAACCACTGATCTGTGCATTTAAATTTCCCAGGTATTTACTTATCTGCATTTATCAATAACCATACCAACTGTGATCTTCATTCTTTTTAAGTGCCCATACTCTTTATTTTCCTTTAAATGATAGATTCAAAAAAAGCAGCTTAGTGGTTCAGTCATATTAAAATCATAATTGATTTTGCCTCACTCCTCATTTATTAATGGACTTAGACTACCTTCTTGCTAATAAACCTCCTAGTAATGAGTTTAGTCCATAGAGGATACATTTCCACCTCAACAAACCACCAAGCAATTTAGGACAGTTGGTAGTTTCTGCTTAAGGGAGTCCGAAAACTGGAATAGAAATTTATGCAGGCCATAATTAAAGTACTTTCTGGGAGCTGTGTGGGGAGTTTACCAACGTTCTTTGCACCGTGCCCATCTGTGGTCAGTGTAATTAATCCTTCACTCGTGATCCACTAAGAACTAATCCTCACTGACAATGTTTTATAAAGAGAAGAATTCAAACACTTATGCAGTAATCAAACTCTGGTCATTTCCTTCCTTTGAACAGAAAAGGTTTGTGCAGGTGATGAGGACAGATCTTTTTGGAGCTGCTCAGCTCTGGGTAGGGTGTGCAGGCAGCATAAAAGCCATTCACTGGGATAACAGCTGTTTCCAGATGTATGGAAAGAGCATCACACCCAAAAAAACAGAAGCAGGACTTCTCCAGGGCACAGTTACAAGTGAGAGAAGATTAGCTCATGGAAGTAAAACACAACCAGTAGTTTCTACTGGAATTACTTAAACGAAAGCACAATTATACATTTGAGGGAGAGAGGGTTATTGGCCTGAGAGATGATACACTGCAAGACAAGATGAAACTCTGAGGTTGAAAAGGTTTAATCACGTCCCTGTCTGTGTTTAATGATAAATCCCTGTGACCTCCTTCCCTTCCAAGGTTGTAAGATTTTGATAGCCAGAAACTTATTTGTCCAGCACCTAAAACACTGGGTTCATGGTGCACAATCAGGGTTCTCATAAATCTAAGTTCATAGTGCTGCCTAACAAGCAACTCCTGTAATAATGCAATTTTCTATTTTCCTTACTCCTTAGAGAAAAGAGAAAGAGGATAGTGAGATGAGTCTTCCTCCCAGCTGTCCCATGGGAGTGATGTAGCAGATCCCTTTAAGTCTGATAGGATGCTGAGGGGAAGAAAATGGACTAAACTGGGGAAGAGGACAGTCCTCCTGGGAGCGATCTCATCAGACACTATTGACTGGGAGTGAGATGCTCCCTGTTTTTCACCTCACAGGGTGGGTGGGGCTGAGGTCTTGCCTTTTCAATTAAGTGTCACTTAATGACACTTTGCAAAGGCATAAATGCCACCTAACACATGAAGAAGAACAGGTCAAGAAAGGTAAACTTTGCATAGAAATTACTTTCTTCCGGACCTCTCCTTCTGCGATCTTTGGAGGTATAATTGATCTTTTTGGTGCCCTCTCGGATGGAGAGTGAATGCTTTTTTTTCCTTGCCACTTTCTCACAGTTTCCTCCTTTTTCACGCACATAGATACAAATGCTAAAATGAGATCAATCCAGGACTTTACATTCTTCTATAGGTAATACATGTAAATAACCACATACAGTTTTAACCATAGTAATTTATCACCAATAATTAACACAGACACACACACACAAATGCAGGTGCCAACCAATCAAAATAACAGCAACCTGAACTCCCTTTGTATTAAGACAAAGAATGTGAGGAAGAATGTAGAATTTGGGAGAGGTTACACGGAGATAACACAGGAGAGTGCAGCTTTTCTAAGGGCATTTTTAGTTGTCATTAAACACAGTCAGGGTTTCCAAAGCTAAAATACATGTTAACACGTTACAAAACACTCCTAATAGAATATTTTTTTCAGTACTTCTGTACAGCAAATGATGCAAAGCCAAAATTCCCCAGACAATGCACAGAACATTAGAGAATTAGTTTAACATTCTTACAACCCTGCAATTTTATTTAAACAAGTTCTTCCCTACCCAACTCCCTGCAGAGAAGTATTGAACCCTTTTGTTGATTGTAGTGGACATATTGCAGATCTCCGATTACCTTCCCAAAGGACCACCCACTACAAGAAGTTTTTTGTGTTGCAAGCACAGCTCAGTTAATTCCTCTCCCCCTCCTATTCACCTTCTTTTTTCTTTGCTCCTTGGTTTTTTTCCATTTCTTTTCCCCTCAATTTTAATTTTCTTAGCGTTCTTATATGCTGTGGATGAGCTGACAGACTAGCCTGCCATCTGTTCTTTCATGACATGGTGCAACCTAATCAATTATCCCCAAACCACTTTGGAGTAAATAACATGTCTACAATAATAATAATTAGTCAGTTAAAAAGAAAACAGCATCATGAAACTCCTGGTGGGAATTAGGTAGATTTCAGAACACGGCATTTTATTAACTGAGATTATCAGACAAGGAGAAGACAACTTTGGGAGGAAAAAAAATCACCTTCAGTGATTTATTCTGAGACATGAGTGCAAGGCAGCATCCCTAGACTTTGGAGATCTTTGACCCTTTGTAAACCAATGATGCCAGATGCAAGTAAATGTGCCACTCACAAGTTTCTAAGATTTTTTTCTATTAATAGATGTGTTAGCATAAACCTGAGATTTTGTATTAGAATTAGAACTGTATTAAAATTATAAAAAGCATTAAAAAATCACTCAATGACAAGCAGATGACATTTATTTAGTGTAAAGAGGAATATGCATTTCCTCAAGCACATGTATAAGGCCTGACATGTCTTCAGGGAGTGATTTGTCTTCAACAACCAGTACAAGTGAAAATCCTGAGTAAGAAGAGTACATTACACACACACCCACCTGAAGTACAGGCAAAACACAGAAACACCAACTGATACAAATAGAAAAGATTTCCAAGAAAATATTAGGAATTCAGAAAGTGAGGAAAATTGTAGTTAATATCAGTGGATGCCCAAGATCACACAAAGCCATTCCTTATGAAGTTCATCTGAACATTGTTTTGCACAACACAAAAAACTGCTTGCTGTTTTAACTCTATGTCACTGATGCGGACAGAATACACCAGCAATTATTCAACTTAATCAATTGGTGGGCATTTAAAATACATCTTAGCACTTGCGTGCTTAGCACATTCTCAGTATTTTTACTTTTGCAACATGAAGGAAGCAATAGATAAATTGGAAGGATTCTCTGTTCCAGTGAGATAATCAGCAAATTGCCAACTAAAACTTTTGTGAAGGAATCGATACAAACTCAGTGCAAAAGGATATCATGTACATTCTACGTTTTGGGTCCCGAAAGAAGACCATACGTGTAGCTGTGCTATCAAATAGCATTTCTGCCATGTTTTAAGTGTTAAGGATGTGGCAATAAATAAAAGAACTTCAAGTGTAAAAGTGCTGTCCCAAACATTCTCTAAACACCCAACACTTCTCATCCTTTAACTATCAATCTATGGAAAACCAATCTAATTTTATCAGTAAGTTACAAAACAATATAATAATGTGAGTCTGGACATTCTACCCAAAACTGTTTGATCAGCCTGAGACAATGCTAACTATCTCCTACAAAGTCAGGAGCAAGAAGAATTATAGGAACCACGTTAGAGGCCACAACTTTGACGTATATAAATATCAGACAACCAAAATCTCAGTAACTCTAAATGACCATACTGAATACACTGAATATGTGTGTTTGGTCTCATGCTGCCACATATTGCCTGGGGAGAGACTGAGGCAATTCTCCATAGAATATAATGCATGGCAGCAAGAACCTCATGCTTTATGGTGCTGGATTATGTCTGCTCTTACACACTGACGGTGAGGCATGAGGCAGGCTGAAGCTTACACATCCATGGGCTCATTGCAAATTCTGACAAGAACACAAACAATTAGGTGGGAACATGTAGAGAAAGGGTGGAGAAAAGTCTCTGCCATGACATAGTCCAGTGAAGATAAATCAGTGAGCCACAGATGATCTTCACTGGTCCCTCCATGACTGCTCTGCTGTGATTTCTGTGACACGTATCAACATATTTGCCTGTTTAGGTTCTCCTCCTTCAGTAGCCAAATGCTTCTGGCATCCTGACATTCTGTTTCACTTCCAATTTTCTAGGTCTTTCAAAGGAGCAGTAACCTTTCTGTTGCAGCTGCCTGTTTCTCCATGTTTTACCATCCACTTCAGAAAAGGGCTAGCAATTATGTGCCTGATGTTTCCCTAACCTTGACCACCTTGAAATGTGATTTTGTGATTTTTGTTGAAATGTAGGACATGGATCCCTTGCAGGCTTTTACAAACATGAGAGTTCCCATGTGTCTTTGACACTGATGAATTGCTAGATCACTACAGAAGAACTTGGAAATGGCAACAGAGCTGGCTCCACTGTAGCTAACTTGAGCTCCTGGGAGGGACCAGAGGGGTTTTTGATTCTTTTTATTACATGATATCAATTAAGCATTTAACAAGTTACAATAAAAAGCAACTTTCCAATGGAATTTTTAATGCAATGAAAACAAATTACCTTCAAGATGGTTATCATTTGGAACCTTGAGGAGAATGAAAATAACACATATTCCTCCAGATTGCCCATAACAACTTGCCAGGCATCCCTGTTTCAAATCAAGTAAATCTGTGCAGCTTCTCTTTGACAGCAATACAAAATCCCGTGTGAAATGCACTGAATGGCACAGCTGAGGAAGAGTGTTAGGAAAAGATACTGCACCAAGCAGCTTTTGTTTTGAAGTGGGTACTTCTCTTATGCAATACGCTTAGAATTTGCTTCTTTCAAAGAATGGAAAAGGAAAAAAAAGAAAGCCTCAGCAAACAAAAACCACAAATCCCATACATTTCTCAACTCAGATGATATTTCTACTCTTGGATGCAGTCTATTCACAGCAATTCTAAAATTCTGGCATGGTCACAGAGACTATATTTGTAGAACTCAGCTGGATTCAAGGACCAAACAGTGCATGATGGCTGGGATGAAGGTGTTTAGTGGAAGAGAGAGGCTTCAGCTCATTGAACAAGAATGATGCCCATAAACAAAAAACAGTAAGGAAATTCACTAATATCAGCGATGTGCTGATTAGGCACATGAGCAGCTTTAACAACTCACTTGTTTTGAGACTTTCTGTAGTCACAAGGAAGATGAGACTATGGACAGAACTTTATTGACGTAAACCCATTCATTTACAAGCTTAAGATCTTGTCCAGGTAATTTTGCACATATCCAAGAAAATAAAACCTATACTTAATATTAAAAACTTTGGAGCAGCTCATCAAAGGGTCATTTGAGCAACAGGTATGAGGGAGCATGCAAGCAGACAACTGTCTGTACCATTTTTCACAAAAAATCCAGCCACAAATGCACCCTCAGGTGGTGGGGATGAATAATATACTTTGTGCTTTCTCTACTTCTTTGGCCTTGGGACAAGTGGCAAGGGTGGCCCACACTGGAGAGAAGATGAGGTGTTGACTGTGCTTCCTGTCCCTGAAGCACACAAAGCAAACCAGAGTATGTGTGAAGGCATGGACAGCATTGCTCTGAAGAGTGGGAAGGGCTCTGCAAGCCACCTGTTCAGAAGGGAGAAATTGTCCCTTACTGAGCTCTCCCACATTTGGTCAACATCTGCCACTCTCCTCTTGCAACCTCACTCTACATGTGTTTTCTCACCAGCGTACACCATGTTACAGACACCATTCCTCCTCCTCCAAGCAAGAGGATCCTTTCATTTCACTAGGGCACATTGTCATAGCTGCAGATTCCTGCTGCATATTCCTGGTGTGATGTTTTTTGTTTGTTTCCTCTGTTCTCTACAGAGAGTATCCAACATGACACAGAGCAAGTATACACTTGATGCTTTCCTAGACACATTAACAACTTTAGTATCTTTCACCTTCTCTGACCTTTCCTGGGATGTTCTCAGCACCCCAGAAATTCTCATGAGGATATGGAAAAAAAACCCCTGTGCACACATGTTGACTTTCTCTTGTGCTGCACAAAAGTTCAGTTAGATGTTCTTCATCCTTTGATCTTCTTTAATCAGAAGAAGGAAGAAGGCTGAGGAAGGAGAATATGAGCTTTCTTTCATGCTTCTCCTAATTCTTAGGTCCAATAAAGAGAACAGAACAAGGATGCTCAGGGAATTAAGTGCGAGACAATCAAAGAAATGACTGAGAGGGGTCTGCACCCTGCCAGCTATCCTGAGCTTTGCCCCTTGCTCATGTGGCTTCTCTCTTAACAGGGGTTAGTGCCTTTGCTCCCCCTAGCCCCTTCTCTACCACCTCATGCTCATCTTTATTAGCTTTTTCACACTACACAGTCCCCTCATCGATTACAAGGGCCAGCACAAAGCAGCCTAATGATGGGTCAGTCTTAATGAGAAAAGCGGCTGCTCTTGAAGTGGTGTGGCTTCTCCCTGCACCCTGCCGAGTCCTGGCATGCAGAGCTTTGCCTCCTTTTAGAGAGCAGAGCCATGGAAAATCAACAGTGAGCAGCCTGGTGCCTCTGAACAGAAAGGGCCATGTGCATGGCTATTTAGTGCTGTAAAAGAGAGAGCATTTGCAAAAATGGGAGTGAACATAAGGAGGCCTTCAGAGAAGAATGGGGCCTTGGCAAATTTATAGACTCCCCTGAAAGAAAGTGATTACAGATCATTATCCAATTGAGGCAGATTGATGGGTTAGGGTCAAAGTAATACTGCAGAGCTCACTGGAGGGACAATGCCTGCTTGTCAGTTCTGTCCGGGAAAAAGAAAGAGAAGGGAAACTACCACACTGAGAGGAAAGGCTTAAGCTTTTCCAGCCTCTATCTTAAAAATCGTTACTTATCTTGAACATGTGTTCTTTAAAATAAATTAAAAAAAAAAAAAGAGAAAGAGAGAGAAAGGAAAAGTTAAAGAAAAACCCAAACAAACCAACCAACTCTGAAGTGGCAGGAGCAGCATCACTGAGTTAAAACAGCACTGGGCATTCAGAATTGTTGATAATTGTGCAAAGAGTGTGCAAACACCACACACACAAAGCCTTGTGACTGTTACTTTCAGAGATCACCATGAGTGTTAGCACTAGTAATGGGTAAACTGCATCTTTGTTTCATTTATATTAAAAGAAAACCAAAGACATCTTCTGAAATAAATGGGTATCTTTTTTAAATTTGGTGAAAGAAGGACGGTTTTGTTAACAGCTATGGTTGAACAGATTTGAAGCTCTGTAACATCTGGTCAGGCAAAACTCAGCAACACTGACATTGAATAAAACAAGAATAAATGTGCTTCTATTGTTTCTTCTGTATTGATTTTTAGAGTGTTTGAAAGTGCTTTGCATTCATGCACTTTTCAAATAGCCATAGAAATGGAAACAGCATGGCCCAAAAAGCAGCTCACAGCATTTATTGTGCATTTGCCTCACATTTTCCGACAGGATTTTGGAATGTAAAGAATTTGAGCAGAGAGAGAAGACAATGCGTTCATGAGAGACCTGATTTGTTTTTTAATTGTTTATTTATTAACTTCTCTGTTGTTCCCTATGTCTCAGAAGCAGAGCACCACACACACTTTAATGGATGCTTCCCCATGGCCCAAGGGATAGCAAAGTGGCACTAGCCTTGCTTCAAGTAAAGGCTCAGTAGAGCAGCTTGCCTTAGGGCCACTGTCTAGAGAGTTTAGCAAGGGTTCCCTCAAGTTCCATTACAAAACCTCCACAGACATGAAAGTTACAGCCCCACCACTCACTAAATGTTTTCTGTGGACTCGTGGACTCTTGCAGGGGGTGTTCAGACACAAAATGACCTATTCTGACCCAGACCCATTGACAGGAAGACAATTGGCTTCTCTAGATTTTGTCTCAGGCATGAAGTGGTCCTGCTAAAAATTTGTAGGAATACCAGGTACAGGTATCAGTACTCAAGGCCTCATCTGTTGCAATGATGGAAATGACCTATCCTGCAGCCATTAAATAAACGCTGGCTCAGCCTTGCAGATAACTCTGGGTTCATCCCAGCTTGCTGTTTCCCACTTAAAACAGTAAGGATAGCAAAGGAAATAGAAACACTGCTGGCTTCACACTCATCTGCAGTTTCTAAAAGTGCTAAAAGCATCAGGAGAGACTCACAGACTCACTTCATGCAGTATATCTAGTGTACAGCACATGTGTTTTTTATGTTCATTTGGTAGCAATCCAACTGCAGGATGACCATGCACCTTCTACAGGGTACTGCTAAAAAGAGATCCTCAGTATCTTTTCTGAAGGGAAAGAGATAACTCACCAAATAAGTTTCTTTTTGTGAAGGATCCTCCAGACTCTTAAAACCACCATTTTTATCTTCTCTCTTATGATTCTCAAGACAACCCCATTTTCAGTGCAACTGACAGCCCTTCTCCACTGCCCTGAGATGGTTTGTCATCTCATATTCTACTTATAAACCAAAAAGGACCCCAAATGACATTCATCTCAGAAAAATCCTAGAAAGAGCTGTGGGGTGTCTGTGCAATGCCATTCCACATAAGGCATCTTCCCCCACCTTTGCATCTGGTGAAACCAGCAATCTGTTGCATGGAAAGAAATAAATCAAAAATAAAGGTCAGTAGTTGGTTTCCTATTTTATTTTGTTTGTCAGGCTGGAGTTTTGCCTTGCACATGTATTCCCTGAACTAAATTTAACACTTTGAGTCTTTTCCCATTTTCCTCATTCATCATTTTGTTATTGGGTGTGACACAGGTTCCTCCATGCCATGTAGTCTTGAATCTTTCAGTGTATAATGAAGTTGTAACTTTGTCAGGATACCACCTCGGAGACAACGTACATGTGCTAAGATACTTTTTATCTTGTCTTTCCTTCTCTGCTTTAGCCTAATAGTATTCTTTCTTGCTGTGCAAGGTTTAGAAACAACTTGTAGCTACTCTTCTCCTGAAGTTTGCTTGCATTTGTTTCCACTTGCCTACTCCAGTTTGACAGGACATGTGCATATGTGCAGGATTCCATATGTTTTCAGAGATAATCTGCTTTTTACTACCAGTAAGAACAACCTTGAGTACATATTGCAGTGTCACAACATATTTTCTGTATGAATCAGAAAGTAGAACTGGTGCATTGGAAAAGCAGACCATATTTTTAACAGGCAAATTCATAAACCTTGCTTTTATGAACAAAACAAGCTGAGGGGTGGGGGGTATCACAGGAAAACAGATGTGTGCTTATGATCTGAACTCTGTCCTACCAACATCATGTTCCACTGGAGCTGATCCATGGAGAAGTCCCCTTTCAAATGGAGTCTGGGTGCAGTGAAATCAGTGTGACCACACCAAGTGGAACACAGCACAGAACAAGGTCAAAGGAATAAAATGGTTTTTCCCTTCCATCCCAATCAAGAAAACTATCAAGTATTCGAGGAAAAAAAACCCAAAAAAACAAATCAAAGCAAAACAAAACAAAACAAACCCCGAACCAACAAAAAACAAACCACAATTTCTAGAATCACTCAGTTGGGAATAAAGGAGAAAAAAAAAGGCATTTCTCTTAGGGACACTTTCAGTCTATTTATGGTTATAGTTTGTATAGCGCTTAATGCTTGACCCACAGGGTTCATAGGTAAGTGAGAAATGCACAGACGTGTATTCTAAGAGTTATATTTCATCCATATGTGTGAAACAGTCACAGGAGAGCTACAGAAAACTACACACTTGGGGTAGCAACTTTCCCAGTCCAAGAACAACCTCTGAATCATGTTGAGTCTGTCCTCTGGCAAATCTCGTGTTTCAATGACAATTCTGCTCATGTGAAAACTCAGCAAAATCTGAAGACATTCAACATTGTTGGAAGTTTTGTCACTGACTTCACAGCACACAGGAGTTAGGCATGGGTAAGCTTTGCACTCCAATTGTTTTCATTGTATAATGTTTACAACAAAATAGTGGCAAAAGAGAGGCAATCTTACCTCAAAGAGGATGTATATACAGTTTCCCAGTTGAGCCAGTGTGAAAAGAGTGAAAGGACAAACAGGTCCACTTAAATGTTGGTATCCTGGAAGAATTCCCTTATTTTTACGTTCTTAAGGTGAAGGGGAAGAGAAGCCCAACTTTCCGCCTAGTATAGCTTCTTCTTTTTTTTTCATTTATTTTTTAATAGTTTTTGTTGTCTGGGATATTGGTTTGGTATTTTTTGGAGAAAGGAGGCAGCTGTATGACTAAAACTTGTTTCTGCCTGTGGAGTCTTATTGTAACGGTATACTGTGTTCTTTGTGTTGATACAACATCCCCTCTACACAAAGCTGGCAGAGTATTGACAATGTCAGATATGTAATTTATTTAAGAAAAAATGCCAAAATTGGGCTGTACTATCCCTTATGAGTTTCTGAATTCTGCCTACAAACAGCTTGAATTATAAGCAACTTTGATGGTTTAGTGCCCTTCTTCACCATCTCCCCTGTGCTCTCAGCGTGGGGCATTATAAGCGATGTTGGCATAGCAGGTGCCTACACTGGTAGTGTAAATGGGGATTCTTACATAGTGCAAATCTCCCTAAAGGTCTGTTGAAACCTCCTCTTTACCAAGAGAGCAGTTTTATTACTTCACTGGTACAGGGCTACTGCCTTTGATCTATCAAAAGATGTATCCTGGTGTTCCATTATATATTACTGTAGCTATAAAGCTTAAGAACATGAGTAATATCAGGTTTACATGGTTTATACATAATTTGTACTTAGAACAGCATAAGCAATTTCAATATTTTAGGAAATATTGACCAAATGAAATGTATAACCCTTCTACAGAAACTTTTATTTATGCATAAAACCCTGACTAAAAGAACATTTAATTTTACCAGTTAAGTAAAAAATGTCTAAAAATGCCTTTGGATTCTCCATTGTTTTTCTGTCCCTAAAGATATGTTTGGCCACTGAAATCATGACTTTATGCACAACAAAAAGCTGAAGAACCTCTCTGCCCCAGGTGATTCCCTTCAATCAAACCAAGGTCTATGATGTGGCTGAAATTTGTTACCACATGCCTGTTCTTTACATGCCTTCTGTGTAAAGGACAAGGTGGACAGACTGTAGCAGGTAGGCAGGCTATAACACCTTAAGAAAAATACCAAGAAAGCAGATTCAGCAAAAGAGGTCTAAACATGAAGGTTTAATTATATCCTGTACCCTTCCAAGTGGTCCTGCCCTATTGAGACTGAGCAAAAAGAGTGATGAAGATGCTGAAGCCTGTACTTTTGAGCGTGTGAAAACTATTCTGTGACTAGAAGAAGGGTCACGCATTTTCAAAGTCAGTTCAATAAAGCAAAATGCCAGTCCCAATTCTTTGGAGCCAATTAAACTGCAACCAAAAATGTTACCCATTTGCCCCACGGAGAACCTAGTGTATTTATAGTCCCCAAATGCCTATGGTCTAATCAAAACTGTCATATAACAAGAAGGCAGCCAAGAAACTCAGACAGTTTGGTTAATGAGACAAAGAGCAGCTTCGTATTCATTCCCTTCTAAACAAAGATCTGAGGAAGGGAAATGGACTGGTGGGAGAAAGGGAGTACAAGTACAGCAGGCCCAAAGAGAAGGGCACAAACAGACAGTCAATTAGGTAATGCAGCCAAGCCTGATCTGAAGACTCATTGCAAACAGAGCAGCCATTCATGCACTATGACATGCAGGTCAATAGAAGCAATCACATGCTTGTCTAGTATTTATGGACATGTTCATGAAACAGCACGTGGCCACATATGATGAAACTCAACCCCTGATCACAAACTGCACTGACAAAATGAAAAATGTCTGAATTTTTTCCCATTAAAAAACAACTTTGGGTTTTTTTTTTAATTCAAAATACTTTTTTTCCCCAGTGAATTCTTATCAGTCATTGAAGTGAATTTTAAAGAACTCACCATATATTGTGCTCCATTTCTGAATTGTTTCTCTTTCTGATTATCTGACAATTTTCTTTCCAGGAAAATATATCAAACTCTTCTGCAAAAACCATAGATGTAACTATTCCTAAGCACAAGACAATTGCATTGTTTGTTTCAAGGCACACATTGATCCAAAAAGAAAAGCTAGAAAATAGTCTTCCTTCCTATTGATGCTACTTCCCATTTGGCCAGATACATTATGTTGTTTGCATTCCCTGGTTCTGAAGCATCTGCTAGCAGTTGCTGTCAGAAATATGCTAATGACCATGGTAAACCAGTAGCTTTAGCTGGTGGATCCCATGTTCTGAGCAAATTGCAAATATTGCTTTCACTAACTCAAGCAACACACTCCAGCAAGGACAGCAGAAGAGTTTGTCCTCTGTTCTCCACAAGGACAAGATCAAGCCTACCCACAACAGATCAGAAAGCCACAGAATGGAAGGAATCCAGGCTAAGGGTTCTCCAATAAATAATCTATTTGGGCTATGGGATCCTATGAGGGCTTGTTTCCTTTTCTTTGAGACCTTAGTTAAGCCATTCAGTCCACTAGCAAGTTTGGGCAAAGAGCTTGCTCATAGGCCAAGACTTAAAAGCTTACAAACAATCCTGCAACCCCAAACTTGTCTGTAAGCAGCATTAAAATGAAATAATAATAATAATAATAATTTTTAAACTTTAAAAAGAAAAAAGAAACATAAGTTAGCACTCTCCTGACAGGCTTTTGGAAGCATTTGTAATGTTGGCAGAGCTGTTAAGTTGTATCACTGCCTTTAGAAGTGCCTTTAGAGTACAGACCTTCGAAGTAGAATGGGATTCCTCTTCTTTCATCCTCTCCCTTTTTTACAGTTTTAAGTAGGGAAGCTTTTCTCACATGTTTGTTTTTCCTAGCTATACCTTGGAGGAAAGCCAATCAAAACTTCAATGTATCCCAAGAAGTGTATTTTCTGCCGACACTATATGAAAGCAAGAAGAATAAATATGAGGAGTAACAATGTGCTGATTGGTTAAGTGTGCTCACAAAAAGACTTGGGGGTGTGGGGAAGGGAAAATGCACAGTGTCACCTATTTTGTTAAATCTGTGAAAACCTCACATTGGAAACAATTCTGTTACATCTGTCTGGTGATCCCTGAAGATCAAAGGGGCCAACACAGCAAATTTTAGGATTGCTGGTACAAAAATATTCTCAAATAAAGAATACAAATAACTGTGCCTTTCATCCTGGTCTAGAGGAGCCCTCAAAAGCTATAAATAATTTGTGCAAGCCTCTTATCATCCTGAAATACACGTGATTAAAAATCTGCTAGAATTAGGCTGCCAGAGGCAGCAGTCCCGTTACATACTGTTGGCCTGTATGTCTGATATGTGACATTTTCCTAAATCCTGTCAGGGAGAATCTATCTCATAACCATCCTTTAGATTATACTTTGAGACTCTGGTCTTTTAGTTCAAATATAAATATGCTTAAATTATGATGCTGCCCATTAAGAGGATGATCACTGTTCTTTTACAGAGGAAAATATTACCAGATTACCAAATACATTCTGAGGACCAGAACAATTTATAAGAAGTGAACATAAGCACAAAGCAACCCAAAGGCTGAGACACAGTAGTGGCTCCAGCCTAAAAAGATTCTGTCTCCTCGGCTTGTCCTCAGGAAATGCAGGTTTTCATTTCCACCTATTCAAGTTCCAGAGTTCTAATGGAGGGACAGTACAGTTTACCCCTAACTGGAAATACCCAGGAAATACCCAGATGACGCAATATTTTTATTCTGGAGTTGTAAGATACTCCAGAATGCTGTTATTTCCTTTAATATCAAATGGAAAAGCCTTTCAATGTGTTCTTTCCAATACCTCGATCACATTCTGCCCCAAATCAACTAATATTCATTACATTTTCCATGGTGCCACATGTAGGTGGAATTTGTATTGCTTTAATCTGTAGTCCAAAGTCTTTTGACTCTGAATTTTTCTGTGGGACTAAAACAGCATACTGGGTCTTGGCATGGAAAAAACTGGTCACCAGGAATAATGCTCAATAGTTCAATAGCAGAATAGTTCAAAGGCTAGCAACTTGCAAATTAGTCTATTACAACAATGATGAACAATTCACATATTCTATAGTGAATTATTTAATTTTGCTTTATTGATAGAGAAGATTTATTGGATTTCAGTAGTATGAATACATTATATGGGACAAGTACAAGTGGGACACATCAGGATCCCACTGAACCTATTCTAGAACATCTGTTGTTCAACCTAGTCATAAATGATTTGGAAGACAGGGTCAACAATGAGATGACTAAGATTGGGGTTGATACAAAGTGATCTGTGGTCATCAAACTGACTGTGAACAGCTGCTGAACGATATCATGGTATTGAGTGATTGGGTAAAAAAATGTCAGATGGAGTGCTTTGTTGATAAGTCCAAAATAATGCATATGGGAAAACCATATGTCCCGGTATATAACTCTGCTGTGTCCAGCACTGCATCTGCTTCTGGATAACCAACATCCCAGAAAGTACATAGCAGAGCTGGAGCAGCAGGGAGAAGAGCAGTGCAGATGATCAGAAGTATAAAATTGCTTCCTTATGTGGAGAGACTAAATAATCTGGGACATGTGAAAGAGACACCTAAAATACTGAAGTTCATTAAATCATGAATATAATGAAGAAAATAATATAGATTATTTTCCTTTTGTGTTAAATTATATGTACAATATATATGCACACACATATTATACATATGCATGTTATTTTCCATAATCTAAGGTCCACAACTGGCAGAAAGAGGCATAAGGTTCTGAGCAAATGAAAGAAAGATCTTGTTAGCAAGAGACAAGGCTTTATCAATGGGATGCTTGGGATGTCAAATGTATAAATGTGTTCAAAACATCCTTAGACATACTAATGAAAGAAAGGTCCACTGGGCCATCTTAAATACAGACAGAAACACAACAGCCAGCTCAGGAAGGGCAGGTTTTCAGGCATGGAAAGCTGTGTTAGAAGCAACATCACTCTGTGCTCACCTGCCTGACACTCTCACTCCCCAGGTTCCTCTTAGTGACCACAGTCAGACACTTGGGCTTATATTGCACCAGAGAGGAAAGTCTGGGCTGCATTAACATGCCTCTGAGGAATTTACAATAATTACTGAAAAGCTGGACTTCTTTCTTGCTTTTAATTTTTATTTTGGGGGCTTTTTATAGGAGACAGCTCAGGATCTCTCATTGTATTGACAACTATTTATTGCATCCATCACTTTTAATAATTATATCTGTAGTTTAATCCTCTGCTTTTGTAAATATCCTCCCGAGCACTCCAGGTCCTTGAATGCAAAACAGGCTATACACGAGTAAGCCAGGAGTGGCTACGCTTGGTTGCCTGGTTGTTTAATTAGAAACTGAAGCAAAAGGCATCCTGCCGCAGGGAGACAACCGGGCTGCAGATCGTGTCACTGCCGTAGCCTTGCCCTGTCCCTCTTTAGCCTTAAGCAAATCTGATCTTGGGCATCCTGACCCTGACTAATTGCATACTGCTTCCTGTGATGCTGAGAAGATCCTTCCACCCACTGCTGGACTGTTAAGCTTCTCTGCTCCGGTTGATAATTAAGCAGGAGAATGTTGAACTGGTTTTTGTTGCTGTTGTTTTGGGGTGGTTATTTTTGCATCCTTCTTCCCTCCTCCTTCTCCTCCCCAACTCCCTGATATACAAAGGCCAGCTGAATGCTTCGTTTGTCATTTTGCTACGCTGTTGAGAGGCAGAGATGTCATATCACCTTTCAAAAGGCAAAGAAGGTGATAAACGAACTAAGTCGAGAGACAAAGCGTCAGGACACTAATGAAAATCTCTAGTGACTGGTTGGCAAGGCGGACCTCATTTCAAGAGACTCTGCAAAGGAGGACAACTTTTTCAGCCTATGCAAATGTCAAATCTAAAGTACACTGGTCTAATGAGGCAGCATATTTTTCTGTCAGGAACAAAAGTATATGCATTATAAGGAATTATTTGCAAGTAACTATGTAAGCAAGTTTAAATGTCATCTGTAAAGTAAGTGAGATACCAGTTTCTTCTAGCTGATATCTTGGTATCTAGATTTACAAAAAAATAATGTGGCCTAGATTGAAGGGCTTGTTCTTTAGATATCTTTTTTTTTCCTTTTGTTAAATTTGATAGGATTGTAAGAATGACATGCATTTTTGATTTCCATTGAAAATGGAGACTAAAATAATTCATCAAAAATTTAGCAGCCATAAAGGCTTCATTGGGCCATTATATTAGTTTATTAGGTAAAATTAAATAAAAAGACACGTTAAATGAATTACAAGCATCTTACAAAATAACAAATATGCATGAGAAAAGCAGCTCCATCTGATGTGCACCAGCCACCATATGTAATATGGTCATTTGAAAATCATTTTATTGGAATGTATCAGTTAAACTAAAACACATGACCCTCCTTCTTGTGACATGAAAGAAACCACTGAAGAGAAGTCTTTTTTTTTCTTTTTTTTTCCCCTCCCCTTTACTCATGTGAACTTTCTGGGAAAAAAGTAGCTTCAAGGATTTTTATCAATGTCTGTGTAATGACAAGTGCATCACATGCATCCTGAACCATTAGTTGCCTACATCTGAAAGAATGTGCTCAACATTTAGGAATTCACTTAATGAAAGGCTGGCCTATTAAAGCTCTGCTAGCTTTGGAAGTTGATTGAGCCTTTCTTTTCAACTTCCTGCATCGTAGTAAATGATGCTACGCAGTGCCCTCATGTGATGATATATTCTAGACAACAAGTTTGCTTTGTAACACCAAAAAAAAAAATAAAAATCCAAGTACCAGGTGATACATGTCTGATCAGAGATGCAACTATGCAATACAAGGCTCTTCACAAATCTCTGTGTGAAATCTTGAATTTAAAAAACAACAGCTCCAAAAAGCATCTATTTATATTCTAGGGAGATAAAGGAACAACATGTTCCTTATATATCCACATGACTCCTGAATCAACAATTAAATAAACAAACAGAAACTCAGTAAAAAACTAAGAGTCAGTGGATGACATTTCTTCTCTCAGACTACTGAAAACAATTGAGATCAGAATTAGGTCGCCTAACTACTTGGCTGAAAGATGAATTTGGGGGTTTTTGCTGACTTGACACTCCTGATGTTTCAAGACCAGTGTGAAGGTGTCTGTGAGAGCACCAGGCTCTGCACTGGATAGGCATTGCTGCCTTATGACATCTGCTCACTAATGCAATGCCTGACATAGGGGAACACATAACAGGATAGCATTAAAGGAAGAAGTTAGCATGGGAGAACTTATCAGGAGGGGAACCTACTGGCTGGTGGAGTGCTCATCTGCATCTCAAACACAACTACATTGTCAAGTTCATGGGAAGAACAAGACATGTTTCCTCAAAATTGCAGAGAAACAGGTTTCCATTATATGACCTCATTATCTTTTCATGGTGAGTGTGAGCACCACTAAACTGTGTCAGATGGGTGGCACTGGAGACTGGAATCACTAACAAAAGACGTTTAATCTTGTTGGTTTGCAATTTGCAGGCAGAGTGCCAATGAATGAGAGTGGGACTGGGCTCTTTTTCCATGAGATAGGTAAAGCACAGGGAAAAACATGAAAGGGTTATTCCCTTTCTTAAGCCTTGGAAAGAGAGTTGTGTCACAGGAGCTTGGCACAGGGTCCCTCAACAAGATATCTGATGAATAGCTTATGAAATTACATTTATGAAATTAAATTTAATTTTAGAACAAAACTACAGACAGCATGCATTCCAGTTAATTTTTCTTCAGGCTCCAAGGACCAAGGATTTGGGATTTTTTAGTTTTCTTTTTTGTTTCCCAAACTGATTACCTACTTAACTCCTCAAATAATTACCCCTGATGACTTTGATCTGTAGTTACTAGTGAAATAACACCTTCTTCCAAGAGGGCAGGTTGCCAGCTTCCTTCAAATGAAAGGCTTGGGCTTATGAAGTCATTTCTTGATGATCTCACCAATTATCTTCTTGTCTCTGATCTTCCCTTTTTGGGTAAGGTTATTTGGAAAGCTGAGTAAGGTAACTGTAGTTTCAGGATAAATTTATCCTCACCTATTGTACCTTGCCTTTGAAAGTGGATGCAGCACAGCCTATGGTGAAGAGCTCAACATAATGACACACAGGAGACCACACAAACATAGGTATTTAAGCACAGGCAGATATGAACTTTTATACCAATGATCAGATTTTCTTTTAAATTGTGTGTAAATTTTGTGTGGAGTAAGGTAACACTAATCCTGATTTGTTCTACACCTCTCATTCAAAATAAGTTAATAAATTACCATTGGCATCTATTCCAATATCACCAGAAGGAGATAATTTCCTTTAAACATACATAAAACCACTGACAACAGAAATAAGACCTTATAGCATGCTCATAGCATTGTGCTTGTATTACCAGAATCTGGCTGATAGCAGAATGCACAAGTTGATTCTCATAAAATCCATTTGCCATGACTTCTGCCCTGGCCATATGTAAACAGACACCCAGCCAACAGAAAAATAAGTGGCTAAAAATATTGCAAGCTGCCATAGTGGCTGGAATCGGACACTGGAGGGAGACACAGTTGCACACACTAACCCAAAGGCACCCTTGTCCTTCCTTTCATGAGTATTGAGTGCATGCCCTAAGAATGAAACATTGAAACTGGAGTTGATCTGCTTCCATTCCTCATTCTCCACATCAGCAAGAAAGGAAAAACGAAAAGAAAGCCTGGGCCAGTTAATGAATCATAAAGCCCTCTTCTTTGTTGTTGGGGGAGGAGAAGTGTGCATTTCTTGTATAAAGCCTGCAGAAATTCATCACCAATGGTGTGGAACTGTTTTTCGAATCAAGCTCTGAGAACCCATCGTGATTTGCATTCATGTAAACACCTACATTTTTTTCGTTAACTGAACTGATTTAATTGCTAATTAAAACTAGTCAGTAAGCACAACGCAAAATTAATTAAACCATTTAGTCGGTAGATGCAAATGAGGCAAAGTTATGGCTTGGACACAATGAAAATAAGTACAAGTACTACTCATCATCTGGCAAAATAGTTCTTGAGGTAAATACTTTCCCCAGAGATGATGTAAAGCAATAAAATAAAAAAATCACACTGCTGACTACATATGATCTTTTATTGATAAAATGTGCTGGAATCCAGCTTCTTCTCTTTGAAACAGTGATGAATTGGACTCAGTGGATTTTAAAAATGCTCTCCCATACAAGAAATATTTCGCAGTAAGGTCTGGATCCCAGCTCGCTCTACACAGGCATGCAAAGTTGCTCCTGTCTGACACTGGCAAGTTTTTTACCTCAACCTGGACCTTATGTTTTTGACAGCTATTTTTATAGCTTTACATTTTCTCAGGGGAAAAGTATCTGCTTGGCAAACTATATTGTCTGATGTTAAGTGGAAGTAGTATTTTCTCAGAGAAAAGGACAGAAACGTGTGTCTGTGTCTGCAGTTCTGCCTCCTGTTTCCACAGGATGCATGTGCCTCACAATCCTGCTTGTACTTACTCTGCCAAGAGCCACCCCCGGGACAGGGACACACACAGTGACCCACGTTGTATAAACTGTGAATTAAAATAGGTTAAAAATACATTAGATCCAAAGAAAAAGAACCAAAATGCCCAAAGGTGTGATCTATCAGCTGTTCATGTGTAGAAGCCTGAACCCAGGGACAAGTTCATCCCTCATGAGCCACTAGGCCCCCTATGTGGTGCTTGTCAGCACTCGGGAGAATTTCCTCAGGCAGGTTCAGATAACTACCCATGTGTAATTCAGAGCTAAGGGACATGCCTGCAATTAGACAACACAAACTGTCCTTCCACCTTTTCCCTTATTCCAAGTGTCCCAGAATGGCACTGGAAACAAAAGACTGTGGAAGGGGAGGTGTCTGCACTCAAGAGATTGTCCAGCAAGAAGTGCTGGGGACAGAGGTGGGAATTAAATCTCCCATCTTTTTTCTCCACAGCACTGTCTGCTCTCCTCTGCCTTCTGTCCCCCAGCACGTGGCTCTTCCTGCTGAGCACACACAGCTCATACCTCACTCAGTACAGGGTCCAAGCTTTCCTTTCTGTGACAAACAGCTGTCTCTGTGGAAGTTTTCTGCTTTCACACAGTCCTCAAAGCACTCATCCAGGATGCAGAAGACCTTGCTTCATTTCCTCCCACCGCCCAAGGGGACACAAGCTCACCCACCCTTCTCCTGGGAGTCCAAACCAGCAGCCTGGTGGCAATGCTGGTATTCACAAAGCAAAGGTATTCACCTTTGCCCTGGTGAGCACATGTTGATCCACAGGAATATTCTTGAGGAGCCTTGGGCTGGAGACAACATCCTGAGGAACTGTCTGGGGAAGAACTGTTCTCTGTTGCTGACTCTGCTCACAGGACCACATCCTGTCCCTTTTTGACAGAGAGCTATGGGGATGGCCCAGGGGGGGTCTTCACTACCAAAATGCTAATTCCTGACTTCCAGGTAGGGTTAGGCTTACCAGTAAGACTGAGGCTTTTCTATCAATGATTGAAGTGTGATCTGCCAGCAACTGGAGACAGGACAAAGTAAAGCACCCATGGAGGTCAGAGGCTGTATGAGCAGAGAGGTCAATATTTGGTCAGACCTAAAGCAATGTGCTTGAGGCTGCCAGTGAGGTAGACAGTCCCCAGCTTCACATACAACCCCCAAAACCCTCTGCTGCCACTCCAGCCTTCTCCAGTCTCTCCTGAATGTCAAGACCCAGCTGAGTGCTGCCCATGCTAGTGGGACACAAGCATACAGCAGTTGGGAAGGTCTCTGCTTGGCTAGATCCTCCCCAGGCAGACAACCAGCCTGGCAGCTGGGCATCCTCATCACCAGCACACAAGTGGCGTGCAAAGCATCGTCTGTTTTGCCAGCACGATGCTTGATTTTTCTGTCTGTGCTACCAAACTCTTTGAATGCAGTTAGAAAAACTAAAAACAACAGCTTGCTTATTTTTAGCTAAGTAAAGAGGTCTGCTGGCCACACATCTGATTACTGGTTGGTTTACACCTAATAATAGTCTTCTGTTTGAGATGTTACCACATCCTTTCTCATTACCATTACTGTTATGACACTGTAAGAAGTCTTTGTTTCCTTAACATTTTTTTCAACCACCTTTAGATGCATTTCTGACTTTAACTACTTCCATTCTAACACAGAAAACACACATTAAGAGGGGAGGAAAAAAAAGCCAAAAACAAATGAGAACACACTCCTTTCCTCAGACAATTCCAGAGGAAGGGGGAACAGGGCAAAGTAAAGTCTCTATTATAATATTCCCCTCTTGCCTTATGACTTCTGCTCATGGTAGCAATACCCCACTCCCCAAGTGTTACAGTCAGGGTGTTGCTTTTTGTGCTCTGTCTGCTACTTTCACATGGACCATTAAGAGCTGTGGGAGACACAAAAATGTGTGGAGCTCCTGCTACAGCCTCTTACTCAAGGCACCTGTTATGGCTGTTGTGCACTAGGCTGGCTGACTGTCAGCTTTGAGGCAAACCTAATATAGTTACACTGTCAAAGGTATGGTACTTATCTGCATACTGCAAAGATGGAACTAATGCAAGCCAAAATAATTTTTCTTTTCTTTCTGTAAGTACCATTACTAATATATTTCACATGGTTAAAAATGCATTATATCTAGGGCTCCTTCTTTAAATGTGCATGCATAAATTTAGCTTGGATACTGTTAAATATAATTTCAAGCAGCAGAAACAAAATAGCTTTTTGCAAAAAAAAAGCATTTAAGCAGAAACAAATGCATTACAGTTAAAGTTTCATGAACACTGATAAGATTGCCTAGTAAAGCAGCTTAGTAAAAACAACAGAAACAAAAGACCATATACCTCAGTTAGGGCCATGGAAAGCAACCTCATCTTGCAAAATCCACGCTGTAGGGAATACTCAACCAAGAACTATCCCTATTGAGTGAAGAGGCCCACAAGGCAGGTTTTACTGAGCAGATCTTTGAGCTATGCAGGTGAAAGGAGTTGGGCTAGGGATGCAGCTAGTGTCTCAGCTGGGGCACAACCCACTGCTCTGCAGAATCACTCAAAGACCAAGTGCTGAAGAATCGAGCACAAGATGAACAGCTAGCTCTTTGCGTGGACTGCTTCCTTCCAGCCCTCCTGCGATAGCAAAGCACGTCTAAGGCAGCAGGCTGCTACAGCTTGCACAGAAGCTGCCTATTCAGCCTGTTTTCCCAATCCCTGGAAACAGATTGCTGCTGCCATCACCAGTGAGGGCAGCCAGGATGCATGGGATGTCTAGGACACCAAGACCAATATCCCAGTAGTAGCCATTATTTTCTTCACTCTTCCAACCTATGCCATCTTCCATATGCTGATGTAGAAGCAGCAAGCCTTCACTAGGCTTTTCCATCATGGCTCTGCTACCTTCCCTTTCCCATGCTCATTGCCTTCTGCTCAGTTTTGCCTACACGACTGAGCTGGGTCTAGGAAGCTGAAGATATTTGCTAAGTGTGGCTCTTCTAGACTTCACGTTAGCCCAACACATCATTATACCATACAGATACATGCCCTGAGTTAGTCATCTCATTATCCACACAGCACAGGCTTGTGTCAGCCGTTTGAGCAACTGCTTTTCTACCTATTCAGAATATATATCATTTAGTTTGAAGGTCCTTTGGAGTAATGATTGTCCTCTCCCAAACACATTCATGGTGACCTGTTGAATAGAGACTGGAATTTTGTCAGTGCCTCAAGGTAGTTCTGTAACCCAAATGATTTTCATAAGAGAATAAATATAATGTCTCACATCAAAAGTTTAATGATACTGTTCAAGGGATCTTGGGGGTGTTTCTAAAATATTTTCTTATCATATTAAAAATGTAGGATTTGAGTAAAATTTCATTCCCTTTTACAAGAGGCTTTTTTCTTTGTTTTATCCACTTATTTTCTTATAGCTATTGCAGGGGGAACAAAGAGAGAGATAGAAACCACACATATGATTATAAGGATCTACATTTTGTCACAAATAACCGTATCTCCCTCCAGCTCCCTTTGCCAGAATAGTATTTCTTGGATTGCAAAATCAAGCATTCAAAAATTTGGAAGTTCACTTTTTATCTGCAGATCTCATTCAGCCACAGCGTGTGTTACAACAGCATGTGAGTAATTAAAGTCTATTATTATCAAGTGAATTTCACCTTATCCAGAGTAGACTGGATGGTGCACACTTAATGAGTGACTTTGCAATAACTCTCTCTCCTTATTACTCAGTGTGAGGTCCCCAGCTCTACAGCACCCTATCTAGATCTTAAAACATTATTTTCACAATCTTTTCTGTGCCTTCACCATTATTGTACCCCAGTGCTTTATGGGTATCAATGCATGCTTCTTTTTTTTTTTTTCTTTTTTTTCCCTCCACAATGTGCTCCTGATACAGCAATTGATTATCTCTGGTTTACAAATGACAAAGTGGAACACAGAGATTGAGATCTTACAGTGATACCTCATTCTGGGTACCTGGTCTGTGGTGCCACCGGTTTTCATAGATCTTTTCAATTGCAGAGTGCTACCATTTACATCTTTAAACATGACATGTTTCTCCTGACCTTGTTCTAACCTCTGATCTTAGGTAGACAAAAGAAGTAAGACACCACAATCAGAAGGTATCACTGAAAACAGCTTGCATGAGAATCTGATGGTAAGGGCAGAAGGGGAGTCCTACTGATCTGGGCCAGGCTGAAGTGCCTTTACTCTGAGAGTAAAGTCTTTCACATGCAAACCCCTGCCCTGTGCATCTACATCTTTCAGATCTAGCAGACAAACAATCAAGCAAGGGTCCCTCAGACAACTGTCTCCTTCATTACAAAACCTTGGTTCAGGTCCAGAGTAGCCTGAATAATAAGGAGCCGAACAGCCCCACCTATAATTATGAAACGAGCTTCCAAATACAGTATCAAACACAAAGGCTTAAGGAATGTTAACTGCGGCGTGTAAAACAAACTCAAGTTAGAATACTGACAGATTTATTTGTTCCAGTTGAAAAGCCAAACAGCATTGACTAAATATAGTGCAGGATAGTAGCAAACAGAAAGACTGCTACGGAGCACACATCAAGCCTCACTGTGTGAGGTTTCCTTGTTCCAGTCTTCTGTGGAGAACATAAGATCTAAGTCAGAGAAAGCAGACACAGAATGGCACCAGTTTTCTCACTGTATGTAGCAGTAAAAAAATCATGGCAACATCATTTAGCATGTGGTTTTATTATAGTCTGTCTCTACGTTTACTATTTCTTAGACAGCAGAGCATCTCAGCTGATAGCTACTACGCAGTCCCCGTGCTGTCAGAGGTGCCTGGAGCCACAGCAAGGCAGGGGCAAGAAGGATCCCCAGAAGGGTGCTAAATGCACCTGGGCTATGCCAGCACTGCCACCCAGGTCTGTGGTGGAAGTCTGTCTTCACTATGAGTATGATTAACTACAGCAGCAACTTTTAATTACCTGCAGGTGGTGTGGGAGTGTGTGGGGAATTTGCTATCTTGTAGAATAAATCATCCTCTCCCTTCCTTTTTTCCTTTATGCAATAGAAGACACCAAGTCTACCTACTGACAACAACAGGACCAGGATTTCCTAAACCTGATATGGAGGGTCCAGTCCTGAAAATGCTGGAAAATTTTGGCACTACTTTGAATGGAATTCTTTCAGCTGGAAACCTTCAATTTTGATAAAAGTTGTGTATGTGTTGGCTCAATGAAGCTGGTATCAGATCAGACCCATCACTGGTTTTCTTCTTCTGCCTGTTTAAAAACATATTTTCATTTAGTCTGATACCATCGGGCTTTTTGACAAGAATCTAACCTCCTAATGGAGTCAGTAAAAGGGGAGAAATGCAAAATGCACTAGAGAAGACTAGGTAAATCTTTAAAAAAAAGAAAAATTAGGCCTGCACAATATTCTCATTTTTAAATACTTTAAATCATGGATCAGTTGTAGTAGTTGATACTGAAAGACTACCTGAGAAGCAACTGAAGTCAATACCTCAACTTTCTTACATGCAGACTCAGTTTTGTTTTTTTTTTAAAATCAGGATCCCTCCAAGATTCATCTGTGTAGGTATGCATTTCTCATTGCTGAAAGTTTGAGCAGCTAATCATTATAACCACGTTGCTAGCTTGCACAACAGCAAGATACCTTGAATTTAATCTTTTTAACATTATTCTAGTACTATTAACTTCTATTCTGTACACAAAGTTTTGTGTCAAGAAAGAGTTCATTTTCCAAGAGTTAAAATTAATGAAACAGTTTCTCAAGGCTATTTCCACTAAAAGCACAGCTCTGCTACTTAACTTTTACGACCCCTACCATCAACATGTGTGCCTAACTCTATTAAGGAATAGTTTTGTGCCCATCTTCAGCATATTTTTCATTATTTTCTCTGTATTTTCACTCAGCTTTGTCAGCTAAGCAGAAGATGCGTGTGGACTGTCCTCTGTGTAAGCTGCCCAGCCATGTACTTTGTGCCCAGTCAAATGCTTTGGGAAGGGACTAAACTTTATGCCATGGCTTTTTTTGGATAGAGGAGTTGAGAGGGTTTTTCTTTGCTGCCCAGCCTCAGTTTTCATAAGGCACCTTCTCTTTTTTGCAATTTGGCTGATGCCCTGATGCTCAGGTTCAAAAGTTTCTAGAAGAGGAATGACTGGTGGACACAGAGGACTTGCAAATCCTACAGGAACCCAGACACAAACACAGTCTGCGAGGAATGTGTTGATGAAAAGTTTTATGAATAAGAACTCACACACATCTGAATCTGAAAGAAATATGTATACAGTATACAGAAACAACATATGCAATTACTTAACTATATACCGAGAGAATTTTGTATACCATTTAGGGCACACCACAATGGTATTTAAAAAGAAAATCCTTTTAGTTTCCATCACACTAAAAATTTGCCATCTGTTATATGGAAGTTGTGTTTTCCCTTTTGTTGTAATTAACTTTTCATTGAATTAATTACTCCAGGTGAGCTGGAAGCGGCTGTTCCACCTCACCTGGTGTGGCTGAGTGTACCCACGCCCAGCCTTGCCATTCACCATTCAGATGCAAATCGTCCTGCTCCCCACACGAAATCCTTGGCACACACCCAAAAAGCCTGCCAGCGACTAAAAAACAATAACATGGCAGGCAGCTGCTGCTGCTGCACAGAAGGGAAAAAAAAGTTTAGAGAAAAGGACCTATATTCTCTGCTTGGTCATTTAAAAATGTGTATTCTGCTGAATAAAGCAGGTGAGAAAATATTCAAGATAAACACAGAGGGCATTTTAAATAACTTGGCACGTGGCACTTACAGGTCACTGACCCCTTTACTCCAGGACAATGAATATTTTTGCTCACTTGATACATTATGCATACATGTTTTGTAAACAAAAACAGTGAAGCAAACCTGTCAAGAAATTAGAATAAAGCAGTGAGCTGAACTGGGCTGTGAAAGAGCCTGTTAAATGCAGTAACATTGTAATCAAACATACAAAAAAGGTAGAAGTCCTCATTTGAGGATCCTGTGTCTGAAGATGATGAATTAATTCCATGCATTTATAATACAAGGACACGGAAGAAAGAAATGAAAACTTCTTAAAATAAACTTACATATTGCATACACTATTATCTCCCTATGAAACAATAAGAAAGAATATTCTGTGGTTAAGTTTTATTTATTTTAGCTGTTTATTAAATGTTTCAGTGGTGAAGAATAGAACAGAACAGAATAGAACAGAATATAAAATAAAGAGGCAGAATGCAGACCTTTATAGACTGATCAGTCCTACACCATGTGGCACAATCCATATATTTTAAGATGTACTGAGACACTGTGGCTGCTTTTTGCAGAAAAGATGGTCTTCACCTTGCAATGGTCCCCATGTATGTGCAAAGCTCACTACAGCAATACTGCCTTTATTACCCTTGAGACAGCACTTGGTGCCTTATTTTTTTTTCTCAATATCTACTAAGTCAGTATTTTCATGTGTTTTTCCTTTTTCTTGCTTTGATGTATTTTCCCCTTTCCTCTTTAAAACCTGTTCAAAGCCTAGGTTAAAGCTCACCTTGCTGAGAGACAGATGCAGGGATGAGGTTCCCATTATCTGAGTTGTTCACGGCCAACAGAAGAAGCAACAAAGTAGGATCATGCAGAAGAGGAATACATGTCATCGCTGTTAGTGAAGTAATTACAGATTTGGCACTAGTACAGGCTTTCTGCTTGCCAAAACACTGGGTGGAAGTTTAAGAAGCAAATGATTATCCTTATTCAGGGCAAAGCTGGTTGATCAATCCTGTATCAATTCCCGACAGAGCAGCACAAGACTGTGGTTGACTTCCCAGGGAGCACATGGGATGTCTCCACTTAGTTGAAACCCACTTCTAAAGGCATCCATCCTGAAATCTTATGATCCTTGGAGGCAATGAGCTCCACTGACTTGCTAGAAATAGTAATTCCATAATAAGATTCTTTTCTGGTCTGAATGCAACATTAAAAAATATGCAAAAATGCAGTCAGGAGAAACTCTAATTCAAACAATCAACTTAATAGTATTAAGTTTGTTAACCACACTAACTTTGATGTTTTGCTTAGTACTGGTGTGGAGCTGAGGTTTTGATAATGATTGCCTCAGTCGCTATTTGCCAGCCTGAGTTTGTATAATTATGTCTCAACTAAAAGAGGGTTATGTGCTGAAATGACCTAAAATGAGAAACACATGAGTAACAATGACTGAACCTATCACAGAAAATGTAGAGAGGAGTTCTCAGAGCTGGATCATGGAACGATACTATTGCAATACACTGCTGATGGGACTTCAGCCAATATCTCTGCATGAAGCTGCAACACACAGTGTGGACAGAACAGCTGAGGGCAACTTTAATCCCAGCACTTGTGCACCACATCATTGCACAGCACAGACATGCCAAAGGGGCCAGCTGGCACAGACACTTACCTGGCTGAGAAACCCTCAGTGAGAGTGTAAGGGAAAATGATAACACAGGGGACAAAGGCCCCCGTCATGAGCACAGTCAAGCTACATACATCTCATGGAAACCCTTACATGCCTCTTATTCCTCCTTTGCAGCCCAAGCTATCTATATCAGTTATTCATCACTTCATTTATTTTAAGAAAATTAATCCTCTGAACCAGGTGATCAAGCAACCACTCAAGTGGAGAATAGGATCAACAGGACTACAGGTCTGGTTGAAGTGAGCTATGAGGAGCTGCAATGAGTAGTTTGCCTGGGGAGGTCCAGCATCATCATATGAGGAAATGGTAACTCTGCTGGAAATTTGTCATATCATTCTTATAAACCACATTAGGAGATTTCTCATCTTTCAAGCACATGTCTTGTGATCCTAGCCACAGAAATGCCATCTATTAGGTTGGGAAAGTAGGCAACCCTGGACTAAATCTTTCTTTATTTTGTATGGAAACTAATACATGAAAGGTAAACTACAATTTTTATCATATTTAAAAGATACTTAAAGATCATATTCACATAATATTAAACATGCTATTCATTTGGATAAGGAAATTTCACCCTTGTTACACAAATGTGTGAGTGGACAGCTAGAGCATTCATCACATCAAAAATTAGTCATGTATTTCCATGTAAAAGTTTTGTATAACTATTTAAATGGACATGCAAATCTATATCTCTATATATGCATTCTATATATTTAATATATATACTCATATATATATCTATCTCTATAGACAGACTCTATATTATTTAAACAGGTATTTATATATCTGGCCTATCTGATTTTTGCTAGGTCCTTCTATGTCTTAACATACTCAAATGTGACTTAAAGTACTATGAGTTGTCATTTGATCATAACATAAAGTTGAGCCCAAATATGATTTTTTTTTTCTCACCATTATATTAAAAAAATGTATTTGTTGTAAATTTGACTCTGTGAAGGAAACAATAAAGCCTTTAGTGACTTTAAAAGACAGGATTTTTCCATCTGTCTATTAACATTAATAGATTACATTTTCAGCTACCACAAATAGAATAGAATCATAGAATGGTTTGAGTTGGAAGGGAGCTTGGGCAAGGACCTCTTCCACTAGATCAGGTTGCCCAGGGCCCCATCAAACCTGGCCTTGGACACTTGCAGGGATGGGGCAACCACAGCTTCTCTGGGCAACCTCTTGCAGTGCCTCACCACACTCACAGTAAGGAATTTCTTCCTAATATCTTATCTAAACCCACCCTCTTTCAGTTTAAAGCCATTCCCCTTTGTCCTTTCACTACTGCCCTTGTAAAAAGTCTCCCATGGATTTAAGTTAAACTCCATCAACTTCACCAGAAGTAAAGAGGTCCAGCCTTGAAGCTCCTGTTCGTGGAAGAGTACTAGATATACCAAATAATAATACCATAATGCAGTCAGTGTCAAACACCACTGACAAAGCACAAATTCAGAAGCAGCTAAACAGAAGCTGTTCAGTCAGATTCAGTGAAGATTTTTACATGTGCTCCATAAACTACTGGATGAGACCAACACATTCCTGATTACAGGGAACATTTTGAGCCCAATTTGAATTCAGAAAACACTGTCACAGGCAAGGGACCCTTACTCCCTGCTCTAGCTAGTTTCCACTACTCACAAGAGTAAAAATTACACAGCTGAATCCCTTGTTCTGGTATCATATGCAAGCTACCAAAGTACAGGGTTGTTTGATAAGGTCTAGATCACTAATAAATTACACTACAATGATAAATCTAAGTTACATGTGCTTCATGCTGCATCATTGTAGAATAATTTAAAGTAAGGATAACTGAAATATGATTTCTCTTTTTAAGAGGAAATTGCACAAACTATAAAGATATATTGTTCTTTTAAAATCTGCCTTTTCAGAAGTTTATGCTAATTTTGGCTGCTGCCTAAAAAGCAGGGAGGAAAGAGAGGAAAGAACAACTACACTGCTGAATGAGCATTATTCATTTTCAGTTATTACAAAATTATATGCAGCTAGTATAGCTTACAGCCTTCTTCATTCACATAGAGGGCTCTCAATGAAATGTTTACATAATATTTTCCCAGAGAAGCATTTCAATAAAACCCCAAACACAGCAATGATCCTGTAAGTAAATAAAATTATTTACTCTAACTGCACGCAAATGGTAATATTATTGTGACAAAATCCACTGATCCCTGGAAACCCACTGGAGATGATTTCTGATATGCAGGGTTTATGGGAGTAGATGCAGGCATATCCCAGAAGGTTGCTAAGGAACTAGCAGATACATGCATTTTGTGCAGATCTGACATGTAAAATACATCCCTGTGTCTTGGATTAGGCAAACTGAGAAAGCTATGTGAAATGAGATACTCACATCAAATTCCCCTTATTTCCCTTAATCAAGAAACCCCTGAGAACTATAACTATGAATAATTCAACCTTTCACTAACATTTGGTGCAATTAATAACAGTACTTTAAAGCTGCAAGCTTTGTTTATCTTTTTGTGCATAATTAAAGGGTGTTGATATTTAAGTTTTCAGCCAAGCAGCAAACTAGCTTTGGTTTGGCTGGCAGCAGCTTCTCCTGGCTTAAGTACAATATGATAACCTGGTATTGCCCCATCCCAGCTTTCTTCTCTGCCACCACTCCTGTTCCTGCTTAATTGGGCTGGAATTCTGTGCTTTGTCTGAATCAGTAGCTATCTGCTTCCTCCTTCCCTCTTCTTTGCCACACTGTGGTCAGAACTTGCCTGATTCTCTTAGGGGTACCACTCACTGAAGGCACGGTTTTTGCAAAGCAATTTTCTGTCTCATGCTTTCAAACAATTTCAAACATAAATGCAAAATAAATAAATCTGAAAAAGAGATGGCTACCAGTGTATTAGATTTTCTACTCATGTGATTAAATGGATCCTTGGCTTTGAAGGCATAAAAGAAGTCCAGAAAAATTCCTTTTTTAAAAAAAAATATGCTCCAAATTTCTGTGGTGGCATTACATGCTTTGTCATTTCACTTTTCTTTTGTCTCATCAGAGAATTCCTCTAGCAGATTGCTTTATTACTTTTGCTGAAAAGAAACTCTCCAACAAGGTCTCTTACTAGAGATTTCACATAATTTTCCACTTTTCCCAGTGTTTTTATTAATTAAAAAAAATTGATTTAATTTCCAGAACTTTCTGGTAATTGGGAAAGTTTTTAAATTAGGAACCAAAAGCAACGTATGAGTGATTGTGTTTCTCCTTTAGGTCTGAACTTAAACTGCTGAACTACAGATTTAATAAAAGCTTTCCTTTTACATTTTCTATAACTTAGCTGGCTTTTGACCACAGGGCCCTTTACATATTTTGAAGTGGCACACACAACTACATTAACATCACCATTTTAAGTCCCATCTGCATATACGAAAACTATTACCTTTTGCAATTTTTCAGACTTTTAAATCCAGCTGAACAAAGGTAAATGTCAAATTATGGCTATGTTTTCATCAAATTAAACAAACAGTCAAACTGCAACCACTTCCCCAAAACCTCAAAACAACCCCCTCTCCCAGAGCTAGAGTTAGAACAGACTCCCCAGGTTTAGTCTCAGCCAACTTTCTCTTCTGGGATTCAAACTTAACCGCATTCAGTAATTCCTCATTTTCTTGTGAGAGTGTACTTTGTAAAAGAAGAGCAGCTACAGGTGGTAGGGCCATCCAGGCAGCAACTACAGCACATGGTTACATGTGCTCACACTCACAGTTTGGTTCCCAGCTTTTCTTGTTTTATTGGTGATCACACAGCCCTTGTTCCTGAAGCCCTTTAAAGTGTTTTTAGAGATGTGTGGACCACTGAGCAGTCTCTGTCAATCTGAGATAGACATCCTCAGTAATAAAGTGCAGATCCAGTTTGGATTTGTGCTTCAAGAGCTCACTGAACAGAGAAGTAACTTATTTTGTTTGCATTCATTACGTTCATACATTAACCTAAGCTTGGAGAGGGAAGTCTGTGTTCTACTATTTATATCCATAGTTCCATGCTTTGAAAGGTTGTTAAAGGGTACCTGAATACCTGTGAAAGCAATTGAGCCCACCTGGAGCTTTGGGAACAGAAAATCAAAGCTATTCTTTTCAAACATGACAAAGTCAGGCAGAATCCAAAGTCTCAGTTACAAAATGCCACAGGACCAGAAATTAAAAGCAAACAAACAAACAAAAAGTTTGGGGATTGAAACAGCTTTACAATTTTGAGTTTTAGAAGGGCTAAGATGATGGGCTTCATAGGGTGCCCTGCTTCCTAAATCTCTGAGTAGCATTTGAAATAGGTTTCGGTTCTAGAGGTCACTTAACTACCTCAGAATACTTTTCTCCCATATACTAAATATGTGATTAAAGAGTCAGCTGCCTGTAAGGCTATTGGCTTGTTTCCCTAACCCAGGAAGGACTAACATCCTGCCAAAATCTTTTTCAGGCTCTTCCCTCAGGCTCACTTTATTAATTCAGGGGAAGGAAGAAGAAAAAGAAAAGGAAGAAGAACAAAAGTAAAAGGAGCCATCTCCCACAAAACATGAGCTTCAGGGGCCATTTTCACATACTGCAGCTCTCCTTGCTCTAAAGCCAACATCTCTCCTTTAGTTCCCATCTTAATGAGCTTTCTCAGCTCTTGGTAAGCGCTGTCTGACCTAAATGAGTCAGGGAATGGGCAGAAGTTTCCGCCTCCTGGGGCCTTTGACCCTTAGCGTGGCTGCCTCTCCTGCTGTCATACCCGACCTCAAACTCCAGGACTGGCATTAAGCTCTTTAGGAAATTAGCACAGTAGACATATAGTTAAGTACCTATTTGGATATCCGATTTCCAGCTTCTGTTTTCGAAAACTTGCCTGCTGTTCCCTCTGCTGAAAGGCAGGATGTGGTTATTGCTGGCACTAAATGCTGTTCTGCATCCTTAACTTCTCATGGAAGGGAAAAAGTGAGCGAGGTACTACACAGAAGGGAAGCAAGGTGCTCATTTGAGGCTGTTTGGTTGCTTAGCATGAGGTGTCTAGAGATGTTTTGGTACCAACACATGCCTTAGAAACTTGTTGCTGCTTCTGTTGTAGCCTTTGTGCTAATACTCCCTAAATTGAATAATTGGCCAGTTTACTCAAAAACATGGCCTCAGTCTCTAGAGGGCAGGTAGAACAGAGACCACATTATTACAGTGAGCCACAGTCCAGCACTCTGTCATTTAAATGTCATGAAGCACAAAGATGAATGTTGCATAAATATCAGCGTGGGCAGAACAGAGGGTCCATTCTATAGATGGCCAATAGTGCACACAGTTTGAAGGGAAATGCTCTCTCTGAGTCACTAAGATGTATGGAGGGAAAAGCAGAAAGAAGGCAAACTTTGCCCTCCCAAACACTGCCAGTGCTCACACAAGCAGGTGCCAAGCCCACCAGAATCAGCCTTCAAAGGCTGATTGAATCACACTTTCCCCATCGCAGATTCACTGCTACATCCTACTTTGGGATGATGGAATCTCCTTTTGTAGGTCTATTTTCCACAGTCAATATATTCATACATTTAGATAACAAATATTTCTCTCTCAGTACCTATCATGCCTATATCACACTTTAATAGCATGGTCAGTCACTTGTTTTTTCTTTTTGTTGTGCAATGATATTGTCACTTACAGCCCCAAGACTTGGGAATGTCTTTAACTTGTCACAGTCTACATTAAAAGAGCAGTTAGGAAGAAGCAGTGCTCACTGTAATTGCAGGAGAAAGATCATGCAATAAAATATTTAATGTTAAATGAACCTCAATGTCTTTTAATGTTGGAGAAGATTTTTTTCATTTGTGTTTGTTTTAGTCTGGTTTCGCTGTCGTTGAAGTAAATAAGGGGATAAATTTTAATACAATTCAAAGCAGGTCTTTTTTAAAGCAGACACAGGAGCACAGAAAACGTACCCTATGTAGGCAATGGCTTTTGGCTAGAACAGCTGGAAAGGTCTGATCAGATTCTAGTTCTCCCAATGGGATGAATAGACAAGGAAGCCAAAAAGACAAACTATAGGGGAAAAAAGTATTTATTTTTAAGGGTATTGCTCTAGTTCCTTCCTACACGCATCTCCACAAGGGTAATGAAAGCAAGTAGCTAATCTACCTTTCTTGCTTTTACTACAAATTTGAGTTTTTGTGTTGTCTGACAAGTATTACCCTCACTTAATCATTTCTAGGGTGCACTAGGTGAAAATGGCTCTTCACAAAGCGTTTGAAAAGGCAGACTCCACCTGTCCCAAATGTTCTATAATCTAGAGAAAAATCTTTACAAATCCTGCGGCTCTGCAGGTCACATTTATGCCACAAGGGCTCAGGAGCTGTCAGGAGTCAGCATCATTTCAGCTGGATCATTCCCTGAATCAAGGCAATGGGAATTTTGCCAATGGTTTCATTAGTTGAAGGTGCAAGCTGTAATTCAGAGGACTGGGGTGTCAGAGCCAAGCTTAGAAGGGAGACGGCAACCTATGAAAATGCAAAAGGGAGCAGAGTGCATAACTCTTCTGTTTGGGGTGGGATGTCAGCAGTTTGGCAGACAATAACCAGGATGCAGGGTGGGGAGGGAAGACTGTAGGAACAAATCCATCTTGTGCTACATCCTTGACTGTCTCCTTTGACTTCAGTGGGAGTTACTGGCAGGAGTAAGGTGAGGATTTAGAGGTGCATGTTCCTACACAGCACATTGCATGAACTGTAGACATTTACAAGCATTTCAGGACTAACACCCAGCCTGTTAAACCCAGGAAACCAGCCACTTGGGATTAACCCTGCAGTATGATATTCATTATTCACCAGCACAGCAATCCAACAGAGACTAACCATGAAGTCTGATATTCATTAAACTGTAGTACAGCATCTCTGAGGTGGCCTGTGGTGCAGCCCTGCGTGTGTGTGCTTATGTACATGCACTACAAAAAATGATGGCAAGAGAGAGGGACGTATATTTTAGAAAGGACACAAATTCAGCACAAGCGGTGGCTGGCCTTGCAGGGATCTCTAGTAAAGATGCCAAGTAACGTTTGGCTTCCAGGTCAGACAATTTTTTTTCATCCTAAATCTACTCATGCAAAGACACAGCTTATAGCTTGCAGATGGCTCATTCTGCTGAGCTGCCAGTATTTGCGCTCAGAGTGTGGAATTATATCACATGAGCAAGGGGATTGCTGTCTTTTTTCATGGCTTTGTTATTGCAGGCAAAAAAAAGAAAAAATACAGCTAACCAGAAAATAAGAAAAAGGAGGATACTGGATATTTTTTGTGAGATTTTTAGATTTAATTTAAAAAGACAAGGCAAACATAAGCTTCCAGTGAAACACTATTTCTTACTCATACCTTTACCAAGGCAGCCAGAAACTGTGGATGGAGTATATCTTTTAAATAAAGGATGCGTTAACATTAGCAGGCAAAAGTTTTTTTCTCTCACTTTACTTGTGTTTTCCTTATTTAGAAAAATTCCCATAACAGTGATAATAATGAATAATAATTGCTAATGTTATAAATACTAAGAGCCTCAGATAACATCAAAACCCCCCAAGTTAGTATGAATGCTTAAATTCAATTCCTGAAAATGAGAAACACAGTCTATTTACGTGTTACTATAATCAATTTTAAAATCTCAGTAGAGCTGCATCTTTGTAAACCAGGAGGGATTGTACTTATTGAAGTTATCTAGGGATTGCACCAATATAACACAGACAGGCTGACCTGTAAAATCTGTAGTCTGTAAAAAAAAAAAAAAAAAGAAAAGAAAAATAAATAAGAAATCCATTGATGTAATTTGAGCTAAAGAAAAATGTTAATATTTTGTCCCTTGGAAAATTATTCGGGTTGATAAAATCTATTTACACATTTGTGATGTAGTAGTGTGATGATTTAATCTAAATATATATATTTTTAAAAGGGAAAGGGCTAAGTGTTTTGCAGGAATTGTAAGACAACAGATTTGGAGCCATCAGAGAGAGTCCAGCAAAGGGCCACTGAGATGATGAGGGGACTAAAGCATCATCATCATCTGAGGAAAGATTGAGAGAGTTAGGACTGTTCTGCCTGGAGGACAGAAGTTTCAGGGGGATGTTTTCGTGTATATAAATATCTGAAGGGAGGTTTGGTAAAGAAGAAAGAGCCAGGCTCTTCCCAGTAATGCCCAGTGACAGGATCAGAGGCAACAGCATAAACTGAAACACAGGAGGTTCCCTCTGAACATCAGGAAACACTTTTTTTGCTGTGAGGATGACTGAGCACTGGCACAGGCTGCCCAGAGAGGTGGAGGAGTATCCATTCTTGGAGACATTCAAAAGCCATCTAGAAATGGCCCTGGGGAACTTGTTCTAAAGGACCTTGTTTAAGCCAAGGGGTTGGACCAGATGACCTTCAGAGGTCCCTTCCAACCCCTATTAGTCTGTGATTCTGTGATTCATCATTTGAAAGATGTCATTTAACTAAAATGAGTTCTTTTTTGTTTGGGTGAGGCAAGTTAAACATTGTTTTCCTTTGGGTTGACCCAAATTATTTTACCCTCTTCCCTCCATTAATCCAACAAACTGAAAATGCAAACTGCCCCTTCTCAGCATTGTTGTAACCTGGTGTCATTCCTTGTCCAGTTTTTCTTTCCAAAAAATTCCCTAAAATAATTGGCATGAGCAAACCCCGTTAGACCCATTCTCTTCTTTTCTGCCTGTACCTCCATGTCTTTGGCCTTGAGTATATACTGAAAGGAATTAATTTAACTGAACTTGTATAATCAGCTTGAATATGCATGAAGTTGGCAGCACAGAGTAGTCCAAAATGAATGAAAGGAACCAGTGACCACTGCAGTGCCCTGTTCCTCACACCGTATAATCCTCAGGCTCATTAGGAATTATCAGGTAGGAATCTTTGCATGTAATGACATAAGAAAAATAAAGTGTTATCTTGACTAATTAAGACTGGAGTTTATTTGGACAACTGTGCAGGGCTTTGTCACACTACATGTGAGTAGAGTGGTTGAACAAACTGCAAAGAGGTTGCAGGATAGTTAGATTTGCAGGTGTTTGGTTCCAGATGATGAGAAGCGAGGACAACAGAAGTGGCATTAACTTTTTACTTGTGCTGTCACAATCCTTAAGAGGGCCAGTCCTAGACTGAGATCTTCATAGTGATCAGCATCACACAAAGATTAATATGATGATTAGAGCTGCGAGAGATTACAACTGCAATATAAGGAAAGTTTTAATGGTTAACAAATGGATATCTAGGGAGTAAAAGGAAACACAGGAAAAATATTGATGAGAAGAATAAGCAGTAGGCAATAGACTTTAGTTGGTGAGATTTGGAGAAATGTAGGAAGGCAGGGAGAATTTTAATAAAAGCAATGGAATATCACTTAATATTTCTGTTGAATTTCTTCTACAAATGAAGGGCAGAATAAAAGAAATTGCAAATTAACTTAAAAGCAGTGGAACATAAGCTAAGAAACCTTGAAAGTGAACCTGTCCAAGCAATACAAATAGAAGAGGTACCACGTTCTAATTAAAGGGATAGAAAAATGATATTTGCAGCATTATCTGAAAGGCTGTAATAGCATAGGAGTGTATTTGCCTAGAAAAACCAAAAAAAGAGAGAAAACAGTACTGAACCACCACATGATGAAAGCCCAGACAGCAGTCAACAGCTTTGCAAATAAAGAATAAGCACATGATTTTGAGTGGTTACACTGAGAAAATCAGCAAACCTATGACCTGAAGCAGGTCCTTGCAGAGAAAGAATCAAGTGAAAGAAAATGACCATGCTGTGAATCTGCTTAAGCAAAAGAAAGGAATGATACAGAATATTCAGCTAAGAGAAAAAGAAGGGAATGAGGTTTCAGGAAGTGTGTACCCCGGGAAGAAGAAGAAGATGACGAGGGAATAGGGAATGGAGAACAGCAGATGGGAGGGAAAAAGAGCAACAAGGAATTCATGTAGATAGTAAACACATTATATTAAAGCAACTTAAATACAGAAAATATTTTCCTAACACTACTTTTTTTTTTTTCAAAAGCTGTTTCCTCTGTTACCATAACATTGCTGAGATCTTGAATGGTGAGAAGGTGCTAACACATAAGCCTATAAGACTCCTTAAAATTCAGTTTAGTTTATGAAGATATCACATAGATGCTGCTCTAAAAGAATAAAATTAGGCAATGTGAAAAGGACAAATTACTTGGAGAATATCCTTTGATGTCCAGGAAAGACCGCAGCAACAATGGTCCAATCATTTTCAAATCCCATTAAAAAAATTCAGTGTACACTTTAAGAAAGTACTGGGTCTCCTTTCCCCCCTATTTTTATCTATGCCAGGTTATTACCAATCCCTAAAGAGGATAATAGTTTCTAGAGCACTCCTTTGGGAGATTTCAGCTAGGTGTGGCCTAATTGTGAGATGTGCCGCCACATGAAAGCTTCTGCAGGGCAAGTTACAGAGATTATGTTTGTATTTAAATCATTCAGTGGTAGGCAAAACAGCAGGATTTGTAACCTGCAATGGCTGCAGCACCCTTCCAATTAGGGTTCAAGTGACAAAGTCAAGTCAGGATATGCAGAATAAGGAAAATGCAACAAATAATCCATGTGGAAAATCATGTCCAAACACCCTCAACTCTAGTTACGAACTCTTGAGAAGAGTGATGAGTGACTGGGGGACCAACAGGGTTATGGAAAATAATAAACAATGACAGTGAAGCAGCTTATTCTAGAGTCAGATTTCTGATCTGTAACTCTTGTTGTCCCTGATTCACAATCCTCTTTGCCCATCTGTAAAAGAGGAGCAGTGTCATTTTAGAGGGTGGGGATTGTGAACCTTAATTTGTTAACATTTCCAAAAGAATTGTGAGATGCTGAGATGAAGGGGCCAAATGTAATGCTCATTGTTTAGGCTCTAGTCTGTGTGTGCTCGGACAGAACTCCCGCTGAGACTGGGAGCTGAACAACAATTCCAGAAGTTGGTCCATTTTTCCTAGGAAAATGAGACAGTTGCAAAGTACAGCTCGCTCGCCGCATTCATTCAGTACCCTGGAGATACAGCATTATGGTTAGTTACACATCTCAGAAAGCTTCTTCAGCAATATTGCAGTGGCTTTGAATTCTTACAAGGCTGTGCAGTCCAAGGAAAACAAAGCTGCTGGCAGAAGTAACAAGCCAGCACTCCACACCTGATTAAACAGCATTGTTTTTTAGTGTAGCACCATGCCAAGTTCTCATGTCGGCGAGGCTGCAGAGTATCCAAGAACTGCATAAAGGGCAGGTTTTACCACCGCAGTAGTGAACAACGAGCAGGTAATGCCGTCCACTGCTTCTGAACTCAGCAGTTTGCAGGGATCAGCCCCCATTCCCCATAAAACAAAACAAACAAACAAAAAGCCAACCCCTCCTCTAATCCCAAAGGTTCTGGAATGTAAATAAGGTAAACTGATCCCTTAAATGATCGGCACATGCACACTCTACCTACAGCATTTTTGGTTGCTAACTGTAAGCAGCTGCCAGTTTCCATCTAATGCTCAGACGACTTGCTAAGTGATCTGCAAGTCCCAAAAGTGTGTTATCTGTAATGTGCCTCTAATTTTGCTAAGAGCCTCCTATTTATAGTGTGTCATTTATTTACTTATTTACCTTCAACCAATTAAAGCTATCATTTTAAAAAATAATGAAATAGGGGGGCAAAATAAGTGTGTGTGTGTGTGTCCTTGGTGAGAGGGGAAAGCCCAATCCGTTCACTTAACTGGCTGAATGTTACAAAAGTTCTGTTTTGCTTGGAAAAGCAATGCATGAGTAAAAGCTCCAAAACCCTAGCATTATTATCTCTAATTACAATTGGCAATATGTGGCAATCATAATTATTCATTTATGCAAAATAGCTTACAGTGTGTCTCATTTTTTATTCCCTGTTAAAGGATGGCTCAACAAAAGAAGAAGAAAAAAAAAGATTATAG